>JAZKJV010000017.1:600000-957808 GCA_037367405.1 Ottelia alismoides | reverse complement strand
TTATTAACTGTAACTAGGGTGCATACCCGCGCTTCGCGGCGTGAGTATTTTTTCAAGATAATGTATAAGAACATATTGGAATCATAATATGTGAAGTATTAACATATTTTGAAGAAATACCAATGATATGGAAGGTATGCTTTCCAAATAGCATGCTTTATTTTCTTCACTTAAAGATAATGTTATATACAATAAATGGTAGACATCTAATAAAAATAAGTGTAAATAAAAGAATAAAAGTTCAAATTGAAAAGGAGAGGAGGAGGTGTTTTGGTAGAAAAAAGTCTATCTGTTTTTTAATTAGGGTTAGTCACATTATACTTGATATTTATTAGATTTATGATATCATATGATTTTAAAAAACAAACTTTATTGTATTTTTATAATTTCTCTTACATATATCATATATATATTAGTAAAATTTTCATTTTCATTTTTCATCTTATATTTAGATTTATAATATATATTACGATCATTTATAATACAAACATATATTCAGATAACATATTCTGTACATCCCACTGTTTAAATTTATTTATTTAAAAATTATGAATTTTTAATTCTTTTAAAAATTTTTATGAGTTTTTATTTTATGTGTTTTTTATGTTATTTTAGTTTAACCATACGTAAAAACTATTTATGTTTAATATATTTTTATCCATTTTACATCTAATATTTTTTATTTCATTTGGTTTTTATTTTATTTTTTATATTATATTTGTTTATTAAGTTCTAATTTTGAAAAAAAAATTAATATTCAAAAGTATTATAACATGTAAAAAAATTTATTATAGCTATCAAAATGCTCAAAAATTATGAAAGAAATTTATATTTATGCCTTTATATATTTTTAGTAATTTTTATTTTGAAAAGTATTTTGGTTTGTTATTTCTAAAAATAATAAAACAAAATGATAAGTTAGACAAAATGAGGACTTAAAGTAAATAGAACCTTAAAACACCAGATAAATGTTGAGGAAATAAATAACTTATATAACACAAAAGAAGAAATAATGGAAGAATTATAATGATTGATTCAAATCTATTTGAACTCATGTATTTACGAAACAATCCATAACTTAAACTATTTATTAAACTTTTTAATATTTAATACTTGAATATCGAATGTTATAAACATAAGTTAATTATCTATATATTATAAAAAATAATATTCAACAAAATTAGTTTATTCTGAAGGATTTATTTGATATAAAAAATAGTACTTTAAAATTATTACATATGAATGATATCAATAATATTTTTAAAAAATGTATTTGATATCAATAATAGTTTTAAAAAAATTGTATTTATTTTTTCCAAAATATTAAATTTAAAAGTAAAATAATACTTCTAAATGGATTTTTTAATATATATTATAAATATTTATAAAAGATATAAATAATATATACTTTGTCCTTTATTTAGTTAATATTAATATATTTTTAAAATTTGAAAGAGGAAATATATAAAAGGTGGATTGATTGAAAGATAGAAAGGGAGGGAGTAAGAGAATATATATAGAGAGAGAGAGAGTGAGTGGGTAGAAAGAGAATGCAAAGAGAGAGAAGAAGAAAGAGGAAAAGGTGGATTGATTGAGAGATAGAAAGGGAGGGAGTGAGAGAATATATAGAGAGAGAGTGAGTGGGTAGAAAGAGAATGCAAAGAGAGAGAGAAAAAGAAAGAGGCGTAAATGGAGAGAGAGTGAAAAGAGGGAAGAGTGAAGAGGATGAGTTTGGATGGAGAGAGAGGGAAACGGTGAATGGGAGTGGGGAACGGGGGTGGGGAAGTTGGGGGAGTGACACGTGTCATTGAAAGGGAGATGTTGTGGGAAAACCCACTAATAGTAGTATTATAGATTCTTTTTTTATTCCATGGCATTTTGATCTAAAGTCACAATATTGATGCAATATCGTTGCACATGTTATTGTTAATAGTTGACACCACATGTATAGTTACCATTGATAGACCCCTTCGAATTCCTTCTTTTTTTAAATTTCTTATATTCTAGCATTATTTATTGCATTTAGCTTTGTTTGTGAGCAGCATGTGAACAATTATTTTTCGGTGTTTTCATATTATATGGCGTAATTAATTATATTAAGACAACTCATTTATCCACTTGCATATATAAATAGTACCATACACATATATTTGCAAATAATTAATTGATCATTACACTTTATGTAGATGGATAAGACTTAGTTGAGCAAACGCTTGTCAAATATTCAAGCATATGATATAGAAGCACGTACTTTTATAAAATGGATATTTCATGCTGATAGAGAATCTTACAAATATGGATCTAATAAGGACTGGATTTATTACCCTTGTCAAAAATGTATGAACACTAAAAAAATATGAGCAGGAAGAGGTATACGAGCATATTATCTAGAATGGGTGGTGGCAGAGTTATATGGAATTTACATGGAGAGGAGGAAGGACAACAATCAACACCATATATTTTAGAAGTCGAAAAATTATGTGAAAACATTGTTAACATGTTTCATGATTTAGGAGGTCATCTAAATAGCTCTACAAATGTTGAAGAGGATATAAGACTTCGATAAGTTTTATAAGGCTCTTATGGCAGCTGAAGAATCTATTGCTAGTGGATTGAAGATTTTCTCGATTCAAATTTATTTTAAAACTATTTAAATTGAAAGTCAAGCATCGAGAACTACATTGATGTCTAATATACTTGAGTTTTTTGGTGAGGTGTTAAAGCAATCGACAAATTATCCACGAAGTTGGTATGATGCTAAAAAATGCCTTCACATACTAGAAATGGATTATGTGAAGATCGATACATGTCCAAATGATTGTGTATTATTTTGGCAAGAGAATAGTGGACTTGAATATTGTTCGAAGTGTAACAGTTCTAGATATAAAGACAGTGGAGATTATATGATTCGCAAGAAGAATAAAATATTTGCAAAGATCTTGCGATACTTTCCTTTAATTCCTCGGCTACAACGCTTCTATCAATCACAAAGATAGGAAATTGATGTCATGGCATGAGAAAATAAGAAAAAAAATGACTGCAATGGAGTCATGCGTCATCCAGCTGATACTGAAGAGTAGAAAAGATTTGATTTAATTCATTCAGATTTTCAGGTGAGATGCATAATATTAGGCTTGGTATTACAAGTGATGGGTTCAATCTATTTGATAATATGAGTAATAGTTACTCTATATGGTCAGTTGTTGTATTTAAATATAATTTACCACCATGGATGTGTATGAAATCATCATTTACAATGATGTCATTACTAATATCGGGCAGTAAAGGTCTCAGCAATGCACTTGATGTATATTTACAACCATTAATGGAAGAGTTGAAGGTATTATGCGGAAATGGAGTAGAAACATATGATCGATCCATCGTCACCCTCCTTCCACAATCTAATCATCTCGATCTTGGCTATCCGAGCCAAGATCAGGCTCGATCCCTTCCACCGCCTCCGTTGGGACCCCCCCCCCCTTTCACCATTCCACCTCGCTTCTCGTTGTTTCTTGTTCAATAACCCATGCCGGAGAACTCCTCCGAGCATCAGCTTTCATTTGCATGTGAATAAGTGTGAGTCACCCCCCAAATCACCTCTCGCATACCTCGCTGGAGTAGACCAGGTCCCTCTTCATTCGCCGGAGGATCGGACCGTTGGGAGCTCCATCGGTCACCACCACCAGACGCGGAGCGACGAGCGCGTCGAAGCCCTCTAGCTGATCACCCATCGGACGCGCACAGCCACTCCAGTTCACCGACGAAGTCCGCTAGGGAGGAGTTCTTCCAGATCTCCTCTTCACCGTCGGATTGCACGACATCTCCAAGCTCCATCTGGGACGTCCAACACCTGCCACTAACAGGTCGTTAGATCCCATATCTAACAGCCTCCGTACAGGCACGTCTACGCTAGAGGACCACCGTCAGATCTGCCAGGAGGAGGGACCAGATTCGCACGCCCATCAACCACTCATCGCCTGACACCTGGCCTCCACGTGCCCCGCACGCACTTTGGCTGGGTAATTTGCGCTAGACCCCCTGTATTTTATTTCAGTTCGTGTTTAGTCTATTAAATAACTTAGCACACCTGGATAATTTGCATATTAGGACCTGTAGTTTATTGTATTTACACTTTAGTCCTTATTTTGTGGATGCACGTGCTTCGATACGTGATGTTTTGGGAAAATTGCATGTATGGGCTTGGGTTTATTGACTGTTATGGAATGAACTTCTAGTTTAGCATATATACCCATGTGCGTATTGGAATTGAAACATGTGTTGATTTCATTTGATATTTATAGTGTGTTATCTTTAAGCCCTTGAAACTTATTTCTCTTGCGATTAGGTCCCTGTGTGTTGTGCTTTGTTTATTGATTGAATAAAATATCAAATCAACTCCAAATCTTATGAAATTTGGATTGCGGGAGGATCATGTCTCATCATCGTGCCCGCAAGTGCGTTCTTCGTGGATCAGACTTAAGACAGGAGGATCTCTTGTTTGGGATCTCACGATTACAACCACGCTCCAAGAGGTATTCCTTATACTTTGTGGTTCGATGAAATGATCTGAGAAATGTTCTCGTAATCATGTGGTTTCATCACTAGATTTAAAAATTTTAATATCTGCCGCATCTAGCGACTAGTGCGACTAGTTGCCCCGATCGCATATGATGCGATCGACACGCTTCCGTGATGCGCTTAAGGATTCGTAATTTGGACTTCAGTAATCCCATGACAACTTCTGCATACCAATTCTACGGGAATAACATAATGTTTGTTGTAATCCTTGCATAATACTCCTCATTTGTAATCGAACATAAAATGCAAATGATACTGAGCCATACAACTACAACTCAATCATACCCTTGAAACAGTAGGTTCCAAACAAGAACCAACCAATCAATGCCATCACACACACAAGAAACATCAAACCACCAAAGTAACTCCTGCATGCCCTTTTTCGACGCTTCATCCGAAGTCAAGCCCACCCCAACCTTATTCAGAATCAGGGGATGAAGGTTATCATGATCGACCTCCAGGGATGACAGACATAAGATGCACTGCATTGAGAGATTTCTCACATGCAAATGACTAAAAAGAACTAAAATGTTGAATTCGACATTTTATAACTCAACACTCACTCCTATTTACAGGATCATCTGTTCCTTAAAAGTTCAAGTGTAATTAGTGTCATCTGATCTTTATTTGATCTTCAAGTTTTAAGATCTTTATTTGATCTTCAAATTTTCCTCAGATTCCAGCATGCACGCCTTTGCCAACAACATGCAGCATTACTAATTTCTAATTTTGCATTGCTGACATAAGGCTACAAGGATCTTTACATAATTACAGGATGTGTGATAACTGCAATATATACATAAAGAATGTTATATAATAATTCTTTCAACCGCAATTGAGTAGTAAAGTGCAGTATGGTGTGGGAAATTCTTTGTAGGAACACTTCCTGTAGCACCAAGTGATGAAGCCACATTTCATCATCTTTATTCTATCATTTTGGCCTCAAAAATCCTGGCAGATGCGTGTAAATACCCTTAATTCCCGCATCTTAGCATTCATGCATATGCATGTAAATAATGTATAAAATACAATTTTTAAAGCCAAAATAATAGAATAAATAAAAGAAAATAAAACGAATAAAATATTGTAAATATTATATGACCCAAAACCCCGAGACCTAGGCATCTCGATGACTAGGTCGACAAGGAATAAAGTAGGGGGAGATAAGGGTCAGACACCTTTCATCTTATTCATTCTTTATTCATTTTGGGACCTATTTTTTGTTCCACTTTTGATGCTTCAAATAAAGAAATTTTGAACATAAAAGTTGTACATAATTAAATATAGAAAAATACAAAATTGATTTCATACAAAAATAATGTACAGATAAAAAGATATGATCTGAATAAGATTCCAGAATCCCAACTTCCAAAACATGTATCTTGCAAATAAAAAACTCGAAATGCGTCAAACTCACTCTAATTGTATATAATTTATTTAATGGAGGTGGTTTTGTATTTTTTGGAGTTACGGTTTGAAAGTTGAGTTTTGGACCCCACTTGTATACTTGTACGGATTAAAATATTCATTTTATTACTTATTCATTATTTCAATAATTTTATATTTTTATAATTTTGAAAACATTATTTGTAATATATCTGTACATTAAAACCCGAATAAAAACTCAAGAAAACATAAAATAAAATAAACATAAAATAAAATACTTGTATATAGTATACCTAAGTATAAGACCTGTAGACATACCTATACAAGTCATTCTTATATTTTATTAAGTGTACAAAATACCTCAGAAAACAAAAGAAAAATATATTTAAGTATATAAAAGTATTCCATAAATTTATAAAATAATAAACAAAATTAAATAAATTAAAAATACAAAGAGAAATAAATTATTAAAATATATAGATAAATGTACCTATACAAGCCTAAAAAGGTAACTTGTACTTTTACACCTCGTAAAATTAACTAAAATCATATTAAAATCCCTTAGAAAATAACAAATATTTTTCATTTTACAACCTAAAATTAATAAAATCATTTTCTATTTTTTATTTAATTTCCAAAATATTTCTTGGGGATTTTTCCTGGTTGGTCCACGTGGACCAACCAGGCGCTAGTCCACGTTGACCTTGGTCAACTGGCTGTCCTCCCCATGTGTGCCTGTCAGAGCCTCGTTTGACCTCGATTTCACGATTTTTTCGAGATTTTCCCTTTCATCTTCTCATGAAACATCCTTCTGCATCGTTTTGCCCCATAGATCAAGGATGCACACCTATAGATTTTCTTGGGGGATGAACCTCTGTATCGATGCCAATTCCTTGACCTTTGGAGCGTCAGAGTTGCACCGTCAACCCCGTCACATTGGACCTCCGACTTCCAAGCCCATTTTGAACCCCTCTTCTACAAGCTAAGCTCCCCCCTTCGTGCCCAATCGAAAGAAGAAGGTGATAGCTTCTCTCTCCGATCTTCGGGCGGGTCGAGTGACGCCTGAGGCGACTCTAACCACCTCCGCCATCTCGCCGACGTTATTTCCCTCTAGTTTCAACCATCGAGGTGGCCCTCTCTCCTCTTTATTTCTTTCGCATTTCGTCTGCCTTAGCTTCAGGATCATTTCCCCTCAAGAAATTTCACGTTTCACCCGTTGAATCAACCTCACGTGATCCTCGCCGAAGCGCACCTACGGCCACCACCGTGCGCCACCTTCCTTCGTCGTGTTTCCACCTTCACGGGGTCCAGGCATTTTACCATGGACCCTCTCACATCTGTTGCAGGTCAAGGCTTGTTGACTCGAGCCTGGGGGCAGTTTTACGCGCTCGCCGGAGATACTCGGAGCCCAAAGCTCCGCCGCCGCCTCATGAGCACCTCGGCCGTAGTCGAGGAGTTTTGAAGCCTCTAGGATCTAGAGGAGGACCGCAGGAGCGTCTCTGGCCACTTTTGGAGCCCAAAGCGTCGCCGGCGGGTGAGATCGAGGTCAGAGAAGGTCGGCTCCGCCGACCTTCTTCCCTGTTCTTCGCCCTTAGCCGCCAGCCGTTGGATCAGGACGCACCTCCAGTTCACACAGCCACTGTCGGATCATAAGTGCTCTCCGCCGTTGGATCTCAATTTGAGATCTAATCTCGGACGTCTGCTGCAAAGTGTCATCGGCCGTTCAAATTGCGCCACGTGTCAAGTGGTCTCGTCCTCGCCGTTGGATCGCTAGGCGTTGGGTATTTTGCACCTACACCCTCGCCTATTTTGTCTTTTAGTTCTAGTCCATGAACCTTCAGTTGTAGTTTAAATATTTTTGTAATATTTGCAAACAGGTCCCGACACTTTATTTATTTACACTTAGGTCCTATCCACGTCACCTCACGTGCCCGTACGCGTGAGGGGGATGGGTATTTTGCACAGGACCCCCCTGTGGGTTTATTTATTTCGCTTTAATCCAGGAAATATTCTGTCATGTGTAATATTTTTGGGTAATTTGCTTGTAAGCTCCTGGGATTTTTGTATATTGCATTTAGGTCCTTTCCAAGCGCGTGCCAATCTCGCATAGGGTTGGGAAATTTGCTGGCGTGCCCTAGCAGCTTCTATTATTTGTATTAACCCCTGAAAATTGATTTATCAGTTATATATTTTGCATGAAAATTACACTGTGGCCCTTGGACTTTTGCTTATTTACATATATGCCCTTGCCAGTAGTGTAGTTTCTTGTTGTTGTATCTATTTATTGCATGCGTCTATAAATCTCTAAAAATGACCAAAAAATTACCATAGACTCCTGTTTGCTTGTTCATTCACGCCATATTTTTGTATTGCATTTGTATTGCATTTTCGTAATTATTAAAAATCAAAAACATGCATTTTCAGCACTGTTTGCATTAGAAAATCCATAAAATTAGTAAAAGTTTTTGAAAAATTCCAAAAAAAATATATTTTACATGTCTTATCATATGTTAGTATTAGTCCAAAAATCACTAAACAATTCAAGTAAAACTCCTGAAAATTAGAAAACCTCCAAAAACTTCATAAAAATCTAATAAATTCAAGAAAAATCCTAAAAATGTAAACTTAGTTTTGTGTTTTCTCTGATTTATCCTCTTTGATTTAAAATTAATTTGAGGAATGTTGGACACTGTTTACTATTTTTAATCCTCATTTTAAGTTCGTCCAGTAGTCTAGTTCACTATTTTCTAGTATTTTTACTTTAAAAATACCAAAAAAATTAGGAAAAATCTACAAAAATCACAAGAACATTAGAAAAATAGAAAAAGGCCAAAAATATCTTATTTCCTGATCTTTGCTTATTTTTTCTTACTTTTATAAATACCTCATCCTTCTCTTCTCTTATATTGCATATATATTCTATAATTGAAAAAGGAAATACAAAAAAATATAAAATATAAAATATAAAAAGAAAATATAAAAACAGAAATTAAAAATCAAAATATAAAAATTAAATAAAAAAATATAAATTAAAAACCCACAAAAATTTGCATACTTGTAGACATTTGATGACATTCACATTTTTTAGCATCATTACCCCGTTCTATCCTGCTTGCTCCCTGAGTTTGACACTCTACACATACTTGCACTATACACACCTATTGTAGAGTTATAATAAATTTTGACTCCACCTCTATTTTCATTGCTTGATTTGCTTGTCGTGGGTTAATTGTTGATTGATACGGAATTTTGAAGTGGTCAATACATCGACTGTTGATCCGCCTTGTGGATCAATACGACCGCTCGATTTTCCATGTTATCAAATGGCGTCGTTGCCAGGGAGCAACAACGTATAGATCGTATTTTTGAGTGATTGTGATTGCCTACATTATTTCTTTATTTGATCTCTCCATTTTTTATATACTTTATTGAGATATCTGACCATTTTCTTTCTTGTCTTCTTGCGAGGGACCGCTGATCAAAGAGGATCGCCTAGGGGATCCTAGCATCCTTGGGAGACGGAGTCGGCTATTCTACCCTAGCTGGCAGGAGAGAGCAGGAGGATTTGAGAGAGAGAGAGAGGGTAGTTAGTGATTTGTTTTTGTAAGAGAGAGACATTATTAATTTGCAATAATACATGTACATTTGGACTTGGACATTCGGGCCCAATTTCCAAGTGTTTGTACACTTGTCGTTTTTTATCGGTTTTTCTACCGCTTGTCATTTTCCGATTTTGTTTTCTTGTCTTTACATTTTTGTGGAATGAGCCCTTAGTTTTTAGGCTTGCTTGATCGTGTAGTCTAAGGCCAAACCCCTAATAAACTTTGCATGCACCTATAGATTTGTCGTTTGGACTTAGATTTAATTAATTGTTAAACATATAATTTGAAACCACCACGCTGGGAGGGGTCGTATACAGCGCGTGCAAGATCCATTGTGGTGGACACCGATCGGCCCCCAAGACTGGACTTCTAGGTTCATTTTGTGTGTTTAGCATTTGCTTCTTCACGCTAGCAATTGCCTGCTTAGGACGATTTCCGTGTGAATATCGGCATATAGCATAGGTTTACAAATTCCTATTTTGCATCCCGCATGGAGAGAGCTGGGAAGCACTATAAGTCTTCTAACTCAGCATTCATCATTTAGGCACTAAGGTGAGATTTTCATCTTAGTGTTGACTTGCATTGGCTTTTCCGACCCTCTTCCCATGTTTTTGGATCAAATAGGAATCAAAAAAATACAAAAATCGTTAGACACTTGTATTGAATCAACTCAAAGCAAGTGATAACACCAAAAAAATTAAAAAATGGACTGCTAAAGAAAACTTGACCTAAATAAAAATGACTAATTGAACTCATTGCTTGAGGTGAGTAAAGCCCTCATTTGTATTCAGGTTGCATGGGAAGGTCTCCGTCCAAGTGAGAGAGCGGCTTCGTAAGGATTAGAGCCCTAAACCCAGTCTGTGGCTGCCTTGTGTATCGCCTGGATTTCTGAAGTATTGATGCTTCTATCGTACGTAGACGAGTAGGGCTTGGTCATCATTGATGACTCTATGTTGTGTAGAGCATCGACCTTGTCCGAAGTATCGAGCCTAGACCACGCCTTCACGGGGGTGTCTGTCTCATCGTCTTGTGTCCGAGTAGGTTCTTGCACGCTCACGGGTGATTCCGTTGCTAGCGAGAACTGAAGTATCGGTTTCGCCTATCGGCTTTCTCCTTCTATTTCTTTGGCTGAGTAGGGATCCAGGAAGGGTTACAAGGACCTTAAAAAGTGTAGACTACAGATTACACAGGAGGAGGACAAATACGGGATACTTATATGGCTGTACTCTCTCTCTTATAGGCCTAGCGCTCTAAGGACTCGTTCAAAGATTAATTGCCTGAATTCAATCTAAAAACTACAAAGATAATAGCTGATCCTTCACGGCTTCATGAGTTGAGTTTGTGAATCCCTTGTATTGTGTTTGATTGACTAGTTGATTTAGGTCAAGATCAAAAACACTGCACAATTTTGCCCCCCCCCCTTCTTCATTTCTCAATCTTGCTCTTCTCAATAATCACGATGATGGGAAGGAGATCTCTTAGGCCGTCTCTGACGGCACCGCTATCCGGCACTCCTCCCTATTCATCTAGGACGGCTTCGGGGAGTCTAGACCCACTCTCTGAACCTGAGTTCACTTCCACCCTGTTCCCCCTCGACCATCCTTCTTCCTCTATCAGTCCAGCAGTTTCAAAGTTTAGTTCAACACAGAGCTCATATCATTTGACGACACCTGAGATGGGTTCTTTTGCCTTTTCAGAGAATCCAGCTATGGCAGACAGAGGAGAACACCCAGATGAGCAGTAGCACCCTCTATTTCTATATGATCAAGCTGCCATCAACAACTCATTATTAGCCTCCCTAGAGACCATGCAAAGACAAATCAAAGACCAGGGAGTATTCATGGGTGATATCATGAGAGAGCTGGCGCACATGCGAGAGGGCAGAGATGACAGACATGATGGCGGTGGTGGAGATATACCAGAAGCCGCAGGTGGAGGAGGAGAACCTGACCAGGAGAGGCCGCCACAGATGACCATGAGGCAGTTGCACAACCCAGCTGCTACCCTCACTCACCGATGGATTCAGCTTCCTCCCATCGTTGGGAACTTTGAGCTTCGCCCGCAGACCATTCAGTTATTGCCCAAGTTTCATAGGCTAGTCATCGAGGAACCTCATCTCCATCTGCAGAAGTTTGAGATGATTTGCAGCACTGTCCATGACAGATTCGTGGACGAGGACACAATTAAGATGATCGCCTTCCCATTCTCCTTAGCTGACAGAGCATCCTACTGGCTGAAACACCTTGGGAGGTATGTCACATCTTGGGCACAACTCTGGACCGCATACTTGAACAAGTATTATCCTCTCAGCCGTACGAACGCAGCACGAGCTATGATCAGCAATTTCACAATGATCCCAAATGAACAATTCCATGAGGCTTGGGATCGCTTCAGAGAGCTCATTGACCGGTGTCCACATCATGAGATATCAAAGCCCAACTTGGTTCAGAGTTTTTTGTGTGGGATGACACCTGAGCTGCAGGGGCTTGTAAATGCCTCTTGTGGTGGATCCTATTTTTCCAAAGGTGAAGACGACGTCTGGGCCATCTATGAAGGAATAGCAGAGAACTCAATAGTTATGGCCCAAGCCCGAGTCTACACGCAGCAGAAGCCCCCCAAGGAGCAGGAACATTTTAGAGGATCGTCCGCATCGATGCTGGTCCCCACACTCCGTTGTCAGCCGCAGCTCAAGCCGAATCCACAGCAGCCGACAGGGGAATAATTAGCGAGAAGTTGGATCGCCTCGAGATCCTCGAGAAGAAGCAGAGTCAGAGTCTTGCCCAGATGGACCTTATTACGAAGAATATGAGTGACCTGAAGACGCGAATTCTTTGCATCCAGGAGGCACATATGTCTACTCAGCAGCCTCCCAGGTCACGAGCTGATCCCAGCAGTAGCAGCTCCACCCGGCCCTCTGCCTCACACCGCCAGGTCAACCACATCCAGGCAGAGCCGGTCCAGCAACTACAGTATTACCCGTCGCAGCCACCATCTCAGGACACTCAGATGGTAGTCTATCAGCCTGATCAGCTACTGGCAGTTCTACCTCCACCATCCTTCGAGCAGGAGCCATTGATGGAAGTCAATGGGATATGGTATGACCGGTACCCACAGCCAGTCGGAATTCAACGTGATCATCCCGGATTTCGCTGGACCACCGGAGGGACCTCTTCCTAATAGCAGCCTCCAGCTCAGGGGCATCAGAATAGCTAGCAACACCAGCAGCAGCCCCAGTATGCCCACCAGCAGTACCAGCATGGTCCTCGTCCCACCTATCAGGGACAGCAGCGGAGGCAGTGTCAGCAGCCTCACCAGACATACTCCCAACCATCCCAACATTATTCTCAGCAACAGCCTCATTTCCAGTAGGGGAACACTTCCGATTCTCAGGCTCCAGCCTTTGAAAATCCAGCACTCGATGACCTCACCCGCTTGATTTCTGACCAGCAGGCATCATTCCGGCGGGAAATAGATGAGTTCCGGCAGGAAATGAGGGATATCATCAAGGGCAAAGCCGTCATACCAGCTCAGATTGAGCCCAATCCGAACAATCTGAAGAGGAAGTCTGAGCAGGTACAGTTTACAGAGGATACCTCTCTTAGTGATTATTTGAGTGATATGTCTTCTTTGTATGATGCTGATTTCGTGACTACTATGAGCGGTAGGATGCCAGTCAGTGGTGCCTCATCTGAGCGACGATCACACGAGGAATCATGAGCGCCAGATAAGCAGAGTAGCGGTGCTGATGCCGCTGATGACGTTGATGACGGTGGTGTTGATGCCACCAAGGATGGAGATCCAGATGACGGTACAGAGGACGTCATGATACCTGATGCAGACGGTGGTGCTGAAGCCACCATTTTTGATGCAGAGACAGAGCGCGGTGTTGATGCCGCGAAGTCAGATGCCGTTGGTAGTACTGAAGCCACCACTTCCACTTCTGTTGAGCTTCCACCTGTAGTGTTGCCACATTTTGTATCTCAGGACTGTGGTAACAAAAAGAACAAAAAATGAATAAAGGAAAGGTTTCTATATCTACTTCGAGTCCATATGTGTTGCATGATGATACTTGTATGGATTACATTCCTTCACAGGTGTAGGAACCTACTCCTAGTCCTCCATCTGAGGAGGCCCCTACCATCCCCTTCCCTAAAGCACTCCGCTTGGCGAAGGGGAACAAAAGAGAAAATCCAAAAAAGACTCAACAGATAGAGTTCAGTAACCAGATGATCGACAGATTCCAGATCCAGCTGACTCTACAGGAGGCACTTGAGCACATCCCCCTCTTCCAAAAGAGCTTGAAAGAGAAGACTACAGTCCGTAGGAAGAGGAGGAACCACAGAGATCAGATCCATGTGCTCACCCACTCTACTTGCTGCACCATTCAGAAACGATTGCCAGCCAAGACACCTGATGCAGGAGCTCCCTATGTCAGATGCGAGATTCAGGAGCAGTGGTTTGATCGTACTCTATTAGACAGCGGATCTTCTATCGACCTCCTTCCGGCAGCCTTACTCGACAAATTCGAGTTTGGTCCTCTTCTTCGAAGTAGAACGGTCCTACAGTTTGCTAATAGGTCAACTAAGAGGCCGAAGGGGTTGTTAAGAGACGTGGTCGTTACCATTCAGAGCCTGAAAGTCCCCGTGGACTTTGTTGTACTGGACATGGAGATCCCTGAGTCGGTAACAGATGCCCCTATCATACTTGGACGTCCATTCTTGGCCACTGCCAAGGCGGTGATCGATCATGATAATGGGAAGGTGTGCTTTTGCGTAGAGGGCGAGAGTATACAAATAGAGACGATCAACAAGACCAGAGCGAGAGAATTAGCATGCTCAGAGCAGTCCAGTGACATTGAGCAAATGACAGAGGTTGAACTAGACATCCACCAAGAATGTGATTTTGAGATGACAGATGATGAATCTATTTGGACAAATCCAGTAGCACAGACTCTCGCCTTGCGTGCAGATTCACCCTATTTACAGCTTATGGCAGTTGAGAGCCTGGATAGCACATCCCTGGATGAGGATACCTTTGAGGTTGACAGTTCGGTGATGAGTGGTGACGCAGAGTTCCAGTCTTGTTCTTATAGTTCTGATCACTTGGATTCATACATCGATTGGGATGATTTTGATTACTATTTGTCGTGTTTGATTCCTTATGAGACGATGGCCATGATGGAGTGTGAGCCAGTACAGTTTATTGATGATTCAGCAGGGTTCTCTTCGTCATATCCTCATACGCAGCGAGAGTTCTCAAATGCAGACCTAGTAGCCTTCACATAGACGTATCAGAAGCCAGATCTGCCACCTCCCAGTTGTCCAGAATTGAAACCCTTGCCGCAGTCGCTGAAGTATAGACTCCTTGCGGGTGAGCCAGATATGCATCCAGTCATTATTTCAGCAGGTTTGACTGGAAAACAAGAATATCGTCTGATGTAGGTTCTTGAAAGAAACCACAAGGTGATAGGATGGCGTATAGCTGATCTCCAGTGGATTAGTCATGCTCTGTGCTCTCACCACATCTATCTTGAGGAGGACGCTAGGCCGTCACGTGAGTTTTAGTGACGGCTGAATTCCGAATCTTCGAGATGTTGTCATGCGTCGATTTCATCTACCCCATCTCTGACTCCAAGTGGGTTAGTCCATTACATGTGGTGCCCAAGAAGATGGGTATTACTACGGTTGTGAGTGAGTCTGGAGAGGAGATAGCTACCCGAGTACCCACTTCTTGGAGGGTCTGTGTGGACTACAAACGATTGAATCAGGCCACCAAGAAGGATCATTTCTCGCTGCCATTCATTGAACAGATTATCGAGAGGCTAGCTGGGAAGAGTCACTATTGTTTTCTTGACGGGTACTTCGGTTACAATCAAGTGGCCATTGCGCCCGAAGATCAGGAGAAAATGACATTCACCTGTCCGTTTGGGACTTATGCTTTCAGACGGATGCCCTTTGGTCTATGTAACGCCCCCGCGACATTCCAAAGGTGCATGTTGTCCATTTTCTCGGACATGGTGGGTGATTGTTTAGAGGTCTTCATGGATGACTTCTCGGTCTATGGCGATGGGTTTGATGCTTGTCTTGACTGCCTAGACCATGTGCTTCAGCGCTGCATAGAGGTCAACCTTGTCTTGTCTTGGAAGAAGAGTCACTTCATGGTGACTCAAGGGATGGTCCTTGGCCATATCATCTCCAACAGGGGCATGGAGGTTGATCCAGCTAAGATGGATATCATTAGGAAACTCAATCCACCGTCCAATTTACGTCAATTGTGGTCTTTTCTGGGGCACGTCGGTTTCTACCGACGGTTCATTTAGGACTTCAGTCGTCTCGCCCAACCGCTTACTGATCTGCTGACAAAAGACACCGAGTTCATTGTAGATGATAAGTGTCTTGCGTCTTTTGAGACTCTCAAAAATATGGTCATCACGGCTCCTGTCCTTCAGCCACCCGATTGGTCTTTCCCTTTCGAGATCATGACGGATGCTTCTGATTTTGCCGTAGGGGCTGTGCTTGGACAAAGGAGGGATGGATTGTCGTATATCATTCACTACGCCAGCCGGACTTTGGATACCGCTCAGCGGAATTATACTGTGACAGAGAAGGAAATGCTGGACGTAGTCTTTGCTTTGGATAAGTATCGATCGTATATTCTCGGATCTAGAGTGACTATCTATACAGATCATACTGCCAACCGGTACCTCATGGCAAGAAGGATGCCAAAGCTCGCGTTACCAGATGGATCCTTCTGCTCCAGGAGTTTGATATTGAGATTAAGGATAAGCCTGGAGTTAAGAATGTGGTGGCGGATCATCTCTCCCGCTTAGAGAACCTTGAGGAATCTGAGCCCAGCGCACCTATTACTGAGACATTTCCAGATGAGGCAATCTTGGCTATCACCTTGCTCCCATGGTATGCCGACGTTGTGAACTATCTTGTCGCCAAGACGGTTCCCCAAGGTTGGTCCAAGCAGAAACTTGAGACCTTCCTAGCTAAGGCCAAGTTTTACCATTAGGAGGATCCCGTCCTTTATCATGAAGGAGGGGATAGCATCTGGAGGAGGTGCATTCATCAAGAAGAACAGCATAGCGTCCTTACCTACTGCCACAAGCTTGAGGCAGGAGGACATCATTCTGGGAGACGGACAGCGCAGAAGGTGCTCCAATCCGGCCTGTGGTGGTCTACTCTCTTCAAGGATTCAGATGAGTTCGTGAAGAGATGTACTGACTGTCAGAAGATGGGTACATGCAGACAGAGAGATATGATGCCCATGCAGGCCATTCACTTTTGTGAGGTTTTTGATGCATGGGGAATTGATTTCATGGGCCCATTTCCTAAGAGTCAGGGGTTTGAGCACATTTTACTCATTGTGGATTATGTCAGCCGATGGGTTGAGGCCATCCCCGCCCGAGTCGCAGATGCTAAAATCGTGTGTCGCTTTTTGAGGAAAAATATCATTTCACGGTTCGGGGTACCTAGAGTTCTGATTTCAGACGGGGGGTCTCATTTCATTAATGATAAAGTTAGGGCCCTTGCAAACGAGTTCAGTATTGACCATCGTGTTGCCACGCCGTATCACCCTCGGACTAATGGTCTTGCCGAAGTATCGAATAGGGAGATCAAGACTATCTTACAGAAGGTTGTCCGTCCAGACCGAAAGGATTGGTCACAGCTTTTGGATTCGGTCTTGTGGGCCTATCAGACTTCCTTCAAAACTCCATTAGGGACATCTCCCTTTCGTCTCGTCTATGGCAAGTCGTGCCATCTTCCAGTGGAGATCAAGCACAAGTCACTTTGGGAAGTTACTGAGTTATTATTGGATCTCGAGAGTATAGGAGAACAGAGGAAAGCAGAGTTGGCAGCCCTGGAGGAGTTGAGAGATACAACCTTTTCTAGCATCCTACAGTATAAGGAAAAAGTGAACACATGGCACGATTCTCATATCAGCCATAAATAGTTTGAGCTCGACCAGCGTGTATGGTTGTTTGATTCCAGGATGAAGTTATTTCCAGGGAAATTACAAAGTAAGTGGAAAGGTCCGTATGTGGTCAGGAAGGTACATGACAATGGTAGCATTGATATATCCGAGCTGTCATCTTCCTCCACCTTTTGTGTTAACATTCAACGCCTGAAGCTATATCTAGATCATGATCCGTCAACCGTTGACGTTGCCCCCATTCTTCTGGTATGAGATGTGCTTTTTGACTCACATCATTTGCATCTCATACATGGTTATCACTTCCATCTTCCGATGTATAGATCCATCTGTCCATATCACTTGTCTATTCTTCCATCTGTTGATATCTTTTCTTCTTTTCTTCTTTTCCTTTTCTTTCTTCTGTATCCATCAAAAAGGTGTCGCCCCTTGTAGACAGTCTTCTATACTTAGGACGTACTTTGTCCTAAGTATAGGGGGGGTGTACCCCGAGTTTCTCTATTCTTTGATCCTCTCCATTGTCTCCTCTTCTTGTCTATACTTAGGGATATCTTACCCTAAGTATAGGGGGAGACAGTCTGAGTATGATCTGTTCATTCCCACCCTTGACCCTCCCTGTTTATGTACAGTCTGCTATACTTAGGATTATTTGATCCTAAGTATGGGGGACGGTCAACTTCTCATTCGTTCATTTCAGTGATTTATTCTTTAGACTTGCCTATATTTAGTACAAGTTATGTCTTCTCTTTTCTCTCCGATCTATGAGGACATAGCTCAAGCTAAGTATAGGGGGGTCGAATACACTACGTATATACTTTAGCCATAACTAATACTTTCGTATTTTCTTAATAATTATGGTTAATTAATATAATTAAATTCATTAAAATTTTTAATAAAAAGATGTGATTATTCCTAAATTCTTTTTGTATTTACTGATTAATATATCAGGTGAAAATATTTTTTGCAAAATGTTTGAAAAATAGTTTGAAAATCTCTGTGAAAAATCTTTTGAAAACTATTTGGAAAACATTTTGTTGCATGTTTTCAACCTTTGTAAAATATTTTGATTGTAAAATTATCTTCTTTGTGTGAAATAAAATTTTGAAAAAACGATTTGCAAATGGTTTGAAAAATGGTTGCAAAAATATGTGAAAAATCTATATATACTGTTTGGAAAACCTTTGCAAAATGATTTTCAAATGTGTGTACATGATTGTAAAAACTGTATGTAAAAATTATTTTGGACTATAGTTTCCAAAATTGTTTGGAAAATCTTTTCAAATAAGTTGAGGAATGTATACATCACACCAAAATTCACTATATATATTTATTTATAAAATTGACCACTTACCCTTTGTGAATTCTTAAAAATCTAATTATTGTAAATAAAAGATGCAGCCCGGTGTAAATATTTGTACCTAGTTTCTAGCCAAAACCTTTTATTTTCAAAAAGTCCAAAAACATTTGCAAAATTAAAATCCAAAAACATTTGAAAAAATCTTTTTGAAAAATAAAAAAAACTACATATGCATCATCTTTTCAAAAATCCATAAAAAAGCTCAAAACGTTTGAAAATTGCATCACAAAAATATTTCCTGCATAGCATTCGCATAGCATGAGCATTTTTCGGATTGAGTTTGATAGTCGAACGAGTCTAAGTAAAATCCGAAGATTGGAGCTTGATTGGACCTTAAAATCTACCTAATTAACAGGAACCTTATAGGAGCTGGAATTGAGGTACTTCAGGTCTAGTTGACTTAATTCTTTGAGAATCACGAGACCTGGTTCAACGGATTCTTGGATGCCTAAGTAGAGTATTTTGGAGAACACGCACGACTCTTGTTGATAATGACCTAACTTGGATACATGCACCTTTCACTTGGCTCGACTCAGTTGGAGTGGTGAGGTGGTTGGATTTGCTGGTATGAGACACACACAGGTGGAAACACTTGTCCTCCTCCAGGGAGGGAAGTGCACCCCAACCCATCCAATGATGATGAGTTTCGAGGATAGGAGATTGTGGGTTGAAATAAAGCTTCAAAAGAGGGATAGTCTACTGACTCAATAGGAAAAACTCCCTATGTAAATGCTGATGTACATAGTATTCAAAAAAATGCAAAAAGCAAAAACTTCAAAAAAGTGGATAGGCCTGTACAAAAATAAAAATGCCTGCCGAAGTGTACATATGTGTATAGTCAAATAAGCAAGCTTGAGCTTCAAAGTCAAATCATGTGAGCCTGCAACTAGATGACTTGACTACACTGATCTTGCATCCTAGGATAGGTAGCTACACAGGCTACTGTCCATTCTTCTCTTCATCCCCTCCTCTTGAGCTGGTTGCCACTTGAACTTAGAAGGGAATACCCTGCTCCTTGAGGAATGAGTTGTTGGATTGGGGAATCATTGGGTTGTCATATTGGAGAAGTCAGTCTCTTTGTCATTTCAGTTGGGGAGAGCCACCATCACTTACACTATACAAGTCAGATTCATAGTCGTAAGGGTTTGCGTATGAGTTGAAATATTTCTGACCTGGCTATTGAGGAGACTTGAACAGAGTTTTGGGATTCTCAAGGACTGTTGGATTTCAAGTCCGGTTCTAATTAAGGTTCTGTCCGCACTAAAACTCCAAAGGACTGACTTAAGCTCCAAACTTTGATTTTGCAAAGACAAGTTTGATAATTAAACTTAATCCACCTTCTTCTTTTTCTTTTCTTTCTTTTTCTTTCTGCACTTATTGCATAAGTGTTTGCTAGGGACTAGCAAAGGTAAAGTATAGGGGGATGATGAAGCCACATTTTATCATCTTTATTCTATCATTTTGGCCTCAAAAACCCTGCCAGATGCGTGCAAATACCCTTAATTCCCGCATCTTAGCATTCATGCATATACATGTAAATAATGTATAAATACTATTTTTAAAGCCAAAATAATAGAATGAATAAAAAAGAAAAAGAATATAATATTGTAAATATTTTATGACCCAAAACTCCGAGACCTAAGCATCTCGATGACTAGGTCGACAAGGAATAAAGTAGGGGGAGATAAGGGTCAGACACCTTTCATCCTATTCATTCTTTATTCATTTTGGGACCTATTTTGGTTCCACTTTTGATGCTTCAAATAAAGAAACTTTGAACATGAAAGTTGTAGATAATTAAATATAGAAAAATACAAAATTGATTTCATACAAAAATAATGTACAGATAAAAAGATATGATCTGAATAAGATTCCAGAATCCCAACTTCCAAAACCTGTATCTTGCAAATAAAAAACTCGAAACACGTCAAACTCACTTTAATTGTATATAATTTAAAATAAGCTATTTAATGGAGGTGGTTTCGTATTTTTCGGAGTTACGGTTTGAAAGTTGAGTTTTGGACCCCACTTGTATACTTGTACGGATTAAAATATTCATTTTATTTCTTATTCATTATTTCAATAATTTTATATTTTTATAATTTTGAAAACATTATTTGTAATATATCTATACATTAAAACCCGAATAAAAACTCAAGAAAACATAAAATAAAATACTTGTATATAGTATACCTAGGTATAAGACCTGTAGACTTACCTATACAAGTCATTCTTATATTTTATTAAGTGTACAAAATACCTCAGAAAAACAAAAGAAAAATATATTTAAGTGTATAAAAGTATTCCATAAATTTATAAAATAATAAAAAAATTAAATAAATTAAAAATACAAAGAGAAATAAATTATTAAAATATATAGATAAATGTACCCATACAAGCCTAAAAAGGTAACTTGTACTTTTACACCTCGTAAAACAAATTAAAAATCATATTAAAATCCCTTAGAAAATAACAAATATTTTTCATTTTACAACCTAAAATTAGTAAAATCATTTTGTATTTTTAATTGAATTTCCAAAACATTTTTCGGGGATTTTTCCTGGTTGGTCCACGTGGACCAACCAGGCGCCAGTCCACGTTGACCTTGGTCAACTGGCTGTCCTCCCCTTGTGCGCCTGTCAGAGCCTCGTTTGACCTCGATTTCACGATTTTTTCGAGGTTTTGCCTTTCATCTTCTCATGAAACATCCTTCTGCATTGTTTCGCCCCATAGATCAAGGATGCACGCCTATAGATTTTCTTGGGGGGTGAACCTCTATATCGATGCCAATTCCTCGACCTTTGGATCATTAGAGCTGCACCGTCAACCCCTTCATATTGGACCTCCGACTTCCGAGCCCATTTTGAACCCCTCTTCCACAAGCTAAGCTCCCCCCTTCGTGCCCAATCAAAAGAAGAAGGTGACAACTTCTCTCACCGATCTTCGGGCGGGTCGAGCGACGCCTGAGGCGGCTCCAACCATCTCCGCCATCTCGCCGGCGTTGAGGTATTTCCCTCTGGTTTCAACCATCGAGGCAGCCCTCTCTCCTCTTTATTTCTTTCGCATTTCGTCCGCCTTAGCTTCAGGATCATTTCCCCTCAAGAAATTTCATGTTTCACCCGTTGAATCACCGTCACGTGATCCTCGCCGGAGCGCACCTCCGGCCACCACCGTGCGCCATCTTCCTTCGTCGTGTTTCCACCTTTGTGGGGTCCAGGCATTTTGCCTTCGACCCTCTCATGCCTTTTGCAGGTCAAGGCTCGTTGACTCGAGCCTGAGGGCAGTTTTGCGCGCTCGCGGGAGATACTTGGAGCCCAAAGCTCCGCCGCCTCCTGGTGAGCACCTCAGCCGCAGCCGAGGAGTTTTGAAGCCTCCAGGAGCTAGAGGAGGACCGCAGGAGCATCTCCAGCCACTTTTGGATCCCGAAGCATCGCTGGTGGGTGAGATCGAGGTCAGAGATCCCTGTTCTTCGCCCTTAGCTGTCAGCCGTTGGATCGAGCTGCACCTCCAGTTCGCACAGCCACCATCGGATCATCAGTACTCTTCACCGTTGGATCTCAATATGAGATCTAATCTCGGACGTCTGCTGCGAAGCGTCATCGACCGTTCAGATCGCGCCACGTGTCTAGTGGCCTCGTCCTCGCCGTTGGATCGCCAGGCGTTGGGTATTTTGCACCTACACCCTCGCCTATTTTGTATTTTAGTTCTAGTCCATGAAACTTCAGTTGTAGTTTAAACATTTTTGTAATATTTGCAAACAGGTCCCGCACTTTATTTATTTGCACTTAGGTCCTATCCACGTCACCTCACGTGCCCGTGTGCGTGAGGGAGCTGGGTATTTTGCACAGGACCCCCTTGCGGGTTTATTTATTTCATTTTAATCCAGGAACTATTTTGTTATGTGTAATATTTTTGGGTAATTTGCACGTAAGCCCCTGAGATTTTTGTATATTGCATTTAGGTCCTTTCCAAGCGCGTGCCAATCACGCGTAGGGTTCGGAAATTTGCAGGCGTGCCCTAGCGGCTTCTATTATTTGTATTAACCCCTGGAAATCGATTTATCAGTTATATATTTTGCGTGAAAAATGCACTGTGGCCCTTGGACTTTCGCTTATTTACATATATGCCCTTGCCAGTAGTGTAGTTTCTTGTTGTGTCTATTTATTGCATGCATCTATAAATCTCTAAAAATAACCAAAAAATTACCATAGGCTCATGTTTGCTTGCTCATTCACGCCATATTTTTGTATTGCATTTTTATTGCATTTTCATAATTATTAAAAATAAAAAACATGCATTTTCACCACTGTTTGCATTAGAAAATCCATAAAAATTAGTAAAAGTTTTTGAAAAAATCCAAAAAAAAATATTTTATGTGTCTTATCATATTTTAGTGTCAATATCACTAAAAAATTAAAAGTAAAACTCCTAAAAATTAGAAAACCTCCAAAAACTTCATAAAAATCTAATAAATTCAAGAAAAATCCTAATAATGTAAACTCAGTTTCTGTGTTTTCTCTGATTTATCCTATTTGATTTAAAATTAATTTGAGGAATTTTGGACACTTTTTACTATTTTTAATCCTCATTTTAATTTCGTCCAGTAGCCTAGTTCACTGTTTTCTAGAATTTTTGACTTTAAAAATACCAAAAAAATTAGGAAAATCTAGAAAAATCACAAAAACATTAGAAAAATAGAAAAAGGTCAAAAATATCTTATTTCCAGATCTTTGCTTATTTTTACTTACTTTTATAAATACCTTATCCTTCTCTTCTCTTATATTGTATATATATTCTATAATTGAAAAAGAAAACACAAATAAAATAAAATATAAAAATAAAAATATAAAATCAGAAATTGAAAATCAAAATATAAAAAATTAAAATCAAAAATTAAATAAAAAAATATAAAATTAAAAACCCACAAAAATTTGCATACTTGTAGACATTTGATCACATTCACATTTTTTAGCATCATTACCCCGTTCTATCATGCTTGCTCCTTGAGTTCGACACTCTAAACATACTTGCACTATACACACCTGTTGTAGAGTTATAATAAATTTTGACTCCACCTCTATTTTCATTGCTTGATTTGCTTGTCGTGGGTTAATTGTTGATTGATACGGAATTTTGAAGTGGTCAACACATCGACTGTTGATCCGCCTTGTGGATCAATACGACCGCTCGATTTTCTGTGTTATCACCAACCACCATGGCTTCCTTTTTATTAACGATAAAGAAGTAATTGGAAACTATGTCTGAAGGTTCTGTAGATGTATTACTATACAAGAATGAGGAAATGGCTAACAATATCTGTCCAGAAAAGGGAACACAAGCCTTTACATTTCTAGATCAATTTGCAGATATCGTGCCAAGTCTCTACAGATGCCAACATGTCCAAGGGGATAGTGTCTCCTCGACGATGACGAGTCAAACAACTTCACCTATGCATGGGGAAGAGAGTTGGGAGGAGGAGAGGAGTGGTAATCGAGAACACGTAGTGGATAGGGGAGACACTGCGTGCAAGGGGGCAGTTGAGAGTGGAGGCAGATGATGGGGAGAGCGACGATGGGCAACGTGGGGGAGAGGCGAGCGAGGCATGTGGGGGCAGGGGTGGGGGAGAGCATGTGCAGGATGCGTCGAGACGATCTCTGGTTAGTGCTAGACGTTCATCCACCATCGATCTCAGATTCGATTGAACGGTGAGGGAAGTGTGTGCGGATAATTGGCTGCACCATCGGTTGCAGCTTATCTTTTCTATTATATATATAGAGATAGAGAGATGTGTGATCCTATGAGAGTCAAAATTTGTGAGAGCATGAGAGCATGCATTCTGGATGCCCAACACATGATTCAACCAGGATAGAGAAGATAAGATCATGTGATCCAAAATGCATGCTCTCATGCTCTCACATTTTTTGCTCTCATAGGATCATTCCTCTCTCTCTCTCTCTTTCTATATATATATATATATATGAGATTAATGGGGCTGCTCTCTTAGGGCAGTCAACATGGCTGTCTCGTCCCCTATTTCTAGTGTGTTTTTTTGAAAAATAACTCCATGTATATCCATCCCTATATCCCTCCTATATGTCATTCAGAAACAGAGACTTCTATGCCCTCAATCTAGAACATGTATGATTACAACAGTTCTATGACCGTTAAAATTATCTGTTCTAAATGGAGGGCATATGAGTCTCTGTTTATGATGAAATTCAAATGACATATAGGAGGGATATAGGGATGAGTATACATGGTGATATTCTTCAAAAAAAATAAAAAATACTGAAAATAGGAGCGGGAAACCCCATTAAATCCTATATATAGAGAGAGAGGAAGAGAGAGAATTTAATGGGGTTGTCCCAAGGGTTGCCTCCGTCTCATTTTTTGTCCATTTTTTTATTTTTTTTGAAAAATATCACAATGTGTATTCATACTTATATCCCTCCTACATGTCATTCGAATTTCGTCAGAAACAGAGACTCCTATACCCTCCATCTAGAACATGTCGATTACAACAATGTTTAGACCATTAAAATTACTTGGTATAGATGGAGGGCATATGAGTCTCTATTTTTGACGAAATTCAAATGATATATAGGAGGGATATAAAGATGAATATAGATGATGATATCTTGCAAAAAAATAAAAAATTTATGCAAAATGGGGCGGGGGCAGTTCCATTTTTATCATATATAGGGGTGATCTTGTGAGAGTCAAAAACGGTGAGAGCATAAGAGCGGTGATTATGGGTCACTAGATTCTACTCTCTTCTTGTTTTCTCTTTCCTAGTTGAATCTAGTGATCCAGAATCACTTCTCTCATGCTCTCACATGTTTTGGTTCACACAGGATCACCCCTATATATATATGGAAAAATAGGGCTGCTAATAAGCATGGGACGAACTAGGATTAAGTAGCAATATAAATCAAAGGTTGTTGTGACCCCAATCAATCAGTCGGTCTCAATTGAGAAAATAAAACCACTAAGATGAATCACTCAAGTAATGAGATATCAGCTGTTCGCTATTTTTATTTACTTGGTATAGCCACCAGGGTCAAACACAAGGAGCACGATTAAAGAACTAAGTAGTCAAATCTCAAAAAAAATATTTTAATGATTTTTTATTTTTCAAGTTTTTACTTTTTGAATAACACAAACATGCACAAAAATAAAGAAAACAAACACAACACTCTTTTTGGGATTTTTTAAAATTGGTCAAAGATACTCAGAAAATAAAACTAAAAATATTTTTGGATTTTCTGGGTTTTAAAATATTTTGATATTTTTCTGGATTTTCAAATATTTTTGTGATTTGTAAAAATCAAATAATTCTAAAAACTCAAAACAGTACACATCCAAGACCAAATTGTAAGTTAAAAATAATTAAAATGCCCAAAAGTTCTAGTTAGCAATTTTATGATAAAATAGATAGAGAATGCTACAAATCGAAACTGGAATCACATTTTTTATTTTTCTTTGATTTCATATTATTTTTATAATATTTTGGTTGTTTTGAGATTTTTAGGGTTTTTATAATGAATTTTCAAGAAAAATTACAATTGAAGGTAAAGCATACAAAAAGGCGTGCAACCAATTTTTTGTAGATTTTTTAAAGCATTTTTTAATTTTTATAATTTTTAAAAGGCAAACATGGACTTTTTAAAGGTTTTTGAATTTTCAAAAATAGAAAATGCAATCAAATTAATCCAAGAAAATCATAATAAAAACTACACACTAACAAGAGATAGTAGTACTTTTTAGGCAATTTTTAGAATAAATTTAATATTTATTAAGTCCAATTTAAAGCATAATCACAGTTTACATGGATCAAATCGCATTTAGTTTAAGTTTCTAGACCTAATGACTAACACAATATAAAGCTCTGGGTTCAATATGCAAATAGCCTGGTCAATTCACGCACATGCTCAATATTTCACGCATAGGGGTATACCTGTAATTTCCGAAAACATAACATTCATTCATTAACAACAGATAAATTCAAGGCAGAACATGCAAATAACCCAAAGTACACGTGCGCATACACGTGACTCAGACTCGGAAGGACTAAAGTGCAAATATCCAAAAGTACAAGGTCCAAACTGTAAATGTACTTTAATACATATTTTATTTAAAGGACTAAATATAAAAATAAAGACATGCGAGGGAACGAGGGAAATATACCCATGATAGGGACATGTGTCGTGTACGGAGGAGGGTGCTGGTGTACGTCTCTGATCGACGGTAGCTGCAAGATCTAACAATGCAGGGAATGTTGAGGACGTGCAGGGAAGATGCTTTAGAGGCTCAGATCTAACGACCCAAAAGCTGTGATGTCGGATGTCTCGGATCATATCCGGCAGAGGCAGGATAATCCAACGGCGGAGAGAGGGTCTGCAAGAACAAGACCCCCACGAACTTAGCATCGGAGTGGATCCGATGCTCTGATGAAGGATCAGAGAGGCCCAACTGCGTCGTGAAGCTATTCCGCATCAGATGGCGGGCTCCGATGAAGGCGACTATGGCTCGCCTGGAGCTGCTCTGTCTGAGTAGTTGGGTATCCTAAGTGGGCTCCTCGTGCGCGTCAGGGCCTGCAAAAGGTATAGTGGCTCGAGGCTATGCTTCGGTCCTGGTTATTGCTTCAGAGAGTTAGGGAAGCATGATGGGATGGTATTCGATCCCCGGTGAAGGCGAGGGAAGGACATCTGGGCCTAATCTCAACCGAATGGTGGAGTATTAGGATGATCAGGTTGCCTAGGAAGGTGTAGGATGAGACGAGAAATCAATCTGCATGGATGGGGGTGTGTAGAGGGGCTCCGACCAGCTGGTCGGAGCTAACGAACGACAACGTAGGTGAAATTGAAAAAAATGATCGAAAGCTGATATCGGAATTTCCTCGTTGAAGTGCTGCAAACATAGATAGTAAAAGTTATTCATAACTCTAAATCGCTTTAAATAACAAACAAATAATGTTTAAAGCAATTATCTTTTTTAACATCTCTCTTGATCCTGAATCTCCAGCTACGGTGCAACTCTGTCGTATGAGAAAGAAAAAATCTCTCCAAGTCAGCACGATTCTCCCATGAAAATGATTTCTATGAAAAATCGTGAATAAAAGTTCAAATAAAACTATTTTCAATATTAACATATCTTTTGCAAGAAACTCACTCTTAGTCTTTTTAAAAGTAAATTACGCATCTCCTGTGTAACATCTTTTTGAAAATCTTGAACAATTATCGGGATGATGTTGCATGTAAATATCCCTAATTGACTCTGAAAAAAATTGCTATTAATGCCCATAGCATATCTATCAACAAAATCGATAAAAAAAAGACTCCCCCTGTCAAAGACGACCAAGAACTATTCCTCGAACTCGTGTTACCCTAGACTTTTGTGCAGTTGAAGCCCCTATATTGTCCTCAATGCAATTAATAGAAGAAGGTAAAGGTCTTGATGGTGGAGTAGGTGAACGCTCCACCTCTAATATATTACGGTATTGTAGTCTATGCTTGATATTTGGATGGCAAGCCATCTGCATTAAAACAATTGAAGATTAGCAAATATATTGATAAAACTAATGAAAGAAGCAAAATATGTGCATGAGATGTTGTTTCAAAAAACTTACCATTCATTCAAATAATTCTTCTTGATATGCTTCATTTTCATTATCAGAATCATTTATGTCCTCTTGAACATTATAATAAGCTCTTGGTATTGTTCTTATTGGGATTATCCGTTAAGGTCTTCTTATATCATCAACAAAAATACCTGTTCAACTTGACTTGCAAGGGAAAAAGGTTCTTCTGTTCCCAATATGCGATTTCTATTTATACTGACATAACCATCTTTATTTTTTTATAAAACATCTATCCTTATTGAATACATCAAACCACTCGCATTTGAAAACGACGACTTGCTTCTCATGTGTGAAACTGATGTTAATGATTTCAATTACCTTTCATAGTAACCATCTAAGCCAGATTCAAGTTCAGATTTTACAATCATACCACACATTTGTGTTCTTTTAGATGAATCAATAGATTTGATTCGAAATCTATACCCATTCACAAAATAGCTAGTATATGTATGCACATAAGAAAATGGTCTTTCCTGTAAAATATCAAAATCAGGGATCCGTAGATTATCTTGACATTCCTTGAGATGCTTAACTTTAGCTCTAAACCAATATAGAAAAAATTTTGCACGAATGGAGCTTTGTCGTTCAATATTTGGAAATATATCATTACAATCTTTGAAAAATATATCCAACTAATCAATTTGCATTAATATATAATGTTGAGACAAATACATCTCATTTTCATCTAATAACTTTCGAGTAGTTCCACTTGTTGGTTTTCCACAATCCGAAAGAATGGATAAAATTCCATCGGCTACAGTAACATTTTCATCATTATCTGCATTTTTTTCAAAAGCACCAAATGTGTTGCTTTCACCATCAAGATACATTGACGAGAAGTTGATACATTCTTCAAATAGATAACCATCTACTATAGACCTTTCTGCATTAGAAACTTCTGGATGTGCTATATTAAATACACGATCTTTTAGCTTTTTAAGGAATCTCTCAACAGGGTACATCCATTGGTAATATACTGGTCCAGCAATCTTGGCTTCATTAATTAAGTGGACTATTAGGTGAACCATCACATCAAAAAATGATGGTGGGAAAATCTGTTCCAACTTGCATAATGTCTCTATGATATATGTCTCCCATCTTGCTAAAAGAGTCCTATCAAGAAGTTTAGAACAAATATTTCTGAAGTAAGAATTCAACTCCTTCAATGGCTCCAATACATTATCTGGAAGATTTCCACGTAAAGCCAATTGCATAAATACTTGCACAAAAACATGACTATCATGGCTTTTTAAGCCTGAGACTTTTCTCTTTGCCACGTTAACACATTTTGATAAATTTCGAAGATGGAGGCGTGGAGACGAGCACATAGGAGGTCCGCACAGGCTGGAGTACACGAAGATGGAGCCGGAATGCACAGAGGAGGTGCGCGCATGCTGGTGGCTGCGCAAGGTGGTGCATGTTGAAGGGGATAGTCGTACGTGCAGAGGAAGGAGGAGGGAAAGTCGAGGGCGAGAGAACTTGTGCCAGGAAAGAGAGAGTTGCATTGAGGGAGAGGTCACGAGCCCTTCGATTCCTTGGGGGACTCCTCCTTTTATAAATGTTATATGCATCCTTCGCTTTTGAATGGTCTTCATCTAATGCATATAAAGACAAAAGAAATAAATACATTCATGCATAGGCAAGAGAGAGAAGAATAAAGGATATACTTCATATCCTATTTGTATGGATCGAACACACAGTTTGCGACTAAGTGAAAGACCAAAATAATGTTACATGGGTCGTCGTCGATTTCTTCCTAAAAATCACAAATGGAAGGAGTGTCGCTTTAACAAGAAATTTGATGGGAGTTCAGATGGAGAGTGTTTGGACTTGAGTAGCATTCGTTACAATGGATAAGAAATGCGACGTCAATAAAATTGTTTGCAAGATATTCCGCTTGGTCGTTTTTTTAAACAATCTAGAACTGGTGGCTGGAAAAAAGTATATTCTTTCAAGAATTACTATATTGAAAAGATTTACATATAATATATAATTTAGATGTTGTGCACATTGAGAAAAATGTTATGGACAATATTTTATGCATTCTAAACTTATCGGGAACATCAAAAGATATACTTAAAAGTAGACAAGATCTTCAACAGTTGCATATTTGAAGTGACTTACATCCTATTGAAGTTGGTGAGAATAGATTTGAACTACCAGATGCATGTTATACATTATCAACTACAAAACGTGAAAATATTTTAGAGTTTCAAAATCAATTTGGATCCCTGATCCAAGCAATGAATTCCCTGATTTCGTCAAACGAAATCCGTCGTCTTTCTTTAGAGCAAGCAGTCCCAAAGAAGAAGGAGATACTCGAGTCGTCGAAGGCGAGACGAGAGAGACTCTCCTTCTCAACACAAAGTGGACGACCACTTCTTGGAGAAGAGAAAGAGAGAAGGCGAGAATGAGAGAGAGAGAGTAGTAGGCTTCTACAACTCTTAATTATGTACCATGTAGAGGCTAGGGTTGCCCTCTATTTATATTAATTTGGATGTCTATGGATCACAATCCATGACATATACAAAATCAATGGTTAGATTGATATGTATATTAAATCAATGGCCATGATAATTGTTGTTCAAAAAACAACATATTAATTTATTTAAATTAAATATATGTTGCATAATTATCAACATAATTTAATTCAACAAATAAATCAATAAAACAAGATAATAGGATAATAACAAAAAGGATGATAATTTACCCCCAAAAGATGGGGCGTCACCCATGACCAAGTCATGGGTGACACCACCTCATCTTGGTGGTGTTTTATCCATCTTTTTTTATTTAATCCAATTATCTCTTATTTATTTGTAATATTATCCACTAAATCAATTCCTAATTAATTAGTGTATATTAATTGCAGAATTATCCACCAAATTAATTCCCAATTAATTTGTGAATATATCAGTCATGCCACTGAAAATATGTGAATCATATTCACAGCCCAAACAAATTTGTAAATTACATTTTCAATTAATTGTTTAATGTGAATCCAATTCACATTAACAATTAACAAATATTATTTACAAATGTGCTCTCTCTCTAATATATTATAAATCATATTTATAATATATACTCATAAATTATGGATAGCACTATCCACAATTTGCATATACTTGATAATTAAATCTCATTTAATTATCTTGGATAATCATTCTCTTAATATGAATCGTATTCATATTATTCTTGATAATTAAATCTCATTTAATTATTAGCATCTTGTTGCTTCGATATATATAATTCATCAAATGAATTATTCTTGAACTCCTTCAAGAATAATGTGCTTTCTCAGCAGATAATTGGAGATAAGGACAGGGCGATTGTATTGTTCCACGTATAGCGACTTGGATGTTGAGATCTTATCTCAAATCCAGATCTTACGGACCTCCCATAGATGCTTGATTAAATCAAGACCGCAAATCTAATCTTCTCATTGAATCTGAATCTCATTCAGACCAATGTCCAATACTTGGACTAAGATCATATTGCTTCTCTACTGAGAGGAGTCACTAAAATCCAGGCCAGTTTCATCACTCCCTCGGAATGGAAGCGTCATGGTTATACAATCGTTTATGGTCACATCACCCTCAGGTATTCCCAATACCTGTACATCCTGCATACTGGAAGACCCATGATCAATCTGAAGATTAAGATCAATTTTACACTATCTTCTTCAGGGTTTGATCACTAAGTTTCTCAATCTTGGTCATTGGGAGTTGGTATCGATCGTATGCTTTCCCAAAGCTTATATCATACCTTCAAATTCATGTCATGCTTCCAAAGCACGACGACCATGCATGGAATTTGATCGATCCCAATACTCATGAGTGAGCTCATGTCTTTCGGTTTATAAGTGAACCTGTATGATCCCTTTGAGAGATCGTATTACTCATGTGCCCTTATATGTACACCAGCTCGCCGGTGTATAGACCTTGGTTAGGCCATCAACCTACTGGTCTGCCAAATGTACATACTCAGACATATAGTAATATATATGTCTCTGGTCAGAGGATGCGTGCCTATACTGTAACAGCATTCACCGTAGGATTTAGGTTATCTCGATCTCGTTAAGTCAACCCATTGACCTAACTAATCTGACACCTCCGAAACACTATTCCCATGCAGAGGACCTACATCAAGATGTCGGTCAGATATCAGCCTATGTGAGAAAGGATTCCCATCTCCTACTCAGGCTGGAGATCATCTCTTAATAATCATTTGACGGTGCTTGATGAGTCCTCTATCTAACTCCTTAGATATTCATCCAAACACCAGGCTCTATGATTCATTTAATGAATCAACAGTTGTATGATCATTAAGATGGCCATCGTACATAACCCTAGTTGTACAGAGGGACCTTTTATGCAAATTATTCATTCTTCATTCCAGATCAGGGAATGATATGTGCAATAAAATTTATTGCATAATGACTCGTCGTGGGCTCGCATGTCCAACAATCTCCCACTAGCCCAAAGAGACATTAATGGGCTAATCATTTAAACTGACACTCATGTGACAATCATAGGCTATTCAGAAAATAGCAAGGTAAGCTGATCAGTCACTCTGTTCCCAAGAGACTATGCCAAGTCCTTTTACGGCACTTGCATATCCGTAGTAACAGTACTCGCATTCATTGCGAATGTTGCATCTAATGTAATCAATACTCAATCTAGTCAAAGTAGTTATAGTGTCCTTGACACTATTGCTCAATTATAATTATAACCAGTATTTCCATAATCCTTATCAGAATACCCTTATTCTGGGAGATCACTATCTCTTAAGGTATCCACAGTTAAGACCTTTTAGATCTCTATCTATAAAGTCTTAAGCTTTTGCAGATATGACTTTAAGATCACTATCTCAAAAAATCTTGTCATCTATGAAGATTTTGTTATTACTGCAATCAAGTGTTTTCTCTCCATAGTAGGATTAGCAACACTTTACTACTCCCACTGCCTGACAGATATCTGGCTTTTGTACACATCTAGCATACACTTAGCTTCTCGTAACTGATGCACAGGTGCAAGCAGTTCTAGCATTCACTTCCTCAACTCTTTGAGGTACTATCTGTTTAGATAGGTCAGTACCAAATCTCAAGGTAAGAAAGCCTTTCTTGGAATTTCCAGAAAATGGAACATGCCCAAGGTGTACTACAATGTGATAGTTTCAATACCCTTTTTCTCTTTGCTTCTGAACACCTTCAGAACTAAGATCTAAGAGGCATCTTTTGAGATCATATCTCAAGGTATGGAATAGCCAGATCATAGAACACTTATTATCATCCTTATGTCATTCCAAATGATTACGATATTATATACATTTAGCACGATGAACACAATGGCACTCCCACTAAGCTTCACATGGTACATCAAGATTCTATTTGAAATCATAACATTTATAATTTCATCAAATCTTATGTCTCAACTTCAAGAAGCTTATTTGAGTCCACGGATGGATTTCTTTAGCTTTCACACCTTACTTTCCCCAATCATGAAGCCCTTGGGCTATTTCATGTGAATATCCTCAGAGAGGTATTTTTAAATGGATACAATCTTGACTTCCATTTTGAAGATGCAATAGTCAAGTTGTGTAGCTAAGGTTAGCAATATTCTGATGATTTTAAGCATTATCACTGAAGAGCAAGTCTCATTGCAAGCAATGTCTTCTCTTCCGGTGTTTGCTCATGTCTATGAACCATGCAATGAAGGTCTCTTCCTTCTCATCAGGTTCCCTCTTTTCTTGAAGATCCATTACACCTTAATGGGTCTAACCCTTATAGGTGAATCCTCGACAGTCCATATACAACATTTGTATATGAAGTCTACTTTAGACTTTATTGCTAAAATCCATCTCTCCATGTCATGATCCTCAGGAGCTTCATCACATGAAGTCCGATCATTGTCATACTTAACTGACACATGGAATACATCCTCAAACTCATTTGAAGAGGTATTAGTGCTTCATCTTTAATTATCCTTTTAATTCCCAATTTCAGGAGCCTCATTATCTTCTCAAGATTAAATGAGTTCCTGCACTTCATTTTTTTATCTTGATTCTCAAGAGTGTCATCCTCCAAGAATCACATTCTTAGAGATGAGATTTTTTAAGAATCTCAGGGTTATAAAGTAGGTATCCAATACCATCCTTTATTTTCCTAATGAAGCAGCACTCTCAAGTGCTAGATTCCAGCTTACATGCATGGAACCTTATTAAGGATATATATTGTAGTCTCTACTACACATATGTACCTGAAAACTAAGGGATAATTATGCTAAAACTCATCATTGATCAAATCATGTCATACATGATCCAATTGTATCTCCCTACAACTCCATTGAGTTTGGGGTGTTAGGAGGATTGAGATAGAAATGATATTCATATCTTCATAAGGTATTCTTTGAATTCATCTAATAGGTACTTGCTACCTTAGTTAGATCAAATTTCATTTAATTTTCCTTCAAACTTTGGTTCTAAACCAAAATTGTAAAATCTTTGAACATTTCAAAGGTTTCTCAGATGAAGAGAAGAAATCTCATATCATACATAATCATCAATAGATATCACATATCCATAATGTTCATTATGATACAGATGATCCACATACATCAATATGTATGAGATCCCAAATACCTTGACATCTTACACCTTTCCTAAGAGAAGGGTGTATTGGACATTCTTCGAATACAATATTCACAAGTATGTAAGATTTGAAATTTTTAGACATTCTAAAGTTTCATCTCTTACTAGTCTATTGATTATATCAATATACATATGTCCAAAACTTGATGCCAAATCATTGTCAAATGATCTTCATCCTCCTACTGATCTTATAAAGATTTTTATTTTCAGTATTAGAAATCTTAATGAACCATTCATTAGTTTTCTAATTTTGTGGAGTCTACTAGATGTTAGATTACTATCTGAAATATATCCATCATAACTCTTAATGATAGTTCTATCTCAGAATTCATGTTTATTTCCAACATTTAGAAACAAACAATGAGTGTATTCTAATATCTAGGTCATAGAGACATTCTCCAAGACTAAGGGCTCCCCCACTGAGAATATGAAGTCTATCTATCCAACAGACATTGCTGCAACAATTACATCAAAATCCATATAGATGACTATTAAACCTTAAGATCAAATTTCTAATCTTCTAATATATATATATGCAACCAAGTGCAAGTGTCATTAGAAGATTGGGATACAATTATCAGACTTTATCTTATGAAATAAGTAAGTCAAAGTCAATGATTATATGTAGATTATTCTGATCCTCTATCTGAGTCCTTCACTAAGGATTTTAGACATACTTGATAGTTATACTATCAACACATCAACTTATTGCAGTATTGGCATTCATCCACTCTTTGGATGTCATATGGAAGTCACAGAAGTACAATCAACTCTTTGACTTTCCTTCTCACATGGGTCCGACCCACGCTTCCACTGTGCTCTCTTCATCTATAAACAACCATTGTTCAAGACAAAGAATCTCTAATGTTGAATTCAAAGGATTTCAATACAAGAGCACTTCAACATTTATACATGCTTCAATAAATTCATACAAAAATGATTATTATGAAGCTTCATGAATAACTTGAGTACAGATAGTAGAATGATGACACTCATCATATCTACATACATCTTAACTTTTGGGTTCAGGTAGGTATTCAAACATTTTGAATACATCATCTCTTTAGAGCTACCATTCTGCATAATGCAGAGAACCATGTCATTCATGATTAAATGTTTAGAGCACATATGTATGCCAGAATATCTTCTTAGATTTTACAAGGATTATTTGACAATTAAGATCATCATCGACATGTCACTTCCAAAGTACACTTGATGAAAGATCAAGACTATAGAGATATACAAACCCTAAGGTGATGTCTGATTGTCTTATTTAATTGTCCTTCCTCATTATGTTGAGGAAACTTGTACATTGCAACCACATACATTATATTTCCAATCGCAAATACAATATCTGGATCATGAGTCCAATCCATGATATTTTACCGGTTATTATTGAGTATGACATTGAGTGGGTTTAATGAAGGATTATCTAAAATAAGAAATTTGCATAAGGGTATATATTATATATATACATATTTTTCTTTGATTTAGGAATTTTTATATCAAAGTTGTCTTGCCTTGTCAACAATGAAAGCTCAATCCCTTAATCACTTTCAATGTAAGAGATATTCTTACCATTATATCTCTAGCAAGATCTGGGATCTCCTTTCCTATCTTCGTCACATCCCAATAATATGAGAACTTGCGACTCCGATAAAAAGAAGCGGGAACTCATTCCGCCTTACAAGTCCAACTTGCATTTCCCAATTCGGTCTTTAACACCCGGGCCCACCACACCTAAGATGATGTTGACCCGTTGTGAATTGAACCAACCGTCAACAAGATTAGAACTCGTTATGTGCAATCCAATATTGCCCCAATAATATGATGACTCGATATTGGGCTCACTACGCATACGGCCTTACTCTTTCGAGAAGCAAAGAGCCCGATCCAGATGCGCTTGCGTACAGGAGCTGTCACTTCGGACAGGCGTCTCCTACATACAATCCTTGGCGACGGAACCCTTCGCCTTGAAGGGAGACCATGGATGTCACTTATGTGATCCTCCATCTCATATTCAAATTTCATAATTAATTATCGTGAATCATATTCACAAAATTAATTCTTCCAAGGGAATTACACATCTATTCATAATAGAGTGTTTATTGGATATAATTAATTTAATCACATTAAATTAATCATTATTCAAACATCAATCAACAAACTTGATTATTACTTGAATAGTAGGTATAATCTCAAAGTGCGTATTATTAAAACTTTAATAATTAGAAAAAATACACTTTGACTTCTCCGGCATTATCGAGTCCCTACCCGCTGTCATGGTCAGTACCGACGAGAGTGGGACGGACCACATACGTTGCAACCCGCAACCCCAATGCTCTCCAACTAGGCATCATATCCACCTTAGGAAAGGATAATGCCAGATAGATCATCATGTACTTTGAGATGCTCATCGATTTTTCAACCGAAATTATACCATATAATATACATCAAAACAATTTTAATAATATTATAAGGAGATTTACTAAATAAATTCAAGAAAGAGGGTTTTTCATGTAAAAATTGTCCTACAACTATTGTAGGATAAACTAAGGTTTTTCATGAAATCAATGTTTGTTGATGAATTCATATCAACCAATGATCAAGATCAACTATCTTATCATTATGGTTAGGCAAATGTCATTCAACGAAATAATTATCTCTTTAAATATTTCACAAATATTTATCACTAATTATTTCAGAAAATTAACCATTAATTTTCATCATCATATTTGAATGACTTATCACAAGGTTCATGATCAAGATTGTCAAATTCCAGCAGTGACCCCCAATCACCGAAATTAACTTATCTTGATCAATTTAAATCCAAAAATTGCAAAATCAGTTTCCTAAGATTGCCAATTTGATTTATGAAAGAACCCAAATGATATTTCATGCATTTAGAGATATCAAAACAGTAATTAATTCATTAATCACGTTCAGATCTGTTGTTCCCGCAACAGTGAATACATATATATTCAAAGGGCCATATCTTGAGCAAATGATCCAAATTACGTAAACTCATATCCCATGATTTCCTTATTTAATGGGAAACAAAATCCAATTTAAAATTTCGTGTTTAAATAATTTAAACAGAGCCGAAAAATTCAATTAAACAGAGGTACGAAAATTGAAATGCAGCAAAAAATTTCGCAACCCTTTCAAACCCAAGTCATCCTAGGTTTACGGATCATATCCAAAACCTTATTCAACTTGGCTCTGATACCACTTGAGATCCAAATTACGAATCCTTAAGCGCATCACAGAAGCGTGTCGATCGCATCATATGCGATCGGGGAAATTAGTCGCACTAGTCGCTAGATGAGGCGGGAATTAAAATTTTTAAATCTAGTGATGAAATCACATGATTACGAGAACATTTCTCGGATCGTGTCATCGAACCACAAAGTATAAGGAATACCTCTTAGAGCGTAGTTGTAATCGTGAGATCCCAAACAAGAGATCCTCCTGTCTTAAGTCCGATCCACGAAGAACGCACTTGCGGGCGCGATGATGAGACGCGATCCTCCCGCAATCCTCGATGAAGATCCAAGCAATGAATCCCCTGATTTTGTCAAATGAAATCCGTCGTCTTCCTTTAGAGCAAGCAGCTCCAAAGAAGAAGGAGATCCTCGAGTCGTCGAAGGCAAAGACAAGAGAGACTCTCCTTCTCAACACAAAGTGGACGTCCACTTCTTGGAGAAGAGAAAGAGAGAGGGCGAGAATGAGAGAGAGAGAGAGAGAGAGAGTAGTAGGCTTCTACAACTCTTAATTATGTACCATGTAGAGGTTAGGGTTGCCCTCTATTTATATTAGTTTGGAAGTCCATGCATCACAATCCATGGCATATACAAAATCAATGGTTAGATTGATATGTATATTAAATTAATGGCCATGATCATTGTTGTTCAAAAAACAACAACATATTAATTTATTTAAATTAAATATATGTTGCATAATTATCAACATATTTTAATTCAACAAATAAATCAATAAAATAAGATAATAGGATAATAACAAAAAGGATGATAATTTACCCTCAAAAGATGGGGCGTCACCCATGACCAAGTCATGGGTGACACCACCTCATCTTGGTGGCGTTTTATCCATCTTTTTTTTAATCCAATTATCTCTTATTTGTTTGCAATATTATCCACTAAATTACTTCCCAATTAATTAGTGTATATTTATTACAGAATTATCCACCAAATTAATTCCTAATTAATTTGTGAATATTTCAATCATATCATTGAAAATATATGAATCATATTCACAGCCCAAACTAATTTGTAAATTACATTTCCAATTAATTGCTTAATGTGAATCCAATTCACATTAACAATTAACAAATATTATTTATAAAGGTGCTCCTCTCTAATATTTTATAAATCATATTTATAATATATACTCATAAATTATGGATAGCACTATTCACAATTGGCATATCCTTGATAATTAAATCCTATTTAATTATCTTGGATAATCATTCTCTTAATATGAATCATATTCATATTATTCTTGATAATTAAATCTTATTTAATTATCGACATCTTGTTGCTTGGATATATATAATTCATCAAATGAATTATTCTTGAACTCCTTCAAGAATAATTTGCTTTCTCCGCAGATACTTGGAGATAAGGACAGGGCGATTGTATTGTTCCACGTATAGCGACTTGGATGTTGAGATCTTATCTCAAATCCAGATCTTACGGACCTTCCATAGATGCTTGATTAAATCAAGACCGCAAATCTAATCTTCTCATTGAATCTGAATCTCATTCAGACCAATGTCCAACACTTGGACTAAGATCAGATTGCTTCTCTACTGAGAGGAGTCACTAAAATCCAGACTTGTTTCATCACTCCCTCGGAATGGAAGCGTCGTGGTTATACAATCGTTTATGATCACATCACCCTCAGGTATTCCCAATACATGTATATCCTGCATACTGGAAGACCCATGATCAATCTGAAGATTAAGATCAATTTTACACTGTCTTCTTCAGGGTTTAATCACTAATTTTCTCAATCTTGGTCATTGGGAGTTGGTATCGATCGTATGCTTTCCCAAAGCATATATCATACCTTCAAATTCATGTCATGTTTCCAAAGCACGACGACCATGCATGGAATTTGATCGATCCCAATACCTCATGAGTGAGCTCATGTCTTCCGGTTCATAAGTGAACATATATGATCCCTTTTAGAGATCGTATTACTCATATGCCCTTATAGTACACCAGCTCGCCAGTATATAGACCTTGGTTAGGCCATCAACCTACTGGTCTGCCAAATGTATATACTCAGACGTATAGTAATACATCTGTCTCTGGTCAGAGGATGCGTGCCTATGTTGTGACAGCATTCACCATAGGACTTAGGTTATCTCGATCTCATTAAGTCAACCCATTGATCTAACTAATCTGACACCTCCGAATCACTATTCCCATGCAGAGGACATGCATCAAGAGGTCGGTCAGATATCAGCCTATGTGAGAAAGGATTGCCATCTCCTACTCAGGCTGGAGATCATCTCTTAATAATCATTTGACGGTGATTGATGAGTCCTCTATCTAACTCCTTAGATATTCATCCAAACACCAGCCTCTATGATTCATTTAATGAATCAACAGCTGTATGCTCATTAAGATGGCCATGGTACATAACCCTAATTGTACAGAGAGACCTTTTATGCAAATTATTCATTCTTCATTCCAGATAAGGGAATGATATGTGCAATAACATTTATTGCATAATGGCTCGTCATGGGATCGCATGTCCAACAATTACCATAATATAGACTTCCATTATTAAGGGATCTTTTTTTAATCAAAAAGAAGAGAATAGTTTTAAAGGTAGAAGAAATATTTCAAGTTAATTGTTTAGCTTATTTGGTAAGGAAAAAAATTCAATATCAGCCAATCTAAACATGTTCATTCAACTTTCAAGTCAATTGGAGACGAGTATTCCCTCCATCAAAGGTGTCTATTTTGAATGGTATAAGTATCATCAAAATCTATCATATCCAGATGGTCAAAATTGGAGAAGCTTGAAAGTTGGACCACTTGTTTCGTTAGGCGTCCGCAATCCAAAAATTCTCAAGTGCAACTATACCTTTAATGTGCATCTATAAGTGAAAAGGATAACCATCTTGCTACAGAATTAAGGTTAGTTCCATTTGACTCATTTCATAATAAAGTAGAAAATGATGTATCTTCTAAGCCGTAAGATCATCACCACAAGATTCAAAGTAGTTTCTGATGATGGATCATGGCTAGATGGTTGGATTTGGAATCTTGGATAATCTGATTATGTAATTTCAATTTTGCATCATTCACGGGATCATGAGTTGACATGATTGCCTTTTGTTCTAAATCTCATCTTACTCTATCTCCTTTAAAGTTTGCAGAAGTTCTGTGCTTAAAGTAGACAAGTACGACGCTAAACTTAAACTCTTAGGTCCCGTTCGGTAAGGGGGTTAAACTCCCCTTTGGGGAGTTTACCCCTTAACCCACTCCTCCTCTCTTTTGTGTGGGTCCCACTTAATTTCTTTTTTAAAAAAAATAAATAAATCAAATCTTCATTATCAATTCCATTAAAAAATAATATATTATACCATCATATCATATAAAAATTATAAACTACTCTACTTCTACTCACTTTTCCAAACTTCAATACAATCACATCAAAATAATTACTCACTTTTTCAAACTTCAATACAATCATATCACAACAAACCCACTTCTAACCCACCCCCAGTTTAACCCTCTATCCAAACACCAAAACCAAAAAACGGATTACCCTCTACCAGTTTAACTCGCCTTAGCCCGCGTACCAAACGCACCCTTAGTTACTCTAGTTTTACTATGTTTTTAAGATCTATTTATTTTAATACAAAAAATACATATTTTTATTTTTTAAAGAAGCCATGGGTGCACAAAAAATATACTTCAAAAAAGAATTCTGAGACTAACCTCTATAAATCATACCATAAATTTAGACATTAAACATGCATTGCCATCTACTTCTAGAACAAGATAGAGTTGATGATATTTCATTCCTTCTGCTAATACAGTTCAAGAAATAAAATTAACCATTGTCCTCTGCTGCTCTTCTTTCATTGATTTGCATAATGTAATCAAATGATGTGCACTGGCGAACATATCATCCAACACCTCCATTTATGTGAATATATGCCGGAACTTCACCATCAACTTGCATAACGAGAACAAAATATGTGATCTCACTGGTCTTGAAATGGAGGATTAATGAGATTGAGTGTACAATCCATAAGCTGCAGGAAGAATGATGGCATTGTTGTAAGGAGGTAGGCAAACTAAAGATGACCTGTAGAGAATACAAAAGATAGAAACTGGTTATGATTAAATTTGTAGGATGATCTATAAGCACTCAAACATGATTGTCCAAGGCAGCGGTGTCTACCCGATGCCAACGAGTCGGGCAGCGTCATGCACGCGTGGGGGAGAGAGTTGGGAGGAGGAGAGGGGCGGCGGTGGGGAGCATGCAGTGAAGAAAGGTGGGGAACCCTGAGCAAGGGGGCAGTGGAGAGAGGAGGCGCACGCGGGGGGGAGAGCACCAGCGGGGTGAGGTTGGAGGTGAGGGCTGCAGTGGAGAGGCATCTGTGGGGGCGATCTCGGGTTAGGGCTAGCCGCTCATCCACCGTTGATCTCGGATTCAATCGGACGGTGGGGGAAGCGGTTACAACAAATTGGCTGCACCACCAGGTTCCCTTTCCCATTTCTCTGTATAGAGATAAGGGATCCTGCTCTATTTTCTTTTTTTCAAAAAAAATATTTTTTTTGAAAAATACTTCCATGAAGAAGGGATCATGCTCTATTTTTATTTTTTCAAAAAAAATATTTTTTTGTAAAATACTTCCATGGATTTTCATAATGATATCCTTACAATATGTCATTCAAATTTTGCTGGAAACAGAGACTCCCGCGGTCCAGACAACCATTTTTAACGGTTACAGATTTGTTGTATTTTTGGTGTTCTGGATGGAGGATATAGGAGTCTCTATTTCTGACGAAATTTAAATGACATATTAGAGGGATATAGTTATGAAAATCCATGAAAGTATTTTTCAAAAAAAAAGTGGAAAAAAAAGAAAGTGAAGTGGGTAAGTTACCTACTCCATGGAGTAAGATCCTTTTCCTCATATGTATACACACGCATATGAGGAAATGGAGCCTACTTCATGAAGTAGGTAACCTTACCTACTTCACATTCATTTTTAGCAATTTTTTATTTTTTTAAAAATACCAGTGTGGATTTTCATAACTATAGCCCTCTAATATGTCATTCGATTTTCATCAAAAAAAGAGATTCATATGCCCTCCATCCAAAACAAGTCGATTATAACAAATTCAAGACCGTTAAAACTACTTATTCTGGATGGAGGGTATAGAAGTCTTTGTTTCTGACAAAATTCGAATGACATATAGGAGGGATATAGGGATGAATATACATCGTGATATTTTTCAAAAAAACAAAAAATGCAAGGAATAGGGACGGGGCAGCCATGTTGGTTGCCCTAAGGGGGCAGACCCATTATATCCATATATATAGGGAAAAAGGACCCTACACAGGCGGGTGCAGGAAATTCCCTACATCCGGCCTAATTTTTCATTGTTTTTTGATTTTTTTTGAGATGAAACCTTGGAGAATTTAGATCACCATGTATCACCATATTGTCATTCCAAATTCAATTTAATTCGACACTTCTATCATCTCCATCAAGACTACCAAATTTTAACGGTCTCAGAATTGTTGAAATCGACCCATTTTATATGAACATGTTAGGAATGTTTATTTTACATGAAATTTGAAACACTTATTCCCCTCAACATATTAAGTAAATCCTTCCAACTTTTAATTCAAAAAAAGTAAAAAAAATAATGCGAAAATGGGGTGAGTGCAAGGAGTTTCCTACACCACTGGGTGCAGGCTCCCTGCCCTCATATATATATATATATATATATATATATAGAGAGAGAGAGAGAGAGAGAGAGAGAGAGGAGTGATCCTATGAGAGCAAAAGGTTGTGAGAGCATTAGAGGAATGATTCTGGACCACATGATTCAATTTTCTCTCTCCTGATCTTCTCTCTCCTGAGTGAATCATGTGGTCCAGAATCACCTCTCTCATGCTCTCACAACTTTTTGCTCTCATAGGATCACTCCTCTCTATATATATCTATATATATAGGGTGCACTTGAATTGAGGTGGCACCTTTCCTTGATTATGGAAAGGTGTCATCTTAAGCCGTTGGATGGTGAGTGTACGAATGAGATTGAAACCACTAGGTGGTTTTCGTGCCAACTAACATTCCTAAATTTGGGCGGATTAAATTAGCGCCAAATTAGTCAAATACACGTCATTGAACATTCTATATTTAGTAAAATCCGAGAAGTGTACATTGTAGTTTCCAGAAAATATGATGGAATAAAAGCTTGCATTTTGAAATAATTGTTATCAATTTACAAAAGATGGACATGTTTTACAATCACGTGCTGTAAATTACAAAAATCATAGTCACTGATGTACGGGAAAAAAGTTCAAATTCGACAAAATTGGTGTATTACGTATAGATGTGTTTCCTAAAATATAGGGAGCTTTTGATAATGGCCTAATTAATTGATGTACACGTGGAAAACAATCCTATAATGACGAGATATTTGTTACAACTGTATTTCCAAATATATCGGATGTTGTAAATTGCGAACGCAATAAATATTATACACGTCATATGCATATTATTTTTAGAAGGATTTACATATGAGGTATATTTTTAATCCGTGAATTAGAAACTGCACGTCATAGTACATGTTGAATCTCATTTCATCCAACATTCTTTGAAAGCAACATTTGTAAATTGCAATATTTTCTTGTAAATTGGAGCTATGTTTTTTACTTACAAAATTAGAGGTATATTTTTAATACACAAATTAGAAAATACATGTCATAGTACATACTGAATCTCATTTCATCCAACATTCCGTAGAAGCAATATTTGTAAATTGTTACATTTTTTGTATTGCAGTCTCTTTTGCAAACCACATTTGATTTATTTTGAAAATTTTGCAGTCTTTTTTTAGAACCTTATGTGGAGTAACGTTTGTAAAATGTGATATTATTTAGTAAATTTTGTGATCTCTTCTGTAAAATACATGTGATTTCTGTAAAATAGAATTCTTATTATTAATGTATAAATTTTTTATATGTCCATCCAACGTGTTTCCCAATATCATGGGTCCATTGAAATTTGTCATCCATTGTAAAGTTTGTGTAGATTTTGTAAAATCCACGCTCCCATTTAACAATTATATGCTAATCTGCAAAATAAAAAATCAGTCAGTAGTTTATCATTTATTTCTAAAAAAGGATAACATGTAAACAATACATGCAGAATTGTAAATCAATGAATCAAAATATCAATTATACAATCAATTATGTAAATTAGTAGATCAAAAGGTAAAATATACCATCATATTTGATATTTAATCCATCCAATTGAATCTGTAAACTTCATCCCTTTTGTATTTAATGCACAATAGATGAGATTTCATCTAAATTCATTTTTGCAAAATACATCAGCTTCTGGGCAAAAATATAACAAGATGCACAATCTTCTATAATAAAAAAATATTTATTGATACTAGCAACCTGCGACATGTTTAATATGTAAACAAATATTTACATGTTGAATCAACAATTTCTTTCTTTTGGGTGATATTTTCATTCTCTATCTACTGAATTCAATCTATAAACAAAACTTAAAAGAAAAAATGGAAAGTGTGATTAACTCAAAACTACATGGAAAATCAAATTTACAAACAATTGAATATTTCAAAAAGTATGATTGAACTCAAAAGAACAAAAAGTGTGTTGAATATTCCAGAAAATATGATTGAATAAAGCCTCGCGTTTTGAAATAATTGTTATCAATTTACAAAGGATTGATATATTTTACAATCCAGTGTTATAAATTACAAAATCATAATAATTGTTCGAAAAAACATCCAATCATAACCAGTAGTGAATCGGGAACACTGATTAAAAAATAAAATAAAGGAGAAACTTTGAAGATTGGATTGAGATGAAATCAAAACGGAAAGAAAAATCAAAATCCAAATAAAAAACAAAAGCAATCTAAAATAACCTGGAACTTGATTAATAGATGAATAAAAAGAATAAGAAAACATACTAAGAACATACATCATCCTCTGTGCACAACCACCTCATGTTGCACCATGCATCGTCGTCGTCGTGCATCGTCATCGTCACACACCACCATCATCTCTATGCACATCCGTCGCCTCTACGTCGAGGGAGGACGAAGATCTGGAGAGGAAGCATGCCCCCATCGAATTTTGTTTTGGGAATTTCGAGTAATTGAGAGGCTTGATTACGATGGAAGTTATATTTAGAAAATGAATTCGAGTAATTAATGAGCAACGAGATAATGACGTAACTAAATAGAATATTCAATTTTGTTTCTAAATATAGCGAGTTGGATATTATTTGGATGGTGATTTTGGGTTTAATTTGGTGGTTTTGTTTATAACTGTTGATCAAGATCTAACGGATTTTATGCAATGCCATACCATGATTGTGGTGAGGTGCCACCTTAATTCAAGTTTTCCCTATATATATATATATATATATATATATATATATATATATATATATATGTATATGTATATATGTATGTATGTATGTATGTATGTATGTATGTATGTATGTATGTATGTATGTATGTATGTATGTATGTACGTATGTACGTATGTACGTATGTACGTATGTACGTATGTATGTATGTGTGTGTGTGTATGTGTGTATGTATGTATGTATGTATGTATATTATAATATATATAATATATATGGGTTAATTGGGGTTGCCCTTAGGAGGGGCTAACTTGGCTCCCCCACCCCATTTCGCTCGATTTTTTTATTTTTTTGAAAATTGCTTCCGTGGATTTTCATCAATTTATTCATATATGATTTCATTCTAATTTTGCGTGAAACGGAGATTACTACGGGAGGCTGACGATCCAACAATATATGCATGATATCTTTCAAATGGAATGTGCTCCTTCCATCCTTTTAAGGAGGGCCAACGATCCCATCCATTCATAATTAATTGAATGGTTATTATAAAAAGTATGTTAATAATATTATTTAATTAACTAAAATACTATTTTGGTCATTATTCGTTATTTAAATATAACATCTAACCACATAAAATATCTCCTCATTAATTCCTCTCTCCTAATTTGTCATTCAAGTTACCTCTCTCCCTCCCTCTCCTAATTTGTCATTCATGCTACCACATTCAATCCATTCCAAAACTCTAATCTCACACGCTCAAAAAATAGGAGGAAGAGGAGGATGCGTACGACGGCAACGTTGGCGATTACTCCAATCGTCTCTGCCATTATCAAAGTCTTCGTCAACCTCTTCACCATCTTCTTCTTTGTCTTCACCATCAACAAGGCATCTGCGCTGGAGTATTGTGGGATGTCAACCTCTTCACCACATCGTGGAGTTGATGACGGAAGTGCGTGAGCAGAGGTGACAACTGTGATGCATGAGTGGAGTAGACGACATCATGCGCAGCCTCATTGACAAGTTCTTCACACAAGCATCAACAATAACGTGCCGGTCCGACCTGGACGGTGGCGGATCTGTGCAAGGACTACATGAAAGTGGTGGTGACTATCGGAGAAGTTCGTCATGCAAGCGACGTCCTCAATCTTGGATGAAGAACGATTCGCAATTTGATACGATATTGATGTGTAGTATACAATATTGATGTGTATTACACAATTATGATATGTATTATACATATTTGTTATGTATTTTTACATTTCAATTGGTTGCGAATGAAAAATATGATTTTTTATATATCTTGTATATTTGATGTGCATTACACATTTTGGATGTGCATTACACATTTTGGATGTGCATTATACATTTTAGATGTGTATTATACATATTTGGATTATATTTAATCTTCAAATAAAGGTGAATGACTATCGCATTTTTACAAAGAACCATACAAAATTTTTTATACAAAAAACATACAATCGTTACAAAGAACCACACATTAGTTGCTAATATTAATTGTATTCAACAAAAAACCATACAAAATTTACAAACAACTGACGACTTTTTGAATAAACTACGGATTCTACAAAAAACATATAATCGTTACAAAATGATTCACTGATTATACAAAAAAACGTTCGAGGATACAAACATATACCCCACATAATGTCGTCCAGCACAAAATTGAACATTATTTAAATATGGTATTGTGAAAAATACAAAAATAAAACTAGCTAAATTTAATATTCTCAGAATATTAATTGACGTGCATAATTAATGTAAAAGTTGATGATCAAAATATCCTTTTTGGCAAATAAATTGATGATGTCGTTAGATTTGAATCTAATGGCTACGGTCGTTGGCCTTCCTTAAGGATGGAAAAACCAAGTCCTATTTGAAAGGCCCCATATACATACATATATATAGGGGTTGGGGAGGCTGCACCGGCGGGTGTAGCTAACTAGCTGCACCCGGCCATTTTTTCTTCGATTTTTTGTGTTTTTGAAATGAAACCTAGGGGATTTAAATCACTATATATCACCATGATATCATACCAATTTCAACTAAATTCCATATTTCTATCAACTCCATCAAGACTATGACATTTTAACGGTTTCAGAATTATTGAAATTGACCATATCTAGATGGGCATGCTAGGAGTGTTTGTTTTGCATGAAATTTGAAATACATATTCTACACAATAAACTAAGTAAATCCCCATAAGTATTTTTCAAAAAAATAAAACCAATGGAAAAAATGGTCGGGTGTAGCCAGTTGGCTGCACCCGCCGGTGCATACTCCCTTTTCCCATATATATTTCAAATTTCATGCAAAACAAACACTCCTAGCATGCCCATCTAGATATGGCCAATTTCAATAATTCTGAAACCGTTAAAATGTCACAACCTTGATGGAGATGATAAAAATGTCGAATTTAGTTGAAATTGGTATGATATCATGGAGATATATATAGTGATTTAAATCTCCCTAGATTTCATTTCAAAAACACAAAAAATCAAAGAAAAAAATGGCTGGGTGCAGCTAGTTAGCTACACCCGCCGGTGCTGCCTCCCCAACCCCTATATGGGAAAAGGGAGTATGCACCGGCGGGTGCAGCCAACTGGCTACACCCGGCCATTTTTTGCATTGGTTTTTTATTTTTTGAAAAAAACTTATGGGGATTTACTTAGTTTATTGTGTGGAATATGTGTTTCAAATTTCATGCAAAACAAACACTCCTGGCATGCCCATCTAGATATGGCCAATTTCAATAATTCTGAAACCGTTAAAATGTCACAGCCTTGATGGAGATGATAAAAATGTCGAATTCAGTTGAAATTGGTATGATATCATGGTGATATATAGTGATTTAAATCCCCCTAGGTTTCATTTCAAAAATACAAAAAATCAAAGAAAAAAATGACCGGGTGCAGCTAGTTAGCTCCACCCGCTGGTGCAGCCTCCCCAACCCCTATATGGGAAAAGGGAGTATGCACCGGCGGGTGCAGCCAACTGGCTACACCCGGCCATTTTTTGCATTGGTTTTTTATTTTTTTTTTGAAAAAAACTTATAGGGATTTACTTAGTTTATTGTGTGGAATATGTGTTTCAAATTTCATGCAAAATAAACACTCTTAGCATGCCCATCTAGATATGGCCAATTTCAATAATTCTGAAACCGTTAAAATGTCACAGCCTTGATGGAGATGATAAAAATGCCGAATTTAGTTGAAATTGGTATGACATCATGGTGATATATAGTGATTTAAATCCCCCTAGGTTTCATTTCAAAAACACAAAAAATCAAAGAAAAAAATGGCCGGGTGCAGCTAGTTAGCTCCACCGCCGGTGCAGCCTCCCCAACCCCTATTTTATATATATATATATATATATATATATATATATATATATATATATATATATATATAGGGATAAATGGGGCTGCCCCCTAGGGGGAGCTAACTTGGCTCCCCCCGCCCCATTTTCACCATTTTTTTTATTTTTTTTTGAAAATTTCTTTCACGAATATTCATCACTATATCCCTATATTATGCTATTAAAATTTCGTGTGAAACAGAGACTCCTACGGCCTCCATCCAGACAGTCATTTTTTAACGGTAACAGGATTTTTTAAATCGACCCCGTTTGGATGAAGGTCGTAGGAGTCTCTGTTTCGCACGAAATTTTAATAGCATAATATAGGGATTTAATAATGAATTTACACGGTTTTAGATTTCAAAAAAAATAAAAAAATTATGTCAAAAATGGGCGGGGGGAGCTAAGTTAGCTCCCCCTAGGGGGCATACACATTTTTCCCATATATATATATATATATATATATATATATAGGGAAAACTTGAATTGAGGTGGCACCTTTCTACAAAGATGGTGCGACACCTCTGTTTAGCCGTCCGATAATGATCAACGTCCCTCATCAAAACCACTAATTCTCTCCCAAAACCACTTACCTAATCGGAGTCTATATGCCAAATTTAGTAACATGTCTCTCTCTTTCAATTTGAATCCCGGATTTCATGCTATATAATAGCGTATTCAATTAATTACTAAAACGACCATACTAAAAATAGCAGCGCTCACGATCGAGAGCCCCACGCGCAGGCTATGGTGCAGCCGCAAGGAGACGAGGTGGAGGTCGGTGCGGCCAAGCTGCTGGTGGCTGCGACTTGGTGGTGCGCGACTGAAGGCAAGGAGGTGGCGTGGCGACGGCGAGAGGTAGGCCGCCACACGACCAAGTCATCGAGGCAGAGGTGGCGGCGCGGCTACGGCGAGAGGTGGCCGGGTGCTAAGGTGGAGGAAGAAGAAGAGAGAGGGAGAGAGAGATGTGGGGGAGGGCAGAACAGGGGATTTCACAAAATCCCCTGTTTTGCATGCATTTGTTTAGGGTGCGCGAATAAGTGATTAATCGGTTGATGAAAGTTCGCCAAAAAATTCAAGAAAAATCACCGTTGCGTTCGCAACGTGTGATTTATCCGTGAAAGTGTGATTTGTTTGGTGATTCTGTGATCGGAAGAAGATGAATCGAGGAGAGAGAGAGTGGGTGTAGAAGAGGAAAAAGAAGAGAGGAAGAATCGTCTCGCTACTGGAAATCTTTATTTTTTCCATTACAATCTTTATATATTTTGATACCTTTTAATGTCAAGTTTTAAATGATGAGGACGATTTCTCGGTTACTTTATGTATTGCATTTAAAAAATATGTTATTTTTAGTTTCGTTTGTGCTACTTTAATTCTTTCATTTATGTTATACTTGTTCCTGATATATACATTTTTTGGACCAATCTGAATATCCATGTTACATTTTTTCACAAAGTTTTATATTTATGTGCTATCCATGTTAAATAAATAGTACATATTTCACTTTCATATACTTTATTTTACATTCTGTTTATAAAGTTTTACGTTAATTCAAACGCATGACCAACACTCGCTCAAAATGAAGACTCGTGGTACATAGCTACATCATTTCATTAACATATTTTACAATTGTAAAGTATGTTTTACATTTAACTCAGTTATTAAACAATTGTCTGATATTTTCTTACAGTTATTTCCATGCGTCTAATTGAATATTACTGATTCACTTTATATTTTGCAGATCAGCATAAAAATTTTCCAATGTGAGCGTGGATTTTACAAAATATGCACAAAGTTTACAATGGCTGACGAATTTTGATGGACCCACGACGTTGGGAAACATATTGGATGGACATATAAAATAATTTATACATTAATAATAAGCAATCTATTTTACGAACATCACATGAATTTTACAAAACAGAAACAGATTTTACAAAAAAAGTATCACAGTTTACAAACATTGCTCTAACAGAATGTTCTCAAATAAGACTACAAAAAGTTTCAAAATAAATAATGCGGTTTAGAAAAAAGATTACGAAATTTACAAAAAAATATAATTACAAAAGCACATAATAAAAGCACCTTATATTTTAGGAAACACATCTACACAAAAAATACAAATCTTCGTCAGATTTGGACATTTTTGCGAATATTAGTGGTTACGCGTTTGTAATTTATAACACAGAATTGTAAAATATCTTAAGCATTTGTAAATTGTTAACGGTTATTTCAAAATATGGACATTTATTTCATCCGATATTTCTGGAAAATTCTGTACGTCACTCGATATATACTTAAATATAGAATGATCAATGACGTGTAATTTACCAAATTAGCAATAATTTAATCCAGCACCATAATAGGAATGTTAGTTGGCACAAAAACCACCTAGTGGTTTCAATCTCATTCGCACACGCATCATCCGACGGCTTAAGATGGCACCTTTCCATAGTCAAGGAAAGGTGCCACCTCAATTCAAGTGCACCCTATATACATACATATATATATATATATATATATATATATATATATGATCACCCAATTCGTGGTTGTAATAACGGCGCGTGGAGAGTCGTTCTATGTCTTTCTACAAACATAATTGGAGATTATGAGAGGTGTTTAGCATTTTTACATTTGAAGTTTTATGTACACACATAAATACATATAGTTAAATGGGGCTTCCCCTTAGGGAAGCTGACTTGGCTCCCCCGCCTCATTTTCTTCATTTTTTTTGAAAATTTCTTCCATGAATATTCATCATTATATCCTTATATTATGTTATTCAAATTTCGTGCGAAACAGAGACTCTTACAGCCTCCATCCAGACAGTCATTTATTAACGATAACAGAATTGTTAAAAACGACCTCGTTTGGATGGATGCCATAGGAATCTCCGTTTCGCATGAAATTTGAATAACATAATATAGGAATATAATGATGAATATTTACGGAAGAAATTTTCAAAAAAAATAAAAAATAGGAATAATAGAGTGGGGGAGCCAAATTAGCTCCCCTCAAGGGAGCAACCCCATTTTACTCATATATATATACACACACGTGTACACGTAGATGTATACACACGTACACATGTACTTTCATGAGTATGTATCGATCTTTAAAATCTTGTTAAAGGGATTGGACTTCGAGTCCGATCGGCCTCCATGAGTGCTAGGTGGTGATAACTCCATCTTTCTCATTCTAATGTCTCATAATTAAGTATGCAATCAACAACGGATTAATATCCGTTTCCAACCTAACATTATATCGGTTTTACGCTTATTTTAACATCCACACCCATTTTGAAACTATATTATACTAGTCTATAGAATATTCATCTAGTATTTATATCAGACGCGTATACTTATTCATATGATAACGTTTTTCATAACCGTGTATGTCTATTTTAATATAAATAAGAATATAATAAAGTATCCATCCATTTGCAGCCATCATGAACTGATAGATGCCACTCAACTTTGAAAAAGCACAACATCCTCATATAAAAGAAGTGAAATTTTGGCTACTACTATAAACACTTACGGCACTATGAGCAATCCTATTAAAACCGTTAAATTCGGAATTATATTTCAGCATGCATTTATAATTTTATCACCGCAGTAGAGTTTCACCGTCAATTTTGAGATGGATTGATGCGGTTCCTCTATGACTAGGATACCAGAATCTCGAACCATAACGAAGAAAAGTATTTCAGCCGTTTATGGCTACATTAACATCTAAACAACCATTCAATCAAAGGACATCTGGAACTATTAACAAATGTTCACTCTGAGAATTGATTGCTTGATATGCATACCTCTCTTTTTTTCTACTAATCTGACTCATAGATAAAAACACTTGCCTGAGCTGGAGCTTTTGCATAACTTCATCAAAATTAATACTTCGAGAGATTTCAATGTTAAAGAACAGTAAGAAATTCCACGAGTGGATTACAAAATTTTGATCCCAAACTGGTACAAAGTTGATAAAGTTGAGGTCTTTCACCAGTATAAATACGACAGAAGCCAAAAATTGCTACGAACATGTCTCGCAATACTATGACCGCTGCAGGTGGTGAACAGAATCTGCAAGCAGATCGCAGATGCTTTTCACTTTCATCTCCTGCTCTTCCGGTGGGCAACCACGGACCACCCTTCTTCATCGGGGGAGTTCCTTTGCTTTGGCAGGGATGTGGAGGTCGCTTCGGGCTTTGGCTCGTCGACCATCATATCTGAACCTTCTTCATCTGAACTCTTATCTTCATTCTTCCCAACAATCTGGAAAAGGAATGTATGGAATATCTGAAAACTTTTTTTTGAGAAACAGTGGGATGGGCCTCCTTTAGATGCCCATCCAAAAAATATATTAATTATAAAATAAATATTTACAAACGCTGGTGCTTCTCCAGCATGCCCAAGTACATTTTCGGGATAGAACCTTGGCCCATCGAAAATCACACTATTTCTGCCCAAACAGATACACCCTATCATCGCACACATCTTCAGTCTATCGACCTCTGAACCATCCCACCTCCTACAAGAGTTCCAAAAGCATGTCTTGTTACTCCAATCGAGACCCGTGATTGTCGCACTCCACCAAACATCAACCAAACTAGGGCACTCAAAAAAAGGTGGTTTACGTCCTCCGCCGCGCTACCGAACTTGCAACACTCTTCCACAGCTTCAGGGAAAAGCCTTGATATCCTCGTTGTTGTCAATATCCTTTCCCTCCTCATAAGCCAAAGAAAAAATCTTAATTCTGATAGGGATCTGCCAGGACCAGAGCATACTACAATCCCCTGAGACCACGGGAACCACCTTGGAGGCTTGGGCAGTCAAAGATCTGTATGCCTTCCAAACCGAGAAGGAACCGTCCTGCCAACCCCAAGCGTCACGACCCATCGTCGGACCCGCACGTCCAGAAAGCAATCCAGACAGACACAGAAAATCGTCCAGTCTCTGATCCGACAACTCCGCCACAAAGGTAGGAGACCAGGACCCGTCTCCCCACACCTCAGCCACTGTCGCATCCTTACTTGAAGCCAACGCAAACAATCTCGGGAAACGATCGCAGAAAGCACCACCGTCTGTCCAGTTGTCCCTCCAAAAACGAAACAAATGACCGTTCCCAAGTTATGCCGCAAGAACCCTGATAAATCCAGCAAGACCGAGCAGATCCCTCTCCAAAAAATGGTTCTTGTACCCCCGCCGACTATCTCGACCGTCATGTTGAAAGAAACACCGTAGATTGCCAGGATAAGAGTGGAGCATAGATCACCACCGGAACCCCATATCTTTAGCACCCACTTAGCAAGTAACGCTTTATTCATAACTCCTAGATTCAGAACACCCAAGCCACCCTCTCTAGTAGGCTTAGAAATCGACAACCAATCAACCAAAGCCAGGCCCCTGTCACTCCAAGATGATGACCAGAAGAACCTACGCATCAAAGACTCCAGCTTGGACTGGACCCCCATAGGCAAGGCCCTCGTGGACATGAAGAAAATCGGGATGGTCGAGAGGACAACCCTAGTTAGAACCAGGCGACCACCCCTAGCGCAGCCTTCCAACCCGCCAACTTCTTCTCTAACTTTTCAACCAATGGCAACTAGTCGACCTGACGCAATCTCCCCGTCATAAGGGGCAGACCCAGGTAGGAAATAGGTAAAGCCTTCATCGGTGTATCCAGAATCACAATGCAAGCCTCCAAATCCACAGCCGCCATGTTAAAGGGCACGAACGCCGATTTGGCAACATGCACCCGCAGACCCGAGAGATCACCAAAGATATCAAGCACCGTCTTTACTGCTCTGCACTCCTCTATGCCCCTCTCCACAAAGAAAAGTGTAGCATTTGCATACTGCAAAAGAGGAACGGATAGACCTTCTTTGGAGAACCCTCTGAAAAAACTGCCCTCCTCCGCCACCCTGGACATGACCGCCAAAGCATCAACCGTCAGGACGAATAATAGAGGGGCCAAAGGACACTCCTGCCTCACACCCCTCTGCGGTTGGAAGAAGCCATCCTCCTGCTTCCCATTTACCAAAATCGACATCGAAGCGGTAGTGATGCATCTCTTTATCCAGTCTATCCAGACATCAAAGAAGCCTCTCCGCACCAAAGAGGCCCAAATGAACTTCCAACACATACTGTCATACGCCTTTGAGAAATCAACTTTCCAAAGAAAACCCATGACTCCTCTTCTCTTCCAATCAGCGGCCATCTCTGAAGCCATAACCACCCCATCCAGGAGTTGACGCCCAGGAATAAAGGTGGATTGAAGCGGAAGGACAAGGTCATCCAGTACACTACGAAGCCAATTGGCCAAAACCTTGGCCAGTATGAGATAAATCGCGTTCGACAAGGCGATGGGGCGGAAGTCCCCAACTCTGACAGCCCTTTCACTCTTCGGCAGTAAGAACAACAAAGCTTTATTAATTTTCTCCAGCCCCCTGTTCTCCCCCCTAAACTCGTTCAACATGACCAAGATATCCTCTTCCACAACTTCCCAGAATTCCCTAAAGAAACACACCAGGAAGCCATCTGACCCCAGGAAACCATCAGGATTGAGATCAAAGACCGCTTCACGGACCTCCAATCTTGAAAACTCTGCCACGAGTGACTGTCGTTGTACATCCGTCAGCACTTGAAACCTCTCCCTGACTAGGTAGCCCAGTAGCTGGCCTACTGAAACCCCGAAAGTGTTCAACCAACGCTCGTCAGATCTCCCTATCACCAAGAATAGTACCATCATCTGTTCTTGGCTTATGAATCATATTTCTCCTTCTCCTTCCACTTGCCACCGCGTGGAAGAAGCGAGTACTCGTGTCCCCCTCTCTAACCCATTTCTGCCTAGACTGTTGTCTCCACTCTATCTCTCTGCGTCTATCCTCCTCGATCACCACTCTATGCGAAGCCGTCAGCGCAATCTTTTCGTCATTGCTCAACTCATGAGAGACCTCCAGACCGTCCAGCCCAATAATTTCTGCCACCGCCCCCTCGCGTCTCTCTACTCTGCTCCTCCTTAACTCAACATTGTAGGCCTTCAATCTTTCGTGCAGCATCTTTAATTTCCTGGCCAACTTCTGCGTTGTTGATCCTTCTACCCTCACAGAGCCCCAAAACTGAGAAACCAAGTCCCTGAAGCCGTTCTCCAATAGCCAGGACCTCTCGAATCTGAATAATGTTTGGGGGATCACCCCCCCACCTGAATCCCAGCAAATGGGTGTGTGATATGGCCGCGACCTAGGAAGACCCGTAGCCACCGCAAGAGGGAACCTCTCCATCATCGCAGTAGAAAGCAAAAATCTATTCGGTCTCGAGCGCGCAGAGGAACTACACCAGGTGAACTTCCTGTTCCCAACATCCACGACCTGTAGCTCCAAACAGCTCACGCAATCGGCAAAACCATCTGATCCGGGGTCCCTTCCTCCCCTTTGACTCGGGCGGTCATCAGCGAACTGAGTAACATTGAGATCCCCGCCTACCACCCATGGCGCGTCCGGGAACCGTCCACTAGCCATGTGCAACTCCTCCCACATGGCCCCATTGTTGAATCCCCGAGGTTCCCCATACACTGAAGTAATCAGAAAACAGCCTTCCCCGGATTTGCACTCAAGCAGGACCGATATAGTCCAGGACCCCAAGTACTCATCAACAGTCGAAAACATGTCCCCATTCCACGCGAGGACCAGACCGCCAGCACTACCCACTGAAGCCACCGCTCTGAACTCCGACAGCTTTGAACCCCCAGCCGTTCTCCAAGAAGCTGGCTCCCAACGCGCCATCTTCGTCTCCAACAGTAAAGCCACATCTGCCCCCCACGACCTTAAGAGCTCACCCACCGCCATCTTCTTCTCCCTATCCCCAAACCCCTGCACATTCCACGAGACAATCTTCATTTGGATCCACTCGAAGGGTTTTTGTTGGGCACAGATACCCTAAGACATTCCGCAACCCGCACATGAATGTCCGACTCCACAACAATGGCCCCTTCACCGTCAGGAATCTCTCCCTGAGGAGGGCAAGAGATATCTTCAACAGCCGCATCCCGGGAGACGTGGGAGTCCCCCTTGTCCTCCAACTCCCGCTCCAACCAAAGCCTGGCTTCATGCTTACGGCGCTTACGCGAGAAAAGCATGAGCGGGTTAACCCGAACCCTCCTGTCGCTTCCCCCCAAAGCCAGCCTCTGATCTCTACGTTTCCTCTCTGCGGCGAGAATCCGATCATGCATCTTTCGGCTCCGGGCCAATGAAGCCGCGCCTGGCACAGTAGCTTCGCACCGCACATCATCACCTTGGGTACTTCCACCCACAGCAAGCCTACCCACTGGATATGAAGTGGTAGGAGGCGACGGCGATCCTCCCCCCCCACAGGGACCGAAGGGAGGGCAACCGGATCGCAATCGCATGCCAGAATGCGATCACCCCCGGTCTGTATCAGAGGCGCACCAAGATCCGTCGACATCTGCCCGAGCGAGGAGACCGAAGCCGGCACCTCGCAGCCATCTGCACCACATCTTCCTACGCCAAACCCCTCCTCCAGACCAGAACGAACCTCAGTCCGCACAGGGCTCGCACACCACTCCCCATCGAGGCATCCGAAGAGCCCTGATCGGACCCCCGAGAGACAACCGGATTCGTAGCATAGCCAAAAACCGAGCCGATCCGCATCCAGTGGCAACCCAGCAACCGAATCCAAGATGGGGACAACCCGATCCAAGACCGCAGCAAAGCCAGCACGAGGTCCGCCAAAACCAGCACAAGGTCATCCAAATCCAGTCGCCGAATCTGGAGCGATGATCGCACCTGCATCCGCATTGAGATCCATGCAAGGTCCCCGAAAATCGGTCGCCAAATCCGGAGCAGGAATCAATCTCCACCAATCAAAGCGAAAGATGAAACAGTCGCCGAAACCCTCGCAATCCCATCCTGCAGATCCACGATCTGGCCCACCCGCAATCCATGCTCACTCCTCGGAATTCCAACCGCCGCCTGAGACCCCAAACGATCCGGCGAGCACAACCTGTCCCGCAACCGTAGCATCACCGAAGAAGACGGCCCCTCCACCAGGGTGAGACGAAGGTGAAACACCGCACTGCCGACCTGAGATTTTCATCGGGGGCATTTGACCGACCACACTCATCATCGAGGCCACCAAATCGCCGCTTTCACCTGGGCACAATCCCGATTGGAGTATGGCATCCACCTCGCTGAATTCCCCAAGCACTTCCTTCACCGTTTCGAGTCTCGGACACCTAATCGGGAGGCCCCCAATCTCCAAGTACCACCTCGGAGGAGAAATCAATGCCCCGTCGCGCAGACGGGGACGGCGTCACCGAACCGACTGAGGGAAAACCACGCTGCCATGGAAAGGAACTTGCTCATCTCTGCTGCTCCACCCTTCGGGCACACAACACCGTATCAGACAGCCAGACCCCATCTTCGACGCACCCAACTAATCGGCCAAGCTCCAGCACCTCCAGAACTTTTTGTAGATCCTCCTTGGGTCCCTCCGCTATGAGAATCCCATCAACCGGGTCCGGAGGGACCCCTTCGATCTCCATATCCTTTGCCCCAGCACTTGCACCCCCTAGGCTACCGGAAGACGCCACAGCGCAGTCCCTGAGGATGTGCCCCACACCTTGGCAGCCATAACACACCACCTCCGTCATCAGGCACCTACTCGCAAGGTGTCCCACCCTCCCGCACCTAAAACATCTCCGACGCTCAAAGAGGCCCAACTTCCCAACATTCACCATGCCCTCGCCGACCCCATCCCCACGCACCCCAGCAGTAGGGCCTCCACCTTTGGTCGAAGAAAGCCGCACCGGATCCAAACCCCTAACAACCCTGTGCTGCCAAACCCCAACAGGAAGGGTCGCCGGAGGGTGGCCCCCAACACGAACCCTCCAGGAGGTCCGCCCGAGACTCCAAGCGACGAATCGCCCATCGCCCGAGACTCCAGCAAATATCTGAAAACTTTTATATCAAACAGCAAGAATTCATATATGCTGAAACCACTGCTTTGCAGAACGAATGCCAATATGGCTTTGGTTTTCTGGTGAGATTAAATGAACTTCGCAAACTTGGAATTTGCAATAATTTTGAACCATAATGCTCGCTCATGTTCAGTGGTGTGAGTTCAGTGTGAGTTAGCAAATCGACATAGAGAATGTATTTCTTATGTCAAGAATACATGCATTTATCACGTGAAAGAAATTTCTCAATCTTCCACAATCTTCATAATAATCGAATTTTTAAAATTATATAAACACTTTTATGCCAACATTATAAATTTAAACACATTTATGGAATCATAAATATGAAAATTCTACAAAGAAAATGAAAAGAAATAACTGCGGCGTTTTGACAGTTCACGAAATATAATTTTATCTAGTTTGGTGAAATTGAAATTCACAGTAAAAATATGACTTTAAATATTGGCCTAGAGAAAGATAGACAACCTGTCTGCTTTGAGAAACGGCACTTGACCCAGGTGCAGATTCTCTTAGTCTGCATAATAAATCAGACTTGCCTTGGAGACATTCTTCGTGCATTACCATCAATTGTTCGGCAACCTGTTTCAGCAAATGCAAGGAGCACTTCTGAGACTCGGATTAATTAAGATGACATCACTTATTCAATGTATCAATCACATAATAAAACGGAACAAAAACGCAGCACACGAAAAAAAATGGCATGTAATATATCAAATTCCACATGTTCAGCAAGTTCGAACTATATTTTGTTTACGTTAAAATTCAAGCTAGCGAAGGCACGACTCTAAACCAAGGTGTGTTGTGTCTGAACCTGGGAAAGCTTTTAAAAAAGATGGAAGGATTTCGGAGAATATAAAGTATTATTTATTCAACTTCGGCAGAATTTCAGCTGTTCATTCTTGGAGAATATGAGTGGCATTTTGTGCATGTAGAGGTTGTCCTTCGACCATCCAAAAACAGGGTTTAGTTTCTTTTATCAGAAATTCAGGTGTGTGTGTGTGTGTGTGTGTGTGTGTGTGCGCGCGCGTAGACACACTGAGATAACTGCGAAAGGGTTTTATAATCTTTCATGCCACAAAAACAGCCACCAATCCTTTTACTACTTTAATGTGATCATCAATGCAAATTCATTGCTTCCAAAGAAGTCTTAAGTTAACTCGGGTCATACCTAGACTTAAGATCCAAATAATGCAGAATGAAGTGAAAGAGAAGAAACTTAGAAGCTGAGATGGAGGGGTAAATCCCACCATTATCATGGACTTTTAGTCCCCTTGCATACTAATGATTTGTCAGGTTTCATTCAATTCCTTCGGATTTTGCCTCTGCTTCACAGTTTTTTGCTGATCTAATCAAATCAATTGCTCAATTCCGCAAAGAAAGGAAGAAGAAAATGAGTATGATCAAGGCTTGGCTAATTAGTAAGAGTAGATCGACAATAGATCACAAAAGAAGCTCCAGACACAGAAAGGAGAAGATGGAGAACCTCCAATTTTTGTACTATTCAAACCCAGTTTTTTAATCTGCACGAGCTCCTTTATATAGAGAGGGCATGAGAAGGGCATGAGACTACTAAACAACATTGAATGAAATAAACAAATCATGTAAACCTTAATTGACTCGTAGACTGATTGAAATAACTAACTTATCAAGAGATCTCAATTTACATAAAAAAATCTGATGGACTCAAAATGGACGAGAAGACCTAATTTCAACTTAATTTCCAAATTTTGAATGCATCAACACTCGTCCACTTTGAAAAACTCGTCTCCTGATGAGCTACGTGAAGGTTGGCCACCATTAGATGCACCTTTCCCTGAATGTGAAGCAATCTGGAAAACTTTAGAAATATTGAGACCTTGTTTCAATTTTTATAAGCTCCGAAGTTTCTTACAAATCTTAGACTTCAAGGGTCATCTTGCCCTCAGACTCATGTTATTACCAGATTTCCTTTATTGTAGATGTGATAATAGAAAATTTAGGGTCTCCAAATGCAATTTTACTGTTTCCCCTTTGTTTCGAATTGGTTTATTTTCCTTATAAGACTCCCGTAGGATTCACCCAACCCCACGGGGCAGCAATCATGTTGAGACCAAGGGGCTTAAATAGTAATAGTTCCGTGTTGTTCAAGAGCAGGGGCCCTGTTGAAGGCGTCGATTGGTGAGGTAGGTGACAGTGGTGTGACCACGACAAATTCATGGCAGCAGTTATCTGGCGACGACGGTTTGGGCCGACTCTGATTGCATGATGCTTGTGGTTGCGTGGGAGAGTCATCCACAAGAGGTGGTAGAAGCCTCCAGCTGTGTAAGGCTTGCAGTCATGGCTGCATGAAACACACAGCACAAACCTATGTGGTTCACACGTGGGCGATGAGAAAGGCTGACTGGGTTTGTGTCCACGCATGGGAGCCTTGGGAGCACGAATGTTGACGGGATGTCGTGAAGTTGATTGGCAAGGAGGATAGCACTGCAGCTAGGGCACAAGAACATTACAAGCAGTAGCACTGGTGTTGGTTGTGTCTGAGAGTGACGGCTGCAATGCAATCAGGCACAGTGGTGGCATGGTAAGGATCAGATAGCAACGGTGGAGTCACCATCCGAACAAAGAGAGTTTCCTGGTGGAAGTGTGAATTTAATGCGTGACTTTTAAGTGGAGAACGGAGATGCATGGGATAGAGGTACAAGAAGTGGAGAAACTCCCATTTTCGTATCAGTCAAATCTGATTCTTTCATAATCTACCATGTAATGAGCAGAGACGGGATTACAAAATAAATTAAAATAAATAAAATCCTCACACACCCTAATTAGCACGTATATGTACTCAGTCATATTTATATAAATACGTTGGGAAAAATAGAAGAAGTCATCTATTCCAAGAACCCTAGCTCACTTATATTTTTTTTTTAAATCTAACGATTCGGGGGAGACACGGCGTGGTGCTCGCCCCAAAAGCTTTATTAATAAAAAAAGCGGTTAACAAGAAGACGAAAAGTACAGGGACAGAGAGAGAAGGAACAGAGATCGGATCGAGAAGATCCCACCCAGACCAGAAAACGTGAATTACAGCAACGTCCAGTCGCAAGTTAGATGTGCCGCGTGAGCCAAAACATTCTCCTTGTAAAATCTTTGGCCCCTAAAAATTGTTACGTTACGCCCCAGCCAAATCGCCCAAATGCAAGCAAAAGGCCCACGAAGTCCCTGCGCTCCCTGTCCTTGTTGGACCGCAAAGAGTCCCAAAAGCCGACCAAGTCCAAAGTGTTGATCCAAGATATCCCCGCCTCCTCCCAGACGCCTGCAGTGACCGGGCAAACGAAGAATAGGTGATTTAAGGTTTCCACGTCGTTGCCACAGAGAACACAATCCACCGAAGCCAAATCACCAAAGAGTCTAGCGCATCGATCCCGCGTTAAAATCCTCGGAAGAGCCAAAGGAAGATAAGCTACCCGCTCCGGTAGCTTCAATATCCATAGGAAGTTGCAATCGCGGTAGAAGGGGTCCGAATGAATCTGCGGATGAAGGGAGATTGCCCTGAAAGCCTTCCTCGTGGAGAAGTCGCCCTCCCGTCAAGCCCAGTGGTCACGACCCCCCGTGGGCCTGGGCGTATTCTTAAGAGTATCCATAAGGGCAAGAAGCTCGTCGAACCGCTGATCAGAGAGGTTGCCCAGAAGCGACGGAAACCAGCCATCCCCCGACCATGAGGAGGCCACAGTAGCACGTCCATCGGACGCCAAGGCACAAAGGCGCGGGAAAGAATCCCTTAAGGGGGCACCACCAGCCCATCTGTCCGTCCAGAAATTGAAAGAGCTGCCATCCCCGAGAACAGGAGCAAAGAGATGAGAATAGCAATGGACCACCGATATCACCCAGCGCCAGAAGGGGGTACGAGAGCGGCGATCACCGACATCCCCCACCAGTTCCCCACTTAAACCCAGAATCTCGCGCAATAAGGAAGAGTAGAAATTATCCGAGCCACCCCATAGCATGTTAACCCACTTAAGCAGGAGAGCGTCATTGACCCAGTCGAGACGACGGATGCCAAGACCCCCCTCACACTTCGTCACCTCGTCCCATTCCACGAGATGCGGACCACGCGAGGAAGGTCCCCTTCTTCCCCAAAAGAATTTCCGCATCAACTTCTCAATACGGATCCGTAAGAACCAGAAAATAGCATATGGATAAATTACATAAGACATACATAAGGATAGCAATGGGAAATCCCGCATCAACTTCTCAAAAGGAATTCCCCTAGGCTTACTTATATAGGAGGATAGCATATGGATAAATTACATAAGACATGCATAAGCAATGGGAATTAAAAAATAGTACTAGAAATAAATATCGAAACATAAATATATATCTACACTCCCCCTGAAGATGGAGCATAGATGTCGATCATGCTCATCAGCTTGGACAAGCACTTTTGAAAAGGTCCTCTGAGTAAGGCCTTGGTGAAGATATCTGCAGTCTGATCCCCTGAGCTGACATGAGATGTGGAAATAAAGCCCTTTTGAATCACGTCACATATATAGTGGCAATCAACTTCGATGTACTTAATCCGTTCATGATATACTGGATTATTTGCAATAAATATAGCAGCCTGATTGTCACATTTCAGTGCCATGGGAAGGGGGAAGCTCTAAATGTAGATCTGTAAGAACAGCTCGAACCAACATCATTTCTGTACTAACCTGGGCCATAGCCCTATACTCAGACCCAACACCAGATCTTGCTACAACAGTTTGTTTCTTGCTCCTCCATGAGACAACAGAATCTCCAACATATACAACAAATCAAGTGGTGGACTTCCTATCCTTCGGACACCCTGCATAATCTGCATCTACGCATGTTGAGATGGTGACCTCCTTGCCTTTTCTAAACAGTAGACCTGTACCTGGAGATGATTTAAGATACCTAAGTATCATCTGTATAGCATCCTTATAGACTTGACGTAGTTGCTCCATGAATTGGCTCACCCGACTAACAGCAAATGAAATATCAGATCTGATAATGGTAACATAAAGAAGCTTTCCTACCAGCTCTCTGTATTTCCTCCTGTCAAGCTCATCGGTATCATCATCGTATAGTTTCATGCTTGGATCCATGGGTGTGGTGGCAGGTCGACATCCAAGCATTCATGTGTCATTTAGCAAATCAGTGACATATTTCCTCTGATTCATTACAAGCCCTTGTTGATTTCTGGCAAACTCCAGTCCCAGAAAGTATCTAAAAGCTCCAAGATCCTTGGTGACAAATTCACGTTCCATAAATTCTTTCGCCCTCTTGATTCCTTGTATGTCATCTACTATAATAAGAATATCATCAACATATACCATAATAGCAACCGTGCCTTTAGAAGTTCTCTATATGAAAAGAGAATGATCTTCATTCGTCCATTTGAACCCATACTTCTCAAACAAATCTGAGAACTTCTGGAACCAAGCTCTCGAGGTCTGCTTAAGGTCATAGATTGCTTTCTGAAGTCTACAAACATGTGCACACTCCCCCTCAGTAGCAAACACTAGTGGTTGTTGCATGTAGACTTCCTCCTGAAGATCCCCATATAAAAAAGTATTCTTAACATCCAATTGAAATAGGGGTCAATCACGAATCATGGCAACAAATAATAGAAATCGTAAGGTAGAATGACGAGCAACTGGAGAAAATGTGTCAAGATAATCCACTCCATGTGTCTGAGTAAACCCACGGTCGACCAGACGAGCCTTATACTTGTCAATGCTACCATCTGCATTTTGTTTCACTGTAAAGACCCATTTGCAACTTACTATAGACGCTCCAATAAGGGCTTGGACGAGACTCCAAGTACCCCTTGACTGAAGGGCCGTCATCTCTTCCTCCATAGTCAAACGCCATCTGCTATCAATCAATGCCTCCTGGTTTGTCCGTGGTATGTCCACGACGAACAAAGCAAATGCAAATCTCCTGAAGTCACCCGTCAGACGCACAAATATGACATGAGAAGCAATCGGGTATGAGGCACAAGAATGCTTCTGTTTCCTCATAGCAATAGGCAAATCAAGGTGTGCATCATCACTGCCACCTGAATAATCATCCCCCTGTTGTGAAACATTGTCCATCATTAGAAGTAATGTTGTCAGAACAAACCTGGGGCATGCTAGATGATTGACCATGATCATGAGCAGGGGTTGACCATCGACTGTAGTGGTGTGGTAGAGGAGGAACCGATACAATGTGAGGAGGAAGTGATGGTGGTGACGGTAACGGTGGTGGTGGTAATGGAGTTGATGATGGCGGAGGTGGTGTTGGAGTCACAGGTGTGAACATGGGTGGAGGTCGAATATGGATCTCATCATTCGAATGAGATGGTGTTAATCTGTCGCCTGTTGGAGAAAAGTGCATGACTGACTCAAAAAATGTGACATCTGCACTAACATAGTATCTCCTACGAAGCGGATCATAGCAGTGATACGTCTTCTGAGTCATGGAATACCCAATAAAAACACATTTGATAGCCCTATGAGAGAGCTTGTCACACCCTGGAGACAACTGATGAACGAATGCAACTGACCCAAAAATACGAGGCGTGACAGAGAACAACTACTTGTCTGGGAAAACAAGGGAGAAAGGTATCTTTTCCACCAGAGTCGATGAGGGCATACGGTTAATGAGGTAACATGCTGTGAGAACCGCATCACCCAGAATGAATGTGGTGCCCGGCTCATGTGAGGGTATGAGTGATATCAAGAAGGTGACGGTTCTTTCTTTCTGCAATACCATTCTGTTGAGATGTGTAAGCACAAGATATTTGATGAAGAATGTCGTGAGATGAGAAATGAGATAGCATACGGGTACAAAATTCAAGAGCATTATCAGTTCGTACAAATTTAACAGAGGTGGAAAAAACATTCTGCACTTCTTTAATAAAATTCATAATAACATGACCCGCTTCCGATTTATTCTTCGACAAGAAAACCCAAGACAGACGACTGAAATCATCCACAGCAACTAGATAAAACATGTGTCCCTTATGATCAGGAACACGACTTGGATCCCAAACGTCAACATGAAAAAACTCAAAAGGGAGCTAATGCTCCGACTAGGGAAGACAGGCCGATGATGCTTCCCTAACTGACATGCTTCACAATTGAACGACGAGCAAGGTGAGATCTGGGGAAGGACTTGGCGCAGTTTCTGAAGTGGAAGATGATCGAAGCGCAGATGTCGTAGATAAGGAGAGACAGGTCCAATGGAATGAGAGGAGGCTCCAGCATATGGTGTTTGGACCAGTCGATAAAGCCCGCCTTATTCATGGCCACAGCCAATCACTTTGCCGTAAGAATGTCCTGAAACCCAAGAGATGATGGGTCAAATATTGCTCATGTAAATCCTTAGTAATCTGACTGATCGACAGTAAATTCATTGAAAAATTAGGGGCATGCAACACATTCTGCAACTGCATAGATGGCGTCAAGGTAATCTCCCCATGTCATGTGATGGAAGAATGAATCCCATCTGATATGACCACTATCATTCTTGGAAACACACTATGGTGTTTGCCTTAAATATATTAAGGGATATTTACATCCATAACCCTGAGTAATTTCATATTTACCCCAGAAACCCTCGATAAATACGAATTTCACATGGGACCCTGAATAATGTTTAACCTTTACATGGTATAACCCTGTGTCAAGATCCGTCTTGATTATCTGTTAACTTTGACAGGAAAAGTCTTACGTTGACAATTTTACCCTTCGAAACACACCATATTTATAATGATGCTATTCTTTAGATTAAATAAAATCATGTCCAACTCCCTCAGGAAAGCCGCCCCGTTCTCCCGCTCGTCCCGACAAGCTGGCCCGCTCCGCCCCCAACTCCAGCACCCCCCTCCCCCCGCTGGCAAGCTCCATCCGCGCCCCCACCCCCAGCTCGCAAGCTCCAGCACCCCTCTCCCCCCGTTAGCGAGCTCCATCCACACCCCCGCCCCCAGCTCGCGAGCTCCAGCACCCCATCCCCCGTCGGCCCCTCAGGTCGCGAGCTCCAAGCAATTCGCCCCCCCCCCCTCCTCCCCCCGTCGCCGCCTCTGCAAGACCCACCCGCAACCCCCGCCAGACCCACCCCCCAAGTCGCGAGCTCCAGGCAATCCCCCCCCCCCCCCCGTCGCGGGCTTTGCAAGACTCCTCCCTCCCCCCCCCCCCCCCCCGGCCCCCAGGTCGCGAGCTCCAGGCAACCCCCCCCCATCCCCGTTGCGGGCTCTGCAAGACCCACCCACAACATTTCCCCCTTCCCCGACGCGGGCTCTGCAAGACTCCCCCCCCCCCCAGGTTGCGAACTCCAAGAACCCCCCCCCCTCCCCCGTCGCGGGCTCTGCAATACTCCCCCCCCCCCCCAGGTCGCGAGCTCCAGGCAGCAACATCCCCCCCCCCCCCCGGGGCGCGAGCTCCAGCCAACCCCCCCTCCCTCGTCGCCGCCTCTACAAGACCTATCCGCAACCCCCCCACCCCCCCGGCCCCCAGCTCGCGAGGTCCAGGCAATCCCCCCCCCCCCCGTTACTGCCTCTGCAATACCCACCCACAACCTACGTCGCCGCCTCTGCAAGACCTCCCCACAACCGTTGGCGAGCTCCATCCGCGCCCCCAACACCCCCCTCCCCCTCGCTGGCGAGCTCCATCCACGGCCCCAGCTCGTGAGCTCGCCCAGCACCCCTCCCCTCACCGACCCCCCAGCTCGCAAGCTCTCCCAGCACCCCTCCCCTCGCCGACCCCCCAGCTCGCGAGCTCGTCCCCTCCCCCTCCGTGTCGCCAGCTCCATCGCATCTGCAATCCACCTCCACCTGAAATTTTTTTTCTTTTTATTTATCTTACTAACCCTTAGATTGCAGATGGGTTAGATTAACTTACTTATATGGTTTGGTTATTTTACTAAACTAACGGAAGGTTACGGATGTAAAACGGAGCCATTATTTAGAGTCTTGTATGTAATTCGTATTTATCGTGGGATTCTGGAGTAATTATGAAATTACTCAAGGTTATGGGTGTAAATATCCCATATATTAAAAGATGAAGAAAAGTTACAGAAAAACTTATTGAAGCTGAGACTCGACAAGAGTTCTAGAATGAAAAACTGCATTCTCGCAATAGAAAAACGATGTAAAGAAAAAGTATGACATTTCTAGCTAATCAAATTGCCCAAATAGTTGTGATTGGCCATCGAATGTCCTCCCTAGAGCGATGTTTTGCCTCAAATAGCGAGTCCCAAAACATGTCCAAAATCTGAAGATTCAGCCAATCAGCACCAATCTCCGTCCAAATTGTGGATGTCTTCACACAATGGAAGAAGAGATGTTCCACCATCTCAATCTGTATTTCGCAAAGCGGACATCTATTAGAGATATCCGGAAAAATTCTTGCACAACAGTCTCTTGTCATAATGTGCCTTCTACACAGCAGCTAGTATCTTCTTATCGCAAAGAACATATGAAGCTCCTCTTCACTTCAACCACTTGGCATCAAGTTTTTTGGGGCCTACCCATTATGGATTGGAAAGTAATGACAAAAAACTTTGAGGATGGTGGGTTAGAGATCTTTGGTCTTAAGGAGATGAATAGAGCATTACTTGCTAATTTGATCATGTGTATCGGGGGGTTGAATCGAGTATACTTTGCAAGTTGGTCTAGAGTACTTATAGGATCACTTCTAGCTTGTTGTGTGCCATGATGCATTCCGCCCGCCATCTACTTTCTAGAAAAGGATATGCAATGTTCATCTACAGATTAATTCTTCTTTGCGACCTATTATGGGGAATGAAAATGGTTTTAGCTTTTAGCAGGATGATTGGACACAGGAGAAAGCTCTTTGGAATAGTTTCCCTCATTTATACGCTTTGGCCGCAAAGTGTGAGATCCATGCAGCGGATGTATGAGCAAATAAGGTTTGGTCCATCTTTTCCTTATTTGACCTTTCGAAGCAACCAATGGTCCCATCTTCTAGAGCTCATTGTTGGATCTGGTCCGATGGGAGTTTCTCTGTATTGAATGCTTATAATGTGATCCCATCTTCAAGGGTCTCTAACCTTAGGATTTGAGCTCCACATTGCAAAAGAATTTGGAATTGGAAGGTTTTCCTACGAATAAAGATTTTCGATTGATTTCAATAGTAAGGCATGTTATATTGAGCATGTCTTTAGATAGGGTTTTTTCACTTAGTGGATGGCTCATGAAAGCGATGTTCCAATATATGTCAGAGGACACATACCATGCTTTACTCATATGCACAGGCTCCAGAGATATATGGAGGATAGTTTCAACCAGTGGTATGGTTTGCGAGAATATCTCAACTTTCTATGAGTGTACTCGGGCAAACTCGTTGGGAGATAAACCAACCGAGCTTGTGCTTTACCCATAGTTAGGGTAATCTAGTTGGCTAAAATGGGGTGGTTTTTTTTAAGCTCAAATGGGGTGGTTTTTCGCCATGAGAATGTAATTGAGCATACTAGGATTCTCGAAGCATCGTGGTATTTGTAATTATTTTCTTAAACTAGTGAATTTATATAGTTTTCTTACTCTTAAAAAAGGTGTCTTAAATGCAACGAATTCCAAACTTTACCATTGTCATATATATTTCATAAAACTAAACTTGTATTCAATTACCATCATGGTTTTATGGAGAAAAGTTGAGAAAGCAATGGAATGAATTTAATTCATGGGTGTGGGGTTCCTTATATAGAGAGAAACGCATAGCTCAAAAAGGTTGCAATTATATAAAAACAAACGGAGGGTTGCAAATAGAAATAAAGAACAAGGAAACAAATAAAAGAGGAAATAAACAAATAAAGGAATGTGGCTATATTAACCAATAGCATCAACACTCCCCTTGAAGTTGGAGCATATCTATGCTCAACTTGGAAGTCGTTTCTTTAGAAGTGCCTTGGTCAATAAATCTGCAAGCTGGACTTTGGTTGAGATGTGCGAAGTAGTGATCTTTCCTCCGTGTACTGCATCTCAGATAAAGTGGCAATCCATTTCAATATCCTTAAAGACCCGGGTTGTAAAAATCGTCGGACTAGTCATTCCGAATAGTAGACTCAGCCATGTAAGCGAATCGACTAAGGCCAATCAGCCTATAGTCGGTCAGGACAACTAATCGGACTGATTAATCTGCCTAGTCGGACGATTACTCGATCGATTTTTGCTTGGAACTGTTGGAATACTAGTAGTAAATTGGTTATTGATATAAATATGCAATTTACTTATATTCTTGCTTTCAAATCCATACCAAGAAGAAAAATCGATTGGAGACAGGTTGAACGATCTTGTGTACCTGTGTTTCAATTCCAACATGCAGGAACGTCTACTTGAGAAAGAAAGGGGTCACTTTTCTGCTCGTATTGCATACTTGGATGAGTAGACTGGAGATCTTAAACTGCATGCTTAAGATGAGGAGGTTCTTCTAGGTTCCGAGTTGACTAAAGCGGAGGGGCGTGCGTGGGTGGTGGCATAGAGGGTGCAAAGGGCTTGCATTGGGGAGGGTTTCTTGGTACTGACTCCGATCTAAGATCATCGCTCTGATATCATGTGGAGATTGGAGAAAAGTTGAGAATGCAAGTAAATGAATTTTATTCATGAGTATAGGATTTTTATAAATAGCGTGAAACCCTAGAACCCCAAAAAGGCGGCAATCGATGTTCGGAAATGCAGTATGCAGCCACATATGCGACCACATATGCGTATTCGGTCACTTGACCGACGCAGATATGCCATATGTGGCAATATGCGATCAAAACGCATATGCAGTCCGCATATGCAGCATATGCGGCCACATATGCGATCGCATATCTGATAGGATTCACGTTAATCAATGACATGTTGATTACATATTAACTGGATTTGTTCTGAGCAACTCTCATATCATCATTTACTTTGATGCATCTTTTCATTATTCTCGTATATGTTGCATTTGGAAATATAATCTAGGGTATTTTTTCTCATACCATTTTTTCCATTGTTCTCAACACTTATTGATGAATTATTTACTACTTTTTGAATTTGAAATTCATTCTAATTCTTCAAATAAAACATGAAATAATTGACTAACAGTCTGAAACTTTATAGTTTGTGCTTCTAATAAATTTTATATGCAAATATAATTTTACCCTATGTTTTGTGTCAACATGTTTTGTCCCTTGGAGATTCATATGTGTATAATTTTGGGTGTATGATTTGTATAACTATAATTATTCTTCAGCTTTTGTTATCTATAGGATCTCTATATACATTGAAGGTTTTCTTATAGAATTCATGTGTTCCATGTTGAATCCAAATTTGTATATGTATATAAGCATTAAATTCAAAATACACACTAAAAAATAATCAATTTATAATACTATACCTATATATCTTATTGATTATTTTATCTTATTCGAAATTTTTGATTTTGGATTTTGTAAGATCATCATTTTTTATATAATCAATATTTTAAATTAAAATACTATAAACCGCATATACATTCGTATACTCCTCCGCATATCCGCTTACTCGCTTTAGACCGCATGACCGAATGAATACAGCATACCGCATTTCTGAACCTTGCCAGTAATTACATAAAAGACCCAAAGGGTTACAAATAGAAATAGAGAACAAGGAAATAAATAAAAGAGGAAATAAATCAATAAAAAATATGGCTATATTAGCCCATAATTTCAACCGTTCTTAAATTCTGCCTCGAAGTGTTCTCCATGAAAAAATCACTTCGAGACTATAACCTCAGTCAATCGCATAGTCTCAAGGCTTCCAAATGGATAATTTCAAGAAAGGCTTCATTCTCTTGGGACATGAAATTAACCTATCTAAAGAGATGAGACCTCAAAGTTTTTAAAATAAGAAGGCTATGGCCACATGCACTTATGCAGCAGATGTAGGAAGCATGATGTATGCCATGATGTGTACAAGATCATATATCTGTCATGCAGTGAAATGGTAAGCCATCCCCAATCCTATTATGGAGAAAAACACCGGAGTGCAATGAAAAGCATCTTCAAGTAATTAAGAACTCAAGACCACATCTTGATTTATGGAGATAATGATCTCCAAGTCTTATGTAACATTGATTAAGACTTTTAATCCAATATGGATGATTGGAAGTCAACCATAGGATTCATATTCCTATTGAAAGGTGTTATTGGGAGCTAGAGAAGAAAAAAGCGAGATATTACAACAAATTAACAATTGAAGCTGAATACATAGCAACATCTGATGTTGCAAAAGAGGTTGTGTGGTTGTGGAGGTTCGTCTTGGAACTTGACGTAGTTTCCTCCGGAGATTCTTCCACTCGTTCTGCGATAACATGGATGTCATAACGCAAGTGAAGGAAACCATATGTCACCAAAAGAGCAAGTGCATGGAGAGGAAATATTACATTATTCGATACATAAAAAACGTGGTGATATCACCACCATCACCAAGGTTTCCTCTCCCAAGAACATTGTTAGTCTGCTTACCAAGCCTTTGGTTTTAGACCAGCATATCATACAGCTATTGATTTAGTACAGTTAGATCATAGAGGTCGATGAAGAGTTGTAGATCTAAAGAGTTAGATCGAGCACACAACCGGCATCGTAAGGTGATATTCAAGAATGATCTCCAGTCTGAGAAAGGGATAGCAATCTTTAAGATTGATTTCTAGCTTACCTCTTGATGGAGGTCCTCTACATAGGAATCAAGATTCAGTAGGATTAGCCATATCGAGGTGTTGTGATGCAACGTGACCTCGAATTATAGGGCAGAATTTATTTAATTAATTAGTGGTCAATTTTATTTACGTTTTTAAGTTGTCGTAATTGTCTAATTAAATTATTGAGATCGCCTGTGATCTCAACGTTTATTCGTAGATTTAATTTGGTCAATTAATTAATTAGAGTCCAATTAGAATAATTAAAGGTCAATTTGAATTTTAGATTTTGTCAGAGTCAAATTAGGATAAGTTGGTTGTCAATTTTAATTGTTTACTATTTTTGTAACCCCATCTCTCCTATATAAAGAGATGGTAGCCCAATATTTTTATTCAGTCAAGTATGAATGAAAACTGAGATTTATCTCTCTCTCCCTTGTCTCTCTCTCCTCGTGATCTTCACGTTCTTCCCTTCAACCCCGCGCATTCCGGCGTGTTCTTCTCCTCAACCCTCTCGTTCTTCTACCAAATATCCACCATAAAAAAATATTATCATTATTTTGTCGACGTCGATTTTCAATCCGCATCAATTGGTATCAGAGCATGGCCTACAGATCGTCCTCACGATCTAACGATCCGTCCGACAAAAAACGACGAGCCAACGACGCCTACGACAAGGAGACGGAGCGCATGTTACGTGATTTGCATCACTTGCAAACCACAATCCACTCCGAGTTTCGAGCCCTTGTAGCCAACTTCGAGGCCCTACGCGACGCCCAATCGAAGCTGCCACCCGTTGAAGCCGCAGCCGCGAAGTTTGACGAAGAAACCCGCCCCGTGGAGGAAGAAATGCTCGCTGTCCAGCACCTTCCAGAACTGATTCCGCCACCGGAATCGATCCCGCCGCCCCTTCCGACCATCCCGGCACAACCCCACCCATCCCAGGTACCCCCCCTACCCTCCTCGCCCGGCCGTTCCCCCCAAACACCACCTCTCCACCTCACGCCTACGCCGCCCAGCACCCACCCATCCCTTCCCGCGACCCATCTCCTCACCCTACGACCCAGCAGGCTTCCGCCGCCCACCGCCCCGCACCTCCATCGCCGCCTCCGGTCCCTTTCCCCGCCCCTCCAAACCCCACGGTATCCCCCCTCCTGTTCTCCTTCGCCGCCTGCGCCCTGCCGCCCACGCCTGAGTTTCCCCTCAGCGCCCCGCACCCTGCCCTCTCCCTCCCGCTTGCCTTCGCCGCCCGCCACTCCCCTTCTCACGTCCCGTCAACAACCCCCCAGCACCCAACAGTGGCGCCGTCTGCACCTACGGCTCTACAGCCGGCCCGTGCTCCGCGCCCGGCCCTCCCTCCAGCTGCCGCTATGGCTGCGTGAAGCCCACCGCCTGTGCCAATTTCCGGGGAATCATCGTGGCGGCAATATACAAAGGCGAACCCTAACGAAGGGCCTGAAAACTACGGGATGTCAACTCCCCAACTGGTGGAATTGGAGATTGATTTGGAAACATTGCATGAAGAACCCCGGGCAAACAATTTTGTATCAACAAGGACCTTGTCAAGCTAAAACATACTATGGAGCCCTTTTAATTGAAGGGGTACGAAAATTGCAGAGATGCCTTTCTATTGAAAAAGACTACAAACGTAACATTGAAAAGGACCTAATTGAAGGCATTTGAAGCTACTGTTCAAGGATGAATTCTCTAGCATGCACCTACATCAAGCAATTCGTCGAGAGACGAATTTTTTAAAGCGGCGGAGAGTTGATGCAGCGTGACCTCGAATTATAGGGCATAATTTATTTAATTAATTAGTGGTCAATTTTATTTACGTTTTTAAGTTGTCGTAATTGTCTAATTAAATTATTGAGATCGCCTGTGATCTCAACGTTTATTCGTAGATTTAATTTGGTCAATTAATTAATTAGAGTCCAATTAGAATAATTAAAGGTCAATTTGAATTTTAGATTTTGTCAGAGTCAAATTAGGATAAGTTGGTTGTCAATTTTAATTAGTTTACTATTTTTGTAACCCCATCTCTCCTATATAAAGAGATGGTAGCCCAATATTTTTATTCAGTCAAGTATGAATGAAAACTGAGATTTATCTCTCTCTCCCTTGTCTCTCTCTCTCCTCGTGATCTTCACGTTCTTCCCTTCAACCCCGCGCATTCCGGCGTGTTCTTCTCCTCAACCCCTCTCGTTCTTCTACCAAATATCCACCATAAAAAAATATTATCATTATTTTGTCGACGTCGATTTTCAATCCGCATCATGTTGAGTAAAAGTCAAAGTGTTGACCAAAAGCTAACATGTTGGCCAAAAAGTCAAAATGTTAACCTACGATCAAACATTGATCAAAGAAGTCAAATGTTGATCAAAGTCAAAATGCTACTCAAAAGTCAAAATGTGACTTTAAGTTAAAGTGTTAACTTGGCAAGATCGAGATACTAAAGACATGTATTGAATACTATCACGACCAGACTTACATCCTTTGACCAGAGACAAATATACATTTATATTAGAGTATGCACATTTGGCAGATCATTAGATTGATAACCTGACAAGATCTATATTCTTGTGAGCATATAATAAAATATGAGATTATGATCTCTCGAGGGAATCATACAGGTTCATACTTTCCGAATCGGAGGCGGATCTCACTCGTGAGATATTAGGATTATAATGAAATCCCTACAAGATCGTCTTGTTTATGAAACAAGATAAGAACCTAGGAATATTAATACGTGTTTTTGGAACGCATATGATTGATATTGTCGTCCTATGATCGATTGAAATATATATTGATAAATCATCGAAGAATACAGTCAAACAAGTATTTGAACTTCAGGTTTTATCAAAATCTTCTAGTACATAGGATGCTTGAGTATTGGGTATAATTTGGTTGATCCGATCAAGGTTGCAGAAAGCGGTAGTCGGTACTTGATCGGCGGAGTCACCTACTAAGGATAGGTCAGCAGTCGGGCGACTAGTCGGAATTAGTCGGTCATTAGTCAGTTTTGAATTTTTTAATTATTTTAAATATATAAATCAGTTTTTATACATATATTCGTATATATATACATATATATTTGTACATTTTATATGACATCATGATGAAACAAAAAAAGTAATTGACTTTAAATATAAAATTAAGCATATTAGAATATGTTTGCTTTAAAAAAAAGTGAAAAGGAAAAAAAATAAAAAGGGTTGTTGTAAAAGTCAGTCGATTAGTCGGTCGACTAGGCCGACTAGTCGAATGGATCGACAAGGCCTAGTCGAGTCGGCTACCCCCCCGACTCGACTAGTCAGGCCGACTAGTCGGCCTAGTCGGCTGACTTTTGCAAGCTTGGATCCAATCATAATTGCATACCATGACACTTCCATTAAGGAATGACAAAGACGGATGGACTTTAGTTATTTTTCTTGTGGCTTTATGAATGAGAATTAATTGGTTTAATTTTTAATTCATAGAACTCGTTTCTAGATCCAAAGAATTGGAAACTAATCTGAAATAGTTCGGAACCAATTGGACAAATGGTTCGAAAAATATCCAACTAGAATTGTCTAAAATGGTTGAAACCCTGAAATTAGATGTAAATCTGATTTTCAAGTTCATTACACATAGATAATATAATCTCATGATGCTCACAAAACCTAATTTAATTGGATTAGGAGTAGTACATTGAGATATCAACTACCAAGATAATAAGTGTTATTATCATGTGTTGGAGTATTTGGTTGTGCACCATATGAGTGTAGTGGGGTAAATGGATCTCTACATTGAGATATCAACCACCAAGATAATAAGTGTTATTATCATGTGTTGGAGTATTTGGTTGTGTACCATATGAGTGTAGGAGGGTAAATGGATCTCTCCATGATCCATTTACCCCATCCATATATTTAATCCCACATCTACTAGTGGTGGGACTTGGAGGCTCTGTGGAGGCTATATAAGGAGCCCCAAACCTCATGTATCCATTGATAAAAAGCAATGCTACATATGCCCCTTCGAGGGCTTCTCCCGTGGTTTCATCCCGCTCCTTAGGGAGTAGCGTTCCACGTTAAATCTTTATGTTCTTTATGATTATATTTCTCTATTTATGCTATATTTATCATTTCGCTTTCACATTCTCCTTTTTCTAGCATAATATCAAAGCGGGTTTGATTCTCGAGGATATTTATGTTCTTTATTTTTTTGTATTCGAGATACAATTCTAGGGTTTCTATTGAAACCCTATTTTTCGTGAAGATTTTTTCTAATGGTTCAATTTCTGGAACCTAGTTTTGCTTCCAAAGATTTCGATCGTCATTCTGATCTATCTCCAAGCAAGAATCCGTTCATTTTCATGTTTCAGGGTTTCATCAGAAACCCTAGCTTCATGGGATCTTCCATGCTACATCCCTAGAATCAGTTCACGAGTCCAGGCGTAATATTATTCTCTGAATCGAAGACGAAGCGCGACTCCATCGTAGTGCTCAACTCCAGGCTACATCCCTGGATACCCCATCGCCGCCAGCATCTTGCATATCTCTCCCTCATTGTTAGCGTGAAACCCTTTATGACGAAGCATCAGTCCGATCCAATAACACATCCAGGAGGAGCTCCTGCAAGCAGAGCCCTCATCGATCAACCCTCTAGTGGCAAGTCCCCGTGCTCCCTCCTTCCCACACGACACACCAGCCACCTAAGCTGCTCCAAGCGGTGCATCTAGCCACACTTCCAGGAGAATCCCGCGCGACTCCAGACTCCAAATTGCCTTTGCAGTCCCCCCACTCAAGCAAGATCGTGGCTTCAAGTCCCTGGCCACCCGCAAGTCCCTTCGAGTTGTTTAGTCCCTATGAACCAGGCATAGCTCGAGGCTTGAAGCCCCCCGCTCCAGGCGGTGCATAGCTCGCGTCCCGCCTCTCCATCCAACAGTTCGCAGCTCCTCCAGGCGGAGGATCCCTTCCAGGCTCACCTCTCCATTTGGTGTCTCGTTCTTGTCCCAGGCGGCGGCCCCCTCTTGCCTTGGCTAGATCGAGCCAAGGCGGCGCGCGAGCTCCTTTCACCTACATGCGACAACCATCTGTGTTGCGCCATGGTCGTTGTACCTTCTCTCGACGTGTCCCTCCCATCCAAGGTCGCAGATGGCGTGAGATCTAAGGCACCATCCCAAGGCGATGCTCTTAAGCCCAAGCAAAGGCGGAAGCAAGAGAAGAAACACAAGGACACCTTCGAAGAGTTGGGTTACCTGATGGGAACCCTAAGTAGTGTCGAGCCTATTTTTAGCCCAAGTAGGGCTCTGTTGCGATATAAAAAAAGAGAAAAAGAAAAATTATGGGGAGTGTTGTAGTTTGTAGACATTTTTTTTGGGCCGAGCTATTGTGTTAAAAAATAAAAATAAAAATGAGAGCGAAAGCCGTAAAAAAATGACACGGCTTATTTATTAAAAAAAAGAGAGAAGAGTTGGCTATAAAAAAAGAAAGGAAAATAGCCAAGGAAAAATTTTGCAAAAAAAACAGAAAAGCCGGAAAAAAAACGCGAACGGTTTATTGAGAAAAAATTGGTGCGTACAAAAAAAACGTATGCAATTTTTAAAAAAATGCAAAAGCCAAAAAATATAATAATGGCTTATTTGATTTTGTTTATTCTCCATTTTACTGTCTTCTTCCAACATAGTCGATGTCATATATTCCGACTAGTATGGGAGAAAGGGGGAGCATTGTGTAGAGTCACATGTCAAGTTCCATATTCAGATTCTCCAGATGTCAGATATCAGACCAGACAGATTTCCAGACTCTACAGTAGTTGTTCAGACTCGACGACAGATTCTGAGTCAGTTTCAGACACGCACATGGATGCGGACTTCTTTTCAGATGAGCATATGTATGCCACCATCAGTCTTGTGTTTCAAACAGAGTTTTCATGTGAGCCATAGGAACTCCAAAGTGGAGGATCATTCCCTATGCCATGTTGGCAAGGGTTTTCATGTGGTATCATAGGGACTCCAGAGTAGAGTACCATTCTCTGTGCCAGATGAAAGAGACCCAGTTCTTCGACGAGATTTTTTCATACTCCATTCTTCAGCGACCGTGGACTCCGACGAGGATTGCACTTCCACGGCCTTTTCAATTTGGCCCTTTTCAGAGATGGAGCAATTGTCCACATTATTGTGGCGGGCCAGAGTACTTCGACGAGGAGACTCATTTCCAGTTGCAGTAACTCTGACAGGCGCAGTTCAGAGCACATGCTCTCCGACAAGGAGATTCAACAGACTCACACTCAAGCCCGTTCGTCCTCCTCGCCTGCACAACACGAGAAGCAACGTCCTCGACAGCAGCCGACGGTTGTGCGCGTTGAGTTGATATTGTTTGTAGTATCATGTAGCGTGAGTTGAGTTTCTTTTTGTTTGTCCAAGTTGAGCATTGCAAGCTCCAGCTTGAGGGGGAGTGTCGGAGTCTTTGGTTGTGCGCAATATGAGTTGTAGGAGGGTAAATGGATCTCTCTAGGATCCATTTACCCCATCCATATATTTAGTCCCACATCTGTCAATGGTGGGACTTGGAGGCTCTACGGAGACTATATAAGGAGCCCCAGACCTCCTGTATCCATGGAAAAAAAGCAATGCTACATATGCCCCTTTGAGGGCTTCTCCCGTGGTTTCATCCCACTCCTTAAGGAGTAGGGTTCCACATTAAATCTTTATGTTCTTCATGTTTATATTTCTCTACTTATGCTATGTTTATCATTTCGCTTTCGCATCCTCTATTTTCTAACATCATGGATACAATTAATATGGGAATATGATTCCAGTACTGGCAATTAATTAATATGAATATGGATTCATAGTAATTAATATTTATATGAATGTGATTCATATATATTCAAGACATAATTAATTGTATTTAATTTTGGACTATTGAATTGGATTCGTTTATTGTGGGGATTTTTACAAATATCCTAATATTGATATTTGTAATTTAATTTCAGTTGATATTAATCAAAAGTTAATTAAATTAAATATGAAGTCCTTAATGGAATTGAAATAAGAGGGCTAACATGGTGGGTCCACCATTGACATCCACCATGTTGTTGGAGGCTAATTAGTTAGCCTTTCCAACATGGTTTGGGACTCTCTTATTTGGTTTTTTATTTTGGTACTTATGTTGGCTAATTAGTTGGCCAATTACTTGAGAGAGATGGAATACCTCGTAGCCATCCAAAATAAAATTGAAGACTCCCATTATTTTAGTAGGACTCTCCTTTGACCGTCCATTCTCGTATTTAAAGAGGATCATAGCCTTTGTTTCTAATACATGAAAAAACAATTCTATTAAGAACCACCTTCATCCTGATTATTAAGAATAGAAATTAGAAGAGAAGACTCTCTTCAAAATCCTCTTGGTTGTCCCCATCATCTTCACCATAAACCCTAGTTGTCCACCTTCATTGCCTCATATTTCTCTTTGTTGGCTTGGACAATCGTAAGAGGAGTCACCTTCTTCTTTGTGTTATGTATACTTATAGGACTTGATTTCATGGAACGAAGTCAAGAGGTAAAAATCATCAAGATCTATGTTTGCATATACAAGCTGATGGCTCAAGTTCATGGGAAGAACAATGACTCATCGTCGTGCCATGAGAGCAAGTACTATCACATCGAACTTGATTCAGAAGGTCTCTTCCCACGCTCTAAAAGGTGTTCACATATGCTCGTGTGATTAGAGAAATGGTTTGGAAATTGTTTCCTCTACTATGTGGTTTTGCATTATCGATCATTTTTTCGTTATACAATTGCATAAGTGCTCATACGATGAACACCTTGTTCAACGAATTTGATTCGTTTACTCCAGTTTCCCTGATGTACGAGGTCTAACCTCCCTTCACTATCTACATCACAATTTTTTAATACATTGATTAACATGTATTGGTACTCTTAATTGTAAATAATTAGGCTTTACAGCCTCCCTCTATGTTTAAGCTTCCTATTTACTCACTCTCACGTCACATCCACTAAAACGTCATCTGTAAATAACATACATGAAGGTTCCTCTCCTGCAGGTTGCTCTCTATTGGAAGTAGAAGATGAAAGATGAAAGGCTAAAGGTTGAAGCGGAGGGAACCCAAGGAGGATGGTCCGCTTGACAGGAGACTCTATGGGATCTCACCCTTGACTTTATGCAACCTTTGTCACCATGCATTCCCATCACCATCAAGGAATATGAGACAACGGAAGCATCTTAAGCATAAGAAACGTGTGATTGTATACTTCTTCGGGAAGCAGCGGCACAATGATCACTTGACATGGTTCATTAAAAAAGTATAAGAAACTCAAGACACCTTCTAGCTCGATTTCATCAAGCATGGCTTCTTTGATGTAGCCTCATGTGAAGTCAGGCTACAAGTCCATCTTGAAACATGGCCGTTGGTTATGGAACACTTTTTCCTATCCTTATTCAAGGATTTCAAATTTAACAAAGTCAATTTGACTTCTATCTCGATGTGGATGAGGTCTATGAGCATATGCTTGGACCCAGGCACCCAAAGGATTATGAACAAACTCGTAAGTACGATGAGGAAATCCTTCCTGAGGGCGTATTACTCTTCAAGTGCAAATTTTAATTATTTAAAGTATTGAGTAGAGATTAATATGATATCTTAACTCCATACGACGATCACGATACACAAACAGAATAAGGTCCTTTGCATGGACTTTAAAGATGAATCACTGTACCTAGAAAAAATAAAGGTTTTTGGCATTGTATTGGCAACCAATGATGTAAAAATCACTATCGATATAACAATGCCATGGGGCATTGACAGCTGACCTAAAAATCACGATCGATAGGGCAATATCATGGGGTGGTTGATATCGATATCACCCCAAAATCCTTTTTCGATATACTAACTAATATCGCTTTGTTAGAATAAGTCATTATCATATTATTTTCTTCTTATTTATTGAGTTGTAACCCTTTGGAGCCCTATATGTAATTTCTCTTTATTGAGCTCTCTAGGGTTTCATGCTATAGAAGAACCCTTAGATCTCACTAATAAAGCAACTCATTGCATTCTCTCATCTTTCAACATATGGTGTAAGAGAAGCAGTGCTAGACCGGTGTTCTGACCTAAATCTCGCTGCCACTGCCAGCCCCTCGCCTATCCTCTTCTCTAAAGCCCTTGTGTGGGCCTCCTTTCCATCAAACTAAGGCCCTGCACAAGGCCCCAGGCCACCTCTCAGTCACGTGCACAGCACCGCTGGGGCCAACCACGCCACACAGCAAGCGGTCGTGCCTCGGTGATGTCCGCTAGAGCCTTCTGCACCGCCAGCAAGGGCCCCAGCACCTTCGCATGCCCCCCGCAGGGCCCCCGGTCATTGTATGTCACCCTGGGTTGTCCACCACTTCCGAGCGCTACCACCAGCAACCCCAGCACCTCCGTGCGCCGCCACCAGCATCCCCAACACCCGAGTATGTCGCCACCATCACCTCCAGCGCCCCCAGAGCAAACTCAAGGGCACGAAAAACTACGTGCTCTGATCTCGTTCATTCAAGGTGTTCATCGGTGATCAGCGAAAGATTTATATTCTGATAAACTGTTAGAAGAGACGGATAAAGACTACAACACATGGTATGGGGACAACTGTCAAGTCATTACTTGGATGACCAATAGTGTTGAACTGCACATTGTTGTGAATCTTCTCTACAAGGACTCGGCCAATGAGATGCGGGTTGATGTGGAACAGACTTACTCTCAAAAGACGACCAAATCGTGCCTCGTCGATATTTAAATGCAGATCTGTTCCGCATCTCAAGGATATTCCAATCTCGTTGAGTATTACCAGCATCTAACCTGTCTGTACGAGGAGCTTGCAATCTTTCAGCCAACATGTTGTACTAAACAGATGTAGGAGCAATATGATTGGCAGGTCTATTGCTTTCTTTCGGGCCTACATCCACTATACCAAGCCGTGAAGGAGCAGTTTCTGATGTATGATACCATGCCTTCGATCAAGACTATCTTTGATCGTCTCCATGAACTAGAGACCTCTGTTGGAGGTGCCTCTATTCTGCCTCATACAAAGGATTCTGCTGACTTTGCACCATCAGGGAACGAAGGACGACAGAGTTTTCGAGGGGGTCGAGGCCGCGACTTTGGTTGTGGTCGTGAATGTGACTCGGGACGTAAACGAGACATTGGTCATGGCCATGATTTTACTACTCAGTACACACAATGCATTCATTGTGGGTATTGGAACCATTCGTCAGAAAGATGTTGGGTAAAGTTTGGCATATCACCTAATGCCAACAGTGCTTATGAGATGACTTATGCTCCAGCATAGGAGTCTTCTGATCAGCATCCTAGTGAACAGACAATAAGAATCCTAGTGAAAGTACTCCTACTGCTACTATTGCTAGTCCGGCTACCACTTCAGGTACAGTGGCCCACTCTGCCATTTGCTTCTGCTCCTACATGAATTATTAACTTTGGGGCCTCTATACATTTGACATGAGAAGGTAGTCTACGAACCTTCTCCCAACCCTCTTCCTCAGCGAAGTCGTTTCGGGTTACCAACGGGGCACATTCCCCTGTCACTACTGTCGAAGCTATGGAGTTCTCCTCCAAGCTCCGACTCATTAGAGTCCATTGTACCCATGGTTTTCCTCTTAGCTTATTATCCGTTCACAAGCTTTGTACTGAACTTAACTGTCATGTGATTTTTGATGGGTTTTGTTGTTATTTTCAGGACAACCAAACGGGGCAGATTTTTGGTAAGGGATATGAAAAGAATGGCATTGCATCTATCTCCAATAATCCGTTTCTCTGGTATCTTCACCTTGGGCATCCTTCTGTCATGGCTCTCTCCATGATATTCCTTGAATTTTCTATTTTAAAGCCCATTAAGTGCAAGGCGTGTGAGTTCACTGACACATGTTGAATCACATAGTGATGTTCCTTTTGCTCTAGTCCATTGTGATATGTGGGGACCCTGTCCGATCTGTACTTTGAGTGGATACAAATATTTTGTTATGTTTGTTGGTGATTATAGTCGATCCTCTTGGGTTTATCTAATAAAGGAAAGCTCATAGATTAATAAAATTGTCAAAATTTATTTCAGTACATCAAAACATCGTTGTCTAATTGTGTTCAGATTTTTCGTACTAGTATTGCTCTTAAGTTCACCTAACAGGACTTGATGTCATTCTTTGCTTCTCAAGGGATTGTTCATCGCACTTCAAGTCCGTATACCTCCCAAGAAAATGGGGATACGGAAAGGAAACTTAAACATCTTGTTGACATTGCTTGGTTTCTCACTTAGATGAAGGTTCTGAAGACCTACAGGGTTGATGCCATTCTTACAGTTGTCCATCTTATCAACAGGACCACATCTTCGGTCTTAAGAGGGATACTCCATTCTATTAACTTTGCTTTTACCCCTATGAATCGCCTTTCCGATTACCACCGAGGATTTTTGGGTGCATTATTTTTTACCATAATTTTCATGCGGCTATCAATTGTGTCTTCCTTGGATATCCGCGCACTCTGGAGGGATATAGGTGCTACGATCATGTCGGGCATCGATTCTTTAAACAGAGTAGTTTCTTTACTCAGCATGTCACTGACATCCCCTTTGCTGAGAATACTACCAAGCCTGAACAGCCAAAGAAAAACCTTAACTCAGTTTGGCACTTTACTTCTCCATATTATCCATGTGTCAATATCAACCTCTTCTTGCATCTCATCTCTTATCCTCCATAAAAAAGCGGTATGCTTTCTTCATCGAAAACCTCCCATCTCCCTATACAAAATGGTCCCTGCTAGAAGATGAACCCTCGATCTGCGTCAGCTCTATCTGTAGAGCAAGGAATTCCTCCACCCCTTGATCAAACAAGTCCGAAGAGAAAATCGGAGACCACGACCCTCGATCCCAAACCTGTTGCACTGGCTCCTCCCTGTTACTTGCCAACTGCAAGAGACGTGGTAACGTTCCGCCACCGCCTCATCTCCCGTCCAAGCATCAAACCAAAAGTGAAAGCCAATTCCACTCCCAAGTATATGTCTCAACTTACTTGCCATCTCCGGAGTAATTTTGGTAGTCCCCTTCCACGAAGAGGTGTTAAATTATTGTATTTCTATTTTATTTGAGTCTTGTAACCCTTTAAGGTCATATATGTATTTTTCCCTTTTTTGTTGTCTAAGATTTCTCTCTATATAAGAGACCCTAGACTCATGGAATAAACATAACGATTCATTCTTTTCTCCACATGGTATCAAAGAAACGGTTCTAGACCGGAGTTCTGACCTAAACATCTAGTTTTTACCTTCAAGCCATGTGACATCCGGATACCAATAACCCGAACCCGGCCCAATTATGGTCCATTTAATCTGATAAAACTATCGATCATTATTAAATGATCTAAATCAACTCATAGATCGTAAATCAAAATTCGTTAGGGATCAATCGATCAAAAATCGATTGCATCGTAAAACGTGCCATCGAAAAAGCCACGACACAAAATCTAAACCGTAAAACAAACCGAGACCATCAAAAAATTCATTTCGAAAAAATAAGACCAACAAAATCGACCGTTCATAAATCAGAGGTCATTTGACCAATTAAAATCACAAAAATTAATCGTAAATCAAGACCATATTTCGTCAATTTTTGATGAATATTATACTTATTTTGATCGTCATTCCGAGACGACCGAAACGAGCTATTGATCATCGTACCGGAGAATCGAGGCAGAAATACGAATGACTTTAGTAATCCAGATAAAAGAAATAAATGTTTAAAAAATTAAATCTCCTTTCAAATTCCAGCACACATTTCCAAGACACCTGACTTCTCTCTATCTCCACTTTTCATCACCGTAAGGTCTCCCTCTCCTTATTAATACTCTCCAAAGCCTCCCTTTTATTACATTTTCCCTTCAAGTCCCTCCAACGAAGGGAGCCCCAGCCCCCTTCTCTCTTTTTGTTGCTGCTGCAATTTATTGCAGCCATTGCATCTGTCCAGCAGCTCTAGAGCAGCCCCAAATCTCTCCTCTTTGCTCCCTACAGCTCCTGGAGCTTCCAAAAGCAGTTGGGAGTTGTTGCTCTCCCAAGAAGCCAATAGTTGTTGGAGCCTCTCATGCAGCCCTCTTGCTGCCATTCTACTGCAAACATGGAAGGAAATATCGCGATATATCAGTGATATATCGTCCATATATTGATATCGAGATGAGATCGATATCGGTATCGATATGTCGATATATCCACCTTTTTAGGCATTTCCTTCACAAAAGTGTGTCAATATGAGCGATATTTCGACGATATATCATCGATATATCATCAAAATATCATATCGAAACGATATCGATATCAATATGGCCTTCCATGTCTGCAAGATAGTTGTTGTCCAGCGACTATTCTTATCTGTCGAAGGTAATGTGGGACATCCTTGCGAGGGCATATTCTCAAGTGAGGAATGAGTCAAAGATCATGCAACTCCAGCATGATATCTTTACGATCAAACAGGGTAGTCATCATCTTGATGCCCTATGCACAACTCTTAGGGGTATGTTTGAGAGACCTCGTAGCTATATACCTCTGACGGACTCACTAGAGCAGCACAATGCCTATCGTGATTCAGTTATGACTAAGGTCTTTCCGGACTTAGCTCACTCTCAGCTACTCACAGATGTTACTATACCACCGCCTATGGAGGAGGCATACCGCGGGCTGAGCAAACTGAGCATTCCTTCTGTCACGTCTTCTCATATGTCATCGGTTATGGCAGCTTCCCGTGGTAGAGGTGGCTCGTCTCCATTCAGAGGACGAGGCACACAAGGCAGAGGAGGTTCACGCACACTCCAGTCCAGTTCATACTGTCATTAATCAAGTCATTCAGAGGACACGTGCTACTCCAAGCACGGCTTTCCACCATCAATGCGTGTGAGCAGGTCCAGACTGCCTCTGATTCTACATATCATCGTTATGATGACTTTGTTGCCCTATAAGAGAGATCATGACACCAGTTGTTGGATCTTCTAGTATTGGCATATCAGATATCGTTGCTTCTGCCTCCACCAGTACTTCATGCATAGACCAGATCCTTTATGGTGTGGAGAAAAGAAGAGAAGAATATTGTGTGTTTATTTTGTGAGGTCTAGGGGTCCTTATATAGGACTAAACCCTAGGGTGCTCAGAGGAGAACTTACACAAATACCCATGTAGGGTTACATAGGGAAACAGTATATAACGAAACAGTGATACATAGGGAAACAGTGCATAAGGAAATAGAGGTAAATAAAGAAACAACAATATACGGTAATCTCTAACACTCCCCCTCAAGTTGGAGCATATTCATCAATCATGCCCAACTTGGAAGTTATCCAGGAAAGCCGCTTCTTAGTTACTGCCTTGGTAAAGATATCAGCAAGTTGAAGATCTGTTAGAATGTGCGGCGTGGTTATCTTCCCTCCTCGTACAGCATCTTTGATAAAGTGACAATCAATTAAAATATGTTTTGTTCTCTCATGGAACACAGGATTGGTAGCAATGTAGGTAGTTGATTTGGTGTCACAGTACAAGGGAATAGGAGTGGATGTAGCAGCATTTAGTTCTTGTAGAAAAGTGAGCAGCCATGTGATCTCACATGTAGCCTGAGTCATTGCTCTATATTCAGCTTCAGCACTAGATCTTGAAACAACTGCTTGTTTCTTGCTTCTCCAACTAACCAGGTTTCCTCCTACCATCATGGCATATCCAGTTGTAGATCGGCGGTCTTCAGGAGAGCTTGCATAATCGGCGTCAGCATATGCAGTAAGATTTGTGTGACCATTTGCCCCATAGAAGATTCCTCGTCCTGGCGAGTCTTTTAGGTAGCGAAGGATTTGAAGTACATCTTGGCAATGACTGTAGCATGGTTTCTCCATATATTGGCTGGCTCTGTTTACAGCATAAGATATATCAGGTCTAGTAATTGTAAGATATAGAAGTTTGCCAACCAGACTCCTATATCGTGTAGTGTCTTCAAAGAGAGGATCATTGGATGCAGAATGTTTTCTAGGCTCTGCTGGAATTCCTGAGGGTTTGCACCCAAGTAGTCATGCCTCAGTTAGTATGTCAAGGCAGTATTTCCTCTATGACATATGGAAGCCTTTCTTAGTACGTAGAGCTTCTATGCCTGGAAAATAGCGAAGTTGTCTAAGATCCTTGGTGACGAATACTTTTTGCAAGAAAGCCTTGGTTTCTAGTATCCCTTGGTCATCATCTCCAGTAATAATCATATCATCTACATATACAGCAAGAATTACAACACCAGTCTGTCGCCTCCTGACAAAAACCGAATAGTCAGATGTAGTCCTCTGGAAGCCCATGGTGCCAATCTCTGTACTCAGTCTATCAAACCAAGCTCTTGGACTCTGCTTTAGTCCGTAGATAGCTTTGTGAAGTCGGCATACATACTCCCCCTCGACTTCGTAACCTGGGAGTTGTATCATGTAGACTTCTTCGTCAAGCTCTCCATATAGAAACGCATTCTTGACATCTAACAGAAACATAGGCCACCCTTTATTCACTGCCACAGAGATGATAGTTCGTATGGATCCCATTCTAACCACAGGGGAGAAGGTTTCGAAGTAGTCTACCCCGTATGTTTGAGTAAAGCCCTTATCAATAGAACCGTCAGGGGACTGCTTTGTAGTGAAGATCCAGCGACATGCAACTGGTTCACATCCAGGAGGGCATTTGACAAGGTCCCATGTTTTTCGAGACTGTAATGCTTCCATTTCTTCATTCATTGCCATTCTCCATCCCTCATCTTGTAATGCACTATGATGATCTTTGGGAACAGAAATAGCCATTATGGCATCTGCATATCTTTTGTCAAAGCAAGATAACCCATTAGTAGAGGTGAAATGAGATATTGGGTGAAGTGTACATTGCCCCTTTGTTCTTCGTAGTACGATCGATAACTCCTGAGGACTATCTGGGGTAGCATTGGTAGGAGCATTCGATGATGGCGTAGTGTCCTGCAACAGTGGAATAGGTAAAGGAACCTGAACAGGATTAGACACAGTTCTTCTTTTATACACAATTGGTGGAGGGGGGAATTTTAGGGGAATATCGGATACTGTCTGAGTAAAGAAGTTGTTTTGTTCAAAGAAGGTGACATCAAGAGAAACGTAATAATGATGTCCTGTAGGATCGTAATATATGTATCCTTTTTGAGTTTGAGAATACCCTAGAAAAACACATTTGATAGCACGAGCAGGTAATTTGTCTGTGGTATGGAAATTACGGACAAAGGTTGTGCATCCAAAAATTCGTAAGGGCAGAGGGAAAGGTTTTTCCTTGGGATATAGTAAGTTGAAGGGAGTGGAGCCATGTAGAGAAGCAGAGGGGACTCTGTTTATAAGATGAACATCAGTAAGGATAGCATTGCCCCAATATATCTTGGGAACATTCATATGGTGAGTAAGGATCGAACAATATCAAGAAGGTGTCTCAGTTTTCTTTCAGCAACCCAATTTTGTAGGGATGTATATGGGCAAGATGTTTGATGTATGGTTCCCTGGGAGTCAAAAAAACTTATCAAGTCATTCTGAGTAAATTCCAGAGCATTATCAGAACGAAAGATTTTAATGGTAGTAGAGAAGAAATTATTGACATAATGAAAGAAGTTCTTGACAACGATATTAATTTCTAAACGTTCTTTTAACAAGAATACCCAAGATAAGCGACGGTAGTCATCCACAAAAATAGCAAAGTACTTATGACCACTAATGGTTTTGACCGGGCAGGGTCCCCAAATATCACAATGAATTAGGAAGAAAGGAGTAGTGCGACGAGGCTCAGTTCTAGCAGGAAAGGAAACTATGATGTTTTCCGAACTGACATGCTTCACACTCAAAAGGTTTTAGCATAGACAGTTCAGGGAACATCATAGAGAGAGCTTTGGCAGAAGGATGTCTCAGACGAAGATGCCATAGAAGGGGATCTTCAGTGATGGAGGTAGCGCCAGCAAAGGTGGAAGTGGTAGGGTTGTTGAGGTAATATAGGTCATTCCTCCCATGTCCCCCACCAAAAATCTGCCTCGTCCGGATGTCCTGAAAATAGCAGCAGAATTCATCAAAAATAACACGACAATGTAGCTCGCGACATAGCTTCTGAACAAATAAAAGACTGAGCGGGAAAGCAGGAGCACAATGCACATCCGTCAGTCGAAGTTTGTTGGAAAATTCAATAGTTCCAACAGCATTAACGGGAGAATGATCCCCATTGGCAACACGAACGCTCTTTATAGAGGTAGAGGGTTGAGATGAGGTGAGTAGACTTACATCTCCCGTTAGATGAGTGGAAGCTCCAGAATCAATAATCCATGCATGTTTGGTAACAGAAACTGAGTTGCTACTTACCTGATGTAGTGGCAAGGCTAGCAATAGCAGCAGATGCGGTCGTATCTTTTGTTGAGGGAGCAGAATCATTTAGAAGTTGTCGCAGACGAGTATATTCAGAAGCAGTGAATGAAGTATGTTGTCCATCTGTACTCTGAGTAGTTGTATCATTATTCGTATCATGTGATTCATCATCATAAGTGTTATGAGCACTTGGTTGCCTGCCAAATGTTGCCCACCAACGTTCAGACGGATGATTCATGCGACCACAATGTATGCATGCAGGATAACGACCAGTAGAGGAATCACGACCACGACATCGTCCAAGGTCACGTCCGCGGCCACGACCTCGGCCTCTAGGATAGGATTGTCGTCCTCTTTGCCCAGATGAATAGTGGGTTGTTGTCTCTGTGGAAGAATGAACCAGAGAATTTTGAACCGGAGCTTCCAGTTCCTGTAGTCGGCTGAATATAATTTCGATCGTAGGCAATTTATCTGCCATAAGAAATTGATCTTTTGCAATTTTGTACTTCGGGTGAAGTCCCGAGAGAAACCTGTAGACCTGCCACTCAGCGCGTTCGCCTATTTGTTTATCACAGCATGCAGGTTAAAAGATTAGAAGTTCCTCAAACAAGCTTGTAAGTGTCCGGTAGTATTCAGTTAGATTGGTCTCTTCTTGATTAGTAGACCAGATTCTTGTGTATGTATCAGAGAGACGAGACTTGGTTGTTTTCTGGGAATATGTGTGCTCCAGATTTTCCAACATGGCTTTTGCAGTATCTTTATATAAGAGATTTGCAGCAATATTTGGATCTACACTATTAGTCATCCAAGTAATTACCTAGCAATTGTCGATAAACCAGGCTTAATATTCTACATCAGTGATAGCAGGAGGAGTCTTCGTGAGGATGGCACCCTTTCTTTGGCCACCAATAAATATCTTGAAGGATCGAGACCATAGAACATAGTTTTCCGAGCCTTTCAACTTGATAGATGTGCCTTTACCATTAGAGAAGAAGGTGGATACATAGGCTTGGTCTCGGTGGACGTCATGATAGCGTCTATAGGTCAAGAAAAAGTGACCTAGATGAAGTTGTAGTTGATATGTATAGCCTCCTTAGTTTCACATTAGTAGAGAGTTGTGGAGGCTGAACGCCCTAAACCGGAGCCGGACAGGGGCCTAGGGCTGCAGCGGCGAGGTGCGCGCAGAAGCTCGATGCAGGGGCGTGATGCAGGGGCGCCAGGGGCAGGGAGCGCATGGGGGCGTTGTGCGCGCAGTTGCGCGAGGTGTGCGAGGCGCACAGGTGTGCTGGGTGCGTGGGGCACGCAGGGACGCGGGGCGCAGGTGCGCAGGGGTGCGGGGCGCAGTGGCAGAGGGGCTCGATGCGCGCAGTGCCTAGGGCTTGAGGCATACGGCGTAGTGGCAGAGGGGCACGCAGGGGCGCGGTGCGCAGGTGCGCAAGGGGCACAAGGGGCTCGAGGTGCCTAGGGCTTAGAGCCCAAGGCGCAGGAGCCCGAGGTGCGCACACCTAACGCAGGGCGTCGTGGATGGGAGAGAAGAAGGGGCGGGCGGTGGTAGGAGGGAAAATTAGGTCAGAACATCGATCTAGGACCGCTGCTCTGATACCATGTGGATAAAAGAAGAGAAGAATATTGTGTGTTTATTCTGTGAGGTCTAGGGGTCCTTATATAGGACTAAACCCTAGGGTGCTCAGAGGAGAACTTACACAAATACCCCTGTGGGGTTACATAGGGAAACAATACATAAGGAAACAGTGATACATAGGGAAACAGTACATAAAAAAATAGAGGTAAATAAAGAAACAAGTTCAAACAACAATATACGGTAATCTCTAACAAATGGATCATGGACTCTGGAGCGTCCCGTCATCTATGTGGAGATCTTTCATAGTTCAATACTTATAGCATTGCATAGCTGGGTAGATCAGTTGTCATTGTTGATGGGACACATTCTCCCATTACCAAACTAGGGGATGTTCATTTGACTCCCTCCATGCATCTACAAAACGTTCTTTATGCACCTTCCTTCTGAATGAATTTATTATCTATCAATCGAATTACAAAAGATTTACATTGGCATGCCATATTTGACCCTACTTTCCTTGTTTTTCATGATATACTCACGGGCTGGGAGATATATAGATTGACCCAGACTCCTTATGTTGGTGCAATCTCTTTCTGCTAGATCGATTTCTCTTTACACTTAGCATCTCGAATTTGATCATCTTCCATTGCAGAAGATCTATCGCCTCATCCCTAGCATCTCTACAAGTCCAATTTCAGTGTGAACTATGTCAACTTGGAAAGCATCATTAGTCTAGCTTTCGGAGCTGTCAAGGTTATGGTTGTCAAAGTCTTTATGAGTTGTTTCATCTTGATATGTGGGGTTTGAGTCTTGTTCCTGATCATCAGGGATACCGGGATTATTTCGTTGTTGTAGATGATTTTTCCATACAGTTATGGGTATTTTTGTTAAAGAATAAGTGTGATGCTAGTACTATGATTCGGAATTTTGTGATTGAAATGGTGAATCTTTTCTCTACTTATATTAAATACATTCGTTCTGATAATGCTCTGGAATTCTGTACTACACAATTGTCTCATTTTTTTAGCTCATGTGGCATTGTCCATTAGACTTTGTATCCCTATAATTATCTATAGAACGGTGTTGTTAAAACCGTTACTTTTTGCATATCACTGGGACTCTTCTCATACAACGTCGGGCTCTTATAGGGTGTTGTTGTGATGACAGCATGTTACATAATCAATCGGATGCCCTCTACCATTCCGGGTGAAAAGGCATCCTTCTCCCTTGTTTTTTTCTAAGAAGGAACTTCTCACTCTTGTGCCACGGATGTTTAGCCATGGCATTTGTCCACCTTTTGCATCCCAATCATGACAAGCTCGCTCCTAAAGCATTTAAATGTATGTTTGTAAGGTACTCTCATACCCAAAAGGGTTATAAGTGTCTTGATCATGTACAAGGAAAGTACTATGTCAGTGCCATTGTTACTTTCTTTGAGCCCATCATGTACAAGGAAAGTACTATGTCAACAATGATGTTACTTGCTTTGAGTTCATCATGTACTATTCTCTTATAGGTGACCGATTAAGTCCCTTTGAGTCAGGGGATGAGGTTGTTCTTCCACCTCTACCTACACATGCACCTCAAGCGGTCCTCCATGCTCCAATACCTCGCCAATATCCAAAACATCTCAGGCAAATTAGGAAATGTTGATTTCAACTTATGACACTAGTGGTGTGAATGATGAACAGGGACATTTACAGGATAAGCATAAATATATACATGATGAGCAAGGACCATCATAGGAGGATGATCTAGGGTGGCACATTGCCTTGCGGAAAGGCAAATGTTCTTGTGTGCGATACTCCCTCACCGGTCATGTGTCTCTGGCGCGACTTTCATCAGATTTCAAGAAATTTGTTGTGGGATTATTTGTCATTGAAATCTGTTATAAAATATGAAGAATGCGGAAGCGAACATGGAAAAGATAAAGAACAAAATAAGAACGTGGAATTTTAACGTGGAACCCTACTCCGTGAGGAGCGGGATGAAACCACGGGAGAAGCCCTCTAAAGAGGCGTGTTTTGTATTGCACTTTCTCAATGAGTACAGGAGGTCTGGGGCTCCTTATATAGCCTCTCCAGAGCCTCCAAATCCCACCACTGGATGATGTGGGACTAAACACTGGATGGGGTAAATGGATCTTCTTCAGGATCCATTTACCCTGCTACAACTCAATAGGCGCACTACCAAATACTCCAACAAAATCCCACGAGCATATCAGGAGGCTCTCAAGGTGAGCTAATGGCGCCTTGCCATGGAGGAGGAGATGGTCGCTTTACAGTCACATTACAGCTCCTACAAGCGTGTATGTTGTAAGATGCATGTGGAGCATTGTTACAACTCCAATAGGCGTGTCTGTTGTGGGATGTAAATGGGTGTTCACTGTGAAGCACCGAGCAAATGGCACCATAGATCGCTACAAGGCAAGTCTTGTGGCTCGTGAGCTCACCCCCTCTCTATATATTATAAGAGCATTAAAGTCGAGGCTTAAGTGCCCTACCCCTCCAAAGGTATTTATCTATTTTGCTTTTGTGTGTTAACCCTAACTCTAACCTTTCTCTAAATATTAAGGATTTAGATACGTGATTTGAAATATCTCAGTATTTCATTCCACATAATATTGAGGTTCTGGACAAGAAAATCATCCCCACGTCCAACCCCATCCAACATCACCGTTGTTGATTCCGCCAACTTCACTTTAGTGGCGTGGCACCACATCCCGCCAACGTAAACAAAAGCCGCCAAACCGTGCACCGTCGTGGCTCCAGCATGTGGTTGTAGGCTTGCAGCTCAACCAACGGCATAGTTGTTACCACCCCCTGCGGCATCATCTCGCTCGCGGCCTTCCTTGTTTGTTGTGAATAATGTTGGGTTCTATATTGTTTCAAATCAACCAATTTCTGGTATGTGGTTATGCAATGGATGAAATGTTTGGAAGTTCAGGATCTGGTCTCTGAAGTGACATCCTAAGCGATGGACATGGGTAGAATGAGGAACACATTTTCGGTCAGATCGTCAAGCAGGACAAGACCACATGTGTGTGCATAACAATCAGAGGATTTAAGAAGCTATGGATAAACTTGAAACCAAAATTGGAGAGAAAAACAAACAAAGATGCCACATGGGACAAGGAAAATGGCATGGTGTGTGCCTACCTACTGAGTGTGGCCATTTCTCGAATTGTACATGACGTGATCCACTGTGAGACAACATAAGTGATCCAAAACAATTTGAAAAGGTCGGATTCGCAAAAAATGAATGAGAGTTACGTGTTCCTTAGACAATCAAAAAATTCACAAGTTCAATATTCACTCAGATTTGATTCATTAAAAATCTGATTCAGATTCGATTCGGAAATAAACGAACTGAACCTAAACATAGATTTAAGCTTGGTTATATAAACGAACAGAACCTAAAAATGATAGGTTCGCTCAACCTTATTTCATTAAAAATTAGTTCACATACACACATAAATACACAAATTTACATATCCTTAGAATAGAAAGCAAAATATTACAATTGTTTTTTTGAAAGAGAAGAGTCTTTATTAATCTATTCTTTTAAAGATGAAAAGTGAGATAAAAAATAAAAAATAAATGAATATTGTTTTAAGCACTTATATATCCCTCTCCAATTCATTTCTTTACACTCCCTCTACTCAGCTAATTATCAAGTTCGATATTCACTTCGAAAGTCTGATAGATTTGATTCGAAATAAACAAACAGAACCTAAGCATAGGCTTACGCTCAATTATATAAACAAACTAAACCTAAAAATGGTAGGTTTGCTCCGGTTCAAACTGTTGACACCCCTACGTGCTCCCTACATAATAACACTATGTAATTTCACTAAGAAGATGAGACTCTTGCCCGGTACTACTCACAGGTGAAGACGTTAAGCAAGGGGTTCAACTCTCATTGAGGCATATTTGCATATGTTGGATGCAGACAGCAGCACAAAAGGAGTTAATAGTAATGACTTTCCTTGGGTTGGGATCGGCTTACCATGCTCCTTGAGATCTTGTGATAACGAGCACTTTATTGTGCACCTTAGAGATAACATATTGCAGATTGAGTCATATCAATGTCTTTCAAAAGCTGAAGATATCAAAGTCCCAAACTTTTGAATTGACAATGACATATAGCCAAGGAGGGTGAGGTTCATCTAAAGAAATTCAGGGCGGAAGTCGTGGCAGAGCTACTAGGTACAAAATGATCCCCTTGGTCAGATTGGTCCTATTGGCTCTTCTAGTAGAGGTAAAGTCCATGTACCTACTATGAAAAAATAGGTCACATTGAGGAGACGTGTTTGACCAAGAACTAGAAGTCCTCCAGCGCCCCTATGGCTACAAATAGTGACACAGTAACCTTCTCTTATGATGACATGAATGATAAACTAAGGCTCTTTTCTCAGACACCTTCCAAATTCACTAGCATGTCATCTAAGAATGTGATGATGGCCACTGCATTGGCGCCATCTTCTACAATTATGCCAAGTATGCATACCCATTATGTTCATTCCGCTAAGTAAGATTGGTTAGCAGATTCTGGCTTTGTTCGTTATCTCTATGGAGATAGAAGACAATATGACGTCACACTAACACAGATTACGCCATAAAGGATTGTTCATGTGGTAGAGGGCGGCATATCCTCCGTAGTAAGAAAAGGGGGGTTACTCGTTTCTCCACTCTCAACTTATCAGATTTATTATCGGTTCCAAGGTTTACAATTAACTTATTGAAGGTAAGTCAAATTGGCAAAGTTATTCACAACAGAGCTATTCTTAGTATTGTGCTTTTGATTTTTCGAGACTAAGAAGACGATTGGCAAGGTTTGTGAAAAAAGGTCTACGATTATCTTCCAACTCCGGTTGTTGCTTATGCTGCTATTCGCCATTCATCTACATCTTCAACTTTTTATGTTACTGATCACTACGCCATTCGTCCACTAGCAAACAACAATAGCTACTCCATCAGTAAGCTCCCACTACCACTCTGGAGTATGACACCTGTCAACTAGGAGTACCATCGAAGTTCATTTCCAGAATATGATTGCATGCATTCATCATCTACTTTTGATATTGGTCATATGAATGTCCCACCCATTCATATTCTTGATCGTCTTGGTCATTACTACTACTTTGTGGATGGTCTTACCTGCATGTATTGGATTTTTTCTTCTCAGGAAAAATTGTATGTTCTCTCGAAGATTATTCAATTTGTTAATGAAATAAAAATGAGGTTTGATGTCATTGTTAAAAAAATGTTGGAAACGGCTGAGATTCGCATGCATCCTAAACCTTCATGGGTAATTGTGCCCTAGTTAGGTCATGTCTACATAATTACGGATAGAAAATTATATGGTCATTTTAAATCTTCTTCCGTGAGAGCAGGTGGAAAATTGGGTACAGTACCCATTTTATATTTTTGAAAAGCAAATATAAAGATGGTATCGGTATATTGTTCATTTATGTTTTCTTTATGAATTCAATGTAAAAGGATCCTGGGTCACAACCAATTTGTAGCTTCTGTGTGCGGCACTCTATATAACCGGATTTTGACCAATAAACCTACTTTAGATGATGTACTTACTTGGATATGCCTACTACTGTTTAGCAGCAAGAGAAAGACTGGCAAAGAACTCCGTGGGAGGAGAAGTTTAGCAAGATTCAAATGCATCTTTTTTTTCGTTTTAATCATATAATTTGTTCAATTTTTTAAAAATAAAGGAACTTCAACCAAGATTGGCAGAAAAAAATCACCTCCTCGACGCTCCCATCTTCAATCTCTGCATTGAATGACATCACCATACATTCATCCAGAATGTTCTCCAGATCGTCAATATAAAGCGCTTCTGCATCAAAACAACAACAAAAAAGACAAAATCACGAAAGTTGGCACTTTTCCGCATCAAAACCAACCTAAAAAAACATATCCCAACCATTAGAGTTTCGGAACCAATCGAGAATGGATCCGGCGAGCTCCTGCGCCTTGACGGGGGAGTCCCTACCACCCCACTCGTTCTGGACGGCCATCTGGAGGGCCGTCCACCGCGAGAGCACTAGCAAGATCCTCTCTTCTAACAGCTGCTCCGCAGTCGCCGCGCCGCCGCCAGAAGCCATCGGAATCCACCGACGTGCGATCTGCGTAAGGTGAGAGAGAAGTTGGGGTTTTCGGGGCCGAAGAAGAGGGTGAAGTCGTAAAAACTCGATTGGAATCTACAGAGTCAAATAGAGGAAAGAATGGCACTCGAAAAATGGGATATATGCTATTGGGGTTTTCGGGAAGAGTGTTGAGTTGATTTGGATTAATAGCAGTTGCTTGGATAGTTGAAATTATAATTATATATTATATTAACTTTTATACTATTATAATATATTTTTATATTAATGTTTTATTTAACTGTTGATAAAAATATTATAATAACAAAGAAATTGTGAAGTTCATATAATTAATTCCTATCCATAAATGCAGTGATAGAGTTGGGAGTAAACGAGGTTAGTCGAGGTAACTTGTCAACCAAACGAGCCCTAAAAGGTATGGGGGAAGGTTGGGGTGTGGCCATTCTTAACGTTTTCTGATTCACAACCCCAATTGTTAAATTTGATAAATTGTGACCCATTTTGGATTGGATCCATAGATAAGGATCAAATATGTACATTAGGTTGATCATTTGAGAGGAGACATTTTTTATAATCCAATATGGATTCTTGCAGCTGATATCTGAGGCTTCTCTCCCGCATGATTTTATTTGTTATGCATTCAATTTGTTATAATACAATCTATATTCTCTTGTATGTACACTATGTTCATGATGAATCAATAAACATTTTTATTATGGGAAAAATAGGGGCCCGCTTAAATTGCATGGTTGTAGTGCAGTATGTCTATCACACAAAAGACCAGGGTTCAAATTCCCCCTTGTGTGGGATATGGTAGGTATCGACAGACAGACTAAAAATTAGTCAAATCTTTCAACATGGATTTAAGCAAGAATCCATGTAATCAACCCTACTTATAGTGGGAGAAAGCTTCATCATTTTTTTAAAATGGAGTTGCTACTTGGATGTAGTCAATGGACTGCTCCCATCTCATTTTTCCCTTAATTTTTAGGAAATAAAAATATGTATATTCATCACTATATCACTCTAATGTATCATTCTAATTTCGTCAGAAATAGAGATTCATATGCCCTCCATATATAACAGGTCGATTACAGTAATTCTACGACCGTTAAAATTACATATTCTAGATAGAGGGTATAAGAGTCTCCGTTTCTGACGAAATTTGATTGTCGTATTAGAGGGATATAGTTATGAATATACATATTTTTAGTTTTTTCAAAAAATAAAAAAATAGAGGAAAATGAGGTGAGAGCAACCCATTAGCTGCCCCTAGAGAGCATCTCCATTTTTCCCTTTTATTATATAGAGTATTAGATTTTTCGTATTAGATGTTTTAATGGTATCTAGCATTTAAACCTCCTTGAAAATTCATATACCACATCTTTTTTATTAAGATGTGTGCACCATTGTCTGTGTTGTTATATAATTACATCAACAAATACTCCACATTTGGTGTTTTGCCCTTCTGGTTTCAGTGTCCTAAAGGATAGTTATTAAGATATGTGCACCAGTTGTCTTAAAGGATAGTTATAAGATATGTTTTGCCCTTGTGATTTTAGTGTCCTAAAGAATAGTTAATAATATCATCTAGCATTAAACTTCCTTGAAAATTCATATACCCCATTCATATACCACATCTTTTTTATTAAGATGTGTACACCAACAGTCTCTGTTGTTACATAATTACATCAGCAAATGCTCCACACTTGGTGTTTCGCCCTTCTGATTTCAGTGTCCTAAAGGATAGTTATTAAGATCTGTGCACCAATTGTCTTAAAGGATAGTTATTAAGATCTGTTTTGTCCTTCTGATTTCAGTGTCCTAAAGGATAGTTATTAGTATCTAGCATTTAAACTTCCTTGAAAATTCATGTACCGCATCCTTTTTTATTAAGATGTGTGCACCAACTGTCTGTGTTGTTACTTAACTACATCAAAAAATGCTCCACATTTGGTGTTTTCGCCCTTCTGATTTCAGTGTCGTAAAAAATAGTTATTAAGATATGTGCACCAACTGTCTTAAAGGATAGTTATTAAGATATGTTTTGCACTTTCTGATTTCAGTGTCCTAAAGGATAGTCAATAGTATCTAGCATTTAAACTTCCTTGAAAATTCATGTACCACATCTTTTTTATTAAGATGTGTGCACCAACTGTTTGTGTTGTTACATAATCACATCAACAAATGCTCCACATTTGGTGTTTCACCCTTCTGATTTCAGTATCCTGAAGGATAGTTATTGTTTCAAACATCTTTTCATGTTTCGTTGGATAGAGTTGAATCAACGAGATTCTATTGTGATGTTAAGGATGTTTTTAAATGCATTAAGAACTTGTTGCATAGACGTTAACTTCGACGAAAATATTGTCCCTTAATGGCATACCTTTACATTTTTCGGTACCAACAGGAATTATCAAGGTATTGCACCTCGATTATGTCATTTATTTTACAAGCTAAATTGTCGTCTTCATGCATGGAATGATATGTCCATTTGATTTGGTATGGATGTATGTGCCATCAAAGTTATGAGGTTTTAACTCGTCCTAAATTTACAGATGAAAGTTTGTTGGAAATAAGAGTTAAATTGTAACAAGTGTTGATTTGTTCTTCTATTATGATAAGTATGTAAAAGAATTACCTCATAAGTATTACTTTACCCTATCAAACTCCATATTTGTTCATATGTTATCTTGGTCAGATACGTTATCTCGTAACCATGGTTTGCTTTAGGGAGGTAATTACGATCGATACAAAGCAAGCACTGAACCAACAAAAAGAGGTGACGAGCGGAGGCCCTACTCTATTATGAGCTCGGACAAACATCTTTCTCCTTGATCCCATTTTTCTTTTTTCTCTTTCTTAAATATCTTACACCTAAAAATACAATATAAAGCTTCTCAAATCCATTCTATATAAAATAACTGTCGATTTCTTCTCGCTTACTCTCATCTAGACATGCTTCGCACCTTGCTATCTAGTTATAGGGGCTTCAGAAACAGATTTGATTAAGAATATCAAGAAAATGGCTAAGGGAAAAGAAATGTTACTTCCCAACGACTCGCGGCTGAGATTATAGAACAGATAGCCCAAGATCAAGCGAGGAGTCTCGTTGTGATGCTTTTCTCCTACCCTTCTGTAGAGATCGAAGAGGGTTACTCCGAATTCATTTAATTGTACAACAAAGTCTTTTTCCACATTAAGTAGGGTCGGCTACATGGATTTTTTGTACTCATTCAGATCTATCTTGGGTCATTTTCGAACTTAGATCCAAAAAAACTAAGATATCTTTGTATAGTCGCATTCCAACACTTTTTGGGCATTTCTCACCCTCTCTTAGCCGGCTCAACATCCCAAAACTCGCATCTCTTAACCATTGCATCAGCTAACCTCCTTTGCAAATGGCTAAACCATCTTAAACGGTCTGGCACCTTATCCTCGATCGGAGCTACACCAACTTTCATTCTGATTGCATCATTCTGAATCCAATCTTTATGTGTGTGTACACACATCCACCTTATTTTCATTTCTTCTACCATCATTCTCTACATATGCCTGTGGTTCACATAGCATAGCAGGTCTCACGGCTGCTTTGTAGAACTTTTTTTTAATTTTCGAAGGAATGTTCTTATCACAGAGAACAGCAGAGGATCCTTTCCACTTAGATACAGCTGGTTCCAAGCCCGAGTAAATTGAGAAGGGTTGCGTTAGGTTGTCAACAACCAATGCAAAACAGCCATAAACTTTGTAAATTACCTTCTTGACCTTTGAAACAATATAATTCCTCCCTCGACCTTGTAAACTTGCTAACTCTTACCCTATGAACCCTGCGGTTAATCTGTTTAAAGTCAGTGGGGTTCTTGGGGTAATTTACAGGATCTATGGAATAATTACGTTGTGCAAAAGGTTGAAGAGGAATTTTAACAAGTTTCTGAGATTCACGAGGTAAAAATTCTTTTTCAAAGTACCTTTATAAATCATATTTTAACAAAAATACAAGCAAGATCTTTTATTTTCCCCGGTCCCATTTTCTGACGATTTTTTTTGTTTTTTATTTTTTTCAAAAATACCGTCATATATTTTCGCCACTATATCTCTCTACTATGATCTTATCTATCTTTATTACACCTTATTCTCCTTATTCATATCTTTTCAACCAAATAGAGAATAGACTCTTATTCTCCTTATTCTCCATCTTTATTCCCGTTTATTCCCGAACCGAACGCCCTTTTAGTGTTCCTTTGATTTTTTGGCATCAAAGTTCTGTCTTCCAGACCCAAGGTCCTTCCCGCAAGATAAACTTTTTTTACGTGAATGCGATTGTATTCCATGTGATTTTATTTGGCAAACTTCTAAAAATTGATGATGAAATACTATTTTTGTTCATGAAGTGCTAGATTAGTTGCAATCCTAAATATATGAGATAAATGATCTGTCTGTTCGTGATGTCATGACGCCGTTCAATTCCGTTTGCAAATGTAAACCATCCTCTCTCTCTCTCTCTCTCTCTCTCTCTCTCTCTCTCTCTCTCTTATTTTTCCTTTCAACGAATAAATCCACTGTTACAAATACCATATATTATAACTATAACGTTAAAGATAATTCTTAAAATATATTCTTCCCATCAATACACGTCGCATCATCATCTTTAAGGATATAGTTTTATGAGATAGTGTGGACAGCCGTTTGATTTTTTTTGAAAAACTAATCCCAAGTGAGATAAATAAGCCCAATTTTGAATCACGGATGATATTTCACCTTGATAGTCATCAAAAAAAGAAACGGATTGAGTAAGTAAAGGTATTTTAGTTGACCAAACGGATAGAATATGTGCATTGTTTTTTCTTCCTTTATTAGGGGCTATTCCTTAAAGGGATACTTTCTTTTTTTTCTCTCTCCCTTTGTATGGTAAAGTTTTGATCTCGGAGTCAACATGAGGAATAAAGTTTTCGTCACTATTCCACTGTCATAGACCTTTCCTATCATAAAATACATATAATTATCACGTACCTAACAATTTTATCTAACATTTTTTATGGTAAAGATGGTGATCTCCTAGGGTTCGTTCAGTTGCAGGGTTGGGCAGGGTTGGGTTGGCCAAACCCGGGATACCCTTCCTTCCAAACATCCCAATCCTCCTCACAGTTTACTATTCACATGGGTACCCCAACCCACCCAACCTTGCCCAACTCTGCAACCAAACGAACCCTTAAGGTGGGAATCATCATTATAATATTAAATCATTAAATAGAAGAGTTATAATGTACATTACATGGACTCCCAAAAACTCGTGAGAACCCTACAGTGAGACACAACATTTTCAGAATAAAACCTCTGATTCTTAAAAATGAGCTCATTTCTCGCCAGCCAAATTGCCACAACACTGCAAATGGTTTAGCAACGTCGTCCGAGGAGTTACCTCCTACCTTCTTTATTGCCTCCCAGAAGGCCACTGATCCGCTCACATCCACCCACGGGATCGTCATCTCCCTCAAAACCTTTATTGAAGCCTCACACCTGAAAAAAAGATGTTCTGCATTCTCCATATGCTCCCCGCACCTATCACAAGTCAAATCCTGAATTTCCAAAATTCTCGCCCTACTAAACTTGTCACAAATTTTGGCTTTCCTCATGCACCAGAGGAAAATTTTTATCATGCTTGGTATCTTGCTAGCCCAAATAATCTTCACGTCCTTACAGAAGTCGTGATCAATTCCCACTCCATCACTTCTCATCTTGGCATATAACTGTCTGACAGAGAATCTTGTACCTGTCCAATCATAATGGTCCCTAGTCGTAGAGAAAACGTTCGAAAAATGAGACGCATCCAACAGTCTAACTCCTCCCTTCTTCTATTAGAGAGGACCACAATAAAAGATATCCTCCACTCTTCGGATTAAGCCGACTCCCTCAAAGTAGCCTCCTTCGAAGAAGCCATCGCAAAAAGTCTTGGGAACTGCATCTCTAGAGCATCTTCTCCTATCTAATTATCCCTCCAAAACCTGAAGTCTCTCTCATCCCCCAGTTTAGACGTTAGCCTATGTGATACGAGACTCAAAACATCCCTCACCCCTTTGCCATATGAGTTACTCAAACCGAGTAGCCCCTGCCACCAAGGCCCCCTTCACCCCCATAATTCTTTCTCAACAATCTTGTGACTAGATCTACAGACGGTCCCCAAATGCATAGCACCCACTTCGTCACCAAAGCCTTGTTCATGCTTGACAACTCCCGCACTCCCAACCCAATATGTTCCCTAGATCTCGTGATCTCCTCCCAAGCCATTAGATGCATGCCTGACTTTTATTGTTTCTCGTCTGACCAGAAAAATCTTCTCATCGGTTTTTTAATCTTCATTCTCACCGCCATTGGCATCAACCTGGTCGAGAAAAAGATGTTGGAATGACGGATAGAACATGCTTCAACAAAACCATCTTCCCACCTCTAGATAAAATAATCGTCTTCCACCCTACCAGCTTACTCTATATCTTCTGGATAAAGCTATCCCAATCAGCTACTTTGAGTTTGCCCGCTACCAATGGAAGACCCAGGTAAGTAATCGGTAGGTCCTCCAACGGACAGCCAAGCAGCTATGCTACCCTGATCCGTTCTTCATTTTGTAACCCAAAAGTGATGACCACCGACTTCTACAGGTTTATCTCCAACTCAGACATGCTACCAAAAATGTCCAGTAAACTGAGATGCACTACCATCCATCTCCTCTATCCCGTCTAGAAGAGCAATGTGTCATCAACGTACTGCAGTAACAGCACATATATGTTGTCCAAACGAAAATCTTCACACCACCCACCATCGGCTGCTTGCTTGAACAATACCGCAAACGCATCCGCAACCAGAACAAAAAGCAACAGCACTAAGGGACACCCCTGTCGCACGCCTCTCCGTCATAACCCATTATCCCTTCTTATCATCTCCCTCTTGCCGAATAGAGAATAGCAAATAATCGTCGCTTATCTTCTCCTATTTCTCCTAATCCTCTCCTTCCAATTGAATAGAAACAATGTATAATCTTGGGACGCAAATGGATAAGGATATATCCATACTCGATCCACCACCATATCTATTTTTTACATATTTTGATATCCGTATCTGCATCCATTTTAAAATGAACATGGAGATGGATATATCTATTAATATCTACAAATATCCATATCCATGTATATGTTTTCATATATAAATATAGTTCTAGATTGTTTAACCATATATAGCGTGATTTTATTCCTTCTTTTACCATATTTGGTATAATATTTACGATATAAGCATATTTACAATATTTATATCATGTGTTTTTTTCCACGTAATTCATGTATATTTAAATCAGTTTGTAAAATATTTCTAATATTGCTCATAATGATTATTTTATCCAATTTTTTAAAAATCCGTCAGTATCCTTATCCGCATCCTTATTCATCTCGTATAGTTGCTATCGATACCCGTCGGTTTGCATCCCTAATGGTATACGTCCTTATCTCTTTTACCTATTCCTCTCCCAACGATCCCTCGTGATATGGTTGTCAATCGCCTGTTGTGGAAATCACGCTCCAGTTTTAGGGTATGATCCCGAAGCCACGTCATCGAAAGACGTATTATCAGATATATAGATAGCGACGATGGGAAGATTTGATCCAGAACAGATGAGGGATGGTGGGGAGATGAAATAGGAGCGTTTGTTGGATGACGAGGAGGATCGTTGGATGAAACGGATCCATCTTCTCTTCTCCTCTCCGACGGCCACACATAGCCATTACGTATATATTTCGAGACGGTAGGAGGAGAAGCTCTCCACCACCAGACCACCGCCACACCTTCTTGCTCTAGTGCTTCACCTCTGCCGCCATCATCACAGCGACCCCATCGCCTGTCATGGAGATCGACACGAAGAAGAAGGAGACGAGGAACAAGTATAGCACAGCATGCGCTGTCGTCGCGTCCACTATCTCCATCCTTATGGGATATGGTATGTGTGTTCCTTAATTTTATTCCGTTTTTTTCATGCATGGGATGATTTGATCATTCCTTCTCAGCGAATGGATCATAACTGATGGCAAAGATTTTAATCGCTCTTTTGCAACTGTTGTTAATATAACTACTCTTTCCCTGCGAATAGTCTCTCCACTAACAAAGTGGACAGTCTGTTCTTACACCACGTAATGCAGGGAAGCCGCTCGATGAGGATCGGACGACTCTCATAGAGGGCCGGATCTGATTATTTCGATCCTCATCGAGCTGCTTCTTGTGTTATAGAAGAAATTCTGAACCAATCAGATGTTAAAATATTAATATTCTAAATAAAATAACAAAGTTTTTTTTAATTGAGAAAAAATAAATTTAAAAAATAATAAATGTACTTTGTTATTTTATTTAGAATAATAATATTTTAAATAAAATATTAATAAAATGAAACTTCTTCACGGGGACTTTTATGTAAAGGTTTTATGATTAGATGATGCAACATATCCCTTCGAAAAGGACGTTGAGTGTTGAAATCATCTTCTGAAAAATGAAAAATACTTAGATGATGCAAAAGTTACTTATATCAACGAATAATTTATTTTTTATTGATTTATCTTCGGCATTCGTTACTATATTATTGACAATGAATTCGTTGCTAAATTAGCAACAAATAATCTGACTGATCTATGACAAAAAAGGCAAGGGGAAATTATTGGTATATATATGAAACTTCATCAAAAGATGTTGCATTCCTTGGAATTAAAAGAAAAAACAATAATTTTATATCGAATAGTATTCTTTATTACATATTTAGCATCTGAATATATAATCACGTATATTCGGAGTATTTGTTGCTGCATGCCACTTTTGTCGTAGTGACCCTTTGGAAAATCCATTTTTATGATATTTAATGAATTATATGTGTTGGTTTTTTGAATAAGGAAATTATATTTCTACATAACTTGTTAAGCCCCAACAGTCCTCCAGCGTTTAATTCACAGTTACTATAATTAAATGGTCCTTTTTTGTTGTGCTTCCAAAAATGGCCTAATAACAGCCGTTTGAGAAGTTCTCTAAAAGGCGACAGAATTGTTTCAAAACGGAATGGTAAAAACGAACGGAACGAAAGAATAAACTCATAAAAGTAAATAAATGATAATCGATACAATTATGACCCTCATGGTTATAAAGAGAGTAAACCACCGAAAATATCCAAAGTATGCATCGATTTCAAATTAGAACCCTCATTTTCCAAACGTAAAAAAGATGAGCTTGATCTTTTTTTGCCTCAACTATAGTCCTTCGTAAGTTTCCGCTACCCTTACATGTCGATGGTAAAGTCTAAATTAAAGGTTATGGACCATCTTTGTTACATTAGAAAAATGAAGCTTTTAATTGAGAATCAACGCATAGTTGTGGTCGTTTTCTTGTAGTTTATCCTATAAATTTATGACTTATCTTTTATCCCTGTGAAACAATGTACGCATCCGAAAAATGAGGAAATCATACCGTAGATAAGTTGTTCTCAACATCCTAATCCTCATCAACAACACGAGGAAGGATTATTAGTTTATACCAAACTTGCAAAGTTGGTACTCGGTATTCGATCGGTCGGATCACTGTTTAAGGATGAATCAATAGTCAACTGACTAATCTAATTTAATCTAACTTTAGTCAATTTTGAATTTTTTTAATTATATATATAATTAATACATGTTTTTATATTTACATATTTTGCATTTCTTATATTATCATAATGAAATCAAAGAAATAATTGAATTCAATTTCAACATAAAGCATCTTAGTTTAAGTTTGATATAAAAGGAGGGAAATAAAAAATAAAAGAATATCCAAAAAAATAGCAAGCAGACTACTAGTTAGACGATCAATTATTGACTGAGTAATAAATAGTCAGTTGATCACCCTACTGAGTCGACGAGTCAAATCGACTAGTTGGGCTAAGAAGGGGCAATACTTTTTAGAAGAAGATACCAACTTAAAAAAAGACATTATTAATTTTAGAACTAAATGAGACCTAGAATTTATCAGCTCGACTTACATATTAAAAATACAATTAAGTGGAATAGATAATAAGTCAAAAACATAATCTAGATTATAACATTTTATAGTTATTTTAACTTATAAGGAATATTTTGTTAGCTATGCTACGTTGTGTACGTTTATTTCGATTTTCTTTAAAGAAAATAATATGACAATTAGGCTTGGTATATTTATATTTAAAGTACTACTTCAAATTGATGTTTGGTCCTTTTCAAAGGTTGATCTACATATTATTGAAGTTGATTTTTTATTAATTAACTTAAATACACTCTTAACTTAAATAATACATGTCCAAAAACTTACCTCAACCGAAGATATACCACATGGTATAATTTTCCTAAATGTATACAATATCGATCTTTTTTAATCACTTTGATGATAGTAAAATAATTTCTTGTAATCACGTTTCATATATGGATGTATTGTTAATGGTCATACACTACAATCTCTTTATTTCTTATGCAATAAAATGCTATATGAGCGAATAAATTTATTTAAATAAACACTCCGTTCATGCATTTGAAATAATATGAAGCAAAAAAATCTATGTTTACCTTGAGAAATGTAGAGCTTGATTCGAATTTGCTGTGAAGATACCGGAGTGATGAGCGGAGCGATGATGTTCATCCAAGAGGAGTTCAACGCGAGCATCACCCAGATCAGCGTCCTCGCCGGCATCCTCAACCTCTTCGCCCTCTTCGGCTCCCTCGCCGCCGGCCGCACCTCCGACGTCGTCGGTCGCCGCTACACCATCGTCATTGCCTGCACCATCTTCTTCGTCGGCTCCGCCCTCATGGGCCTGGCCCCCAGCTACGCGGTGCTCCTCTCGGGCAGGTGCGTGGCAGGGGTCGGCGTCGGCTTCGCCTTGCTCATGGCGCCCGTGTACTCTGCAGAGATCTCGTCGCCGTCGTTCCGGGGCTCGCTCACCTCGCTGCCGGAGATATGCATAAGCTTCGGGATACTGCTGGGGTACCTCAGCAACTACTTCTTCGCGAAGCTGCCGCTGGCGTACGGCTGGAGAACGATGCTGGGGATCGCCGCGCTGCCGTCGGTGATGCTCGGAGTGGGGATACTGGCGATGCCGGAGTCCCCCAGGTGGCTGGCAATGCAGGGACGTCTCAAGGAAGCCAGGTGGATAATCTTATGTATTAAATCTTTTTACTCTGAAAATATATTCGTTCATTTATATCTGTTTGCATTCATTGTAAATCAGGATGCAAACGGATACGGATTATCCGTATCTTGGTCACATTATTCGTTTTATATAGATTTTGACATTTGTATCCATATCCCTTTTAAAATGGATACGGATATGGATATCGTTTTGATATCCGCAAACATTCGTATATGTATATCCTTTATTGGATATAAATATAATCGTAGATTCATTTTTAACCCTATATAACTTAATTCTCTACATCCTTTTACCATATTTATATGATTTTTATGATATAAATGCGTTTAGTAAATTAATATCTTATATTTTCCAAGCAATTTTTATATATTTATGTCGATTCTATAGAATGTTTCTAACATTACTTGTGTGCGATCAGTATCCGTTTTACATCGATATCCATTTTTTAAGGATATAGTAACATAATTTTAATATCGGTCCATATCTGTATCCCACTACAAAGAAAATAAGTTGTGGCTACGGAACTATGCCCACGGATATGGGATTTGTGGTCACAGAATTGGGCTCTGACCACGGCATGTCGTAGCCAGTAGTCGTAGCTACAAGTCTCGTTGCGAGAGTTCTCTAGCCACGAATATGTCGTGGCCACTATAAGTGATCACGGAACTTATCGTGGCCACAACTCTTATATGAAGACTTTGACCACGGATTGTGGTTACGAGAAACTAATGGCCACGGAATTATCGTGACCACAAGTTTCCGTAGCCACATTCCGTGACCACAACTCATTTTTCTTGTAGTGTCCGCATCATTATTCATATTAAACAAATAGGTAAGGATACGGTAATATCTATATCCGTATTCTATCGGACCGACCTATTGCATCCTTATTTGTAAACCTTTTATATATTTTTTAATTAATAAACCGTCCGCGTGCATGCAGGAACGTTCTCTTGAAGGTCTCCAACAGCGAAGACGAAGCCAACATGCGGATGCAGGAGATCAAGTCCGCCGTAGGCATCCCCGAAGACTGCGAAGACGACTTCGTCGAGGTCCGCCACTCCTCCAAGGGAGGTGAAGGGGTGTGGAGCGAGCTCTTCCTCCGCCCTACCCCAACAATCCGTCGCATCGTAATCGCCGCCCTCGGCCTCCACTTCCTCCAGCATCTCACCGGCATCGAGGCCGTGGTCCTCTACAGCCCCCCGATCTTCAAGAACGCGGGTATCCAGTCCAAGGACAAGCTCCTCCTCGCCACCGTCGCCGTTGGCTTCACCAAGACCATCTTCATCCTCATCGCGGTCTCCCTCGTCGACCGCTTCGGCCGGAAGCCCCTCCTCCTAACATCCACCGCTGGCGCCGTCGTTTCCCTCGCCCTCCTCGGCTTAGCCCTGACGGTGATCCGCCACGCCGGCGCCGGCCACGAGGTGGAATGGGCCACGGCGTTATGCATAGGCATGGTGTTGTGCTACGTGGCGTTCTTCTCGATAGGGCTGGGGCCGATAACGTGGGTGTATACGTCGGAGGTGTTCCCGCTGAGGCTGAGGGCGCAGGGGGCGAGCGTGTGCGTGGGGGTGAACAGGGTGATGAACGGGGGCATGTCCATGCTGTTCCCCCATCTGGTGCGCGTCATGACCATAGGAGGGGTGTTCTTCATGTTCTCGGGGATAGGGGTGGTGGCGTGGGTGTTCTACTTCCTCGCGCTGCCGGAGACCAAGGGGAGGCCGCTGGAGGAGATACAGCAGCTCTTCGGTCAGGGCTGCTTCCCAGGCTTGGCCAAGAGCTCCGCCCACGACGAGGAGAAGTAGCATCAAACCCAAGGTCTTCCTGTTGTGATCCGTCCTTTTTTTTCATATTCCGTGTATGTACTGATGGAGATGTCTCCAGTAGATTTACCTCATGCAGAAGATTATAGATTGAATCATTTATATATCCTCCAAATTTCATACAAACTGCTATTTTAATCTTAATAGTTTAAGATTCGGATCTTTTCTGCAGGTCAAAATGCAGAATTCTGCCGTAGCAGTGTGTCGCTCGATCGCATGATTTTGCATTTTTTGTGGGCTTGTACCATACAAAATCGTGTGAACCACTCGATCAAGATTGTGCGTTTCACGTCATCACAGCAGGCAGGGATGGAGCCAGAATATTTTTGAGGGAGCACGTGACTTTTAAAAAAAATATGTCTATCAATTACAGTACAATCATATTCATTATATGACAATAATTATTAGGGATAAATTATATCTATACTTTTCACGTATATTTTTCATCAATTTTGTTCATTATATAGGAATAGTCAATTTTGAACTTATTGTTTAATCAACTATATCTTTTTATTCAATTTTACATAAATTGGTATCATATATGTTCCACAATGTTGGATTTTTTGTGAATGATATTTATATTTTTTAAAAAGTAAGATATATTCAAGTATTTTATTTATTTTGAATTTAGTATATATATGTATATATATATATATTGATTAACTACAATATAAACTACACTTGTTTCGAATTTGAATCAAATCAAAAATATAAAATACCTAATTCTATACTTTTTTATCAATAACAAGAAATAATAATAATTATGAACAAAAATACACCGAATATATGTGCATTTGATCATTTTACTTGATAATAAATAGGACCAATGAATAATATATGAGATTTGACAATATTTTTTTTTAATTTTTTTTGGATTGTGAATTAAATCCCGTATATGTATAAGTGGTAATGAGATTGGAAGAAAGATCGCTTCATTCTATAGTCAGATTCTAAAAAAATGGATAACCAATAAGATTTGGGTAGGCCTTTATTATAAGTTGATCAATTGAAGAAATTATCCAATATATGTTGATTTGAGGTAAAATTTTATATTAAGAGGTATTATCTATTGGTAAAAGTTATTGAATATTTTCTAAAGAAATGAGGGGGCATATGCGAGTTTTACCATCAAAAAATCCAAATGAGGCGTAGTAATTATGAAATATTATTATTATTTTTAGCTTAAAAATTCCATAGGGAAAAATTACATATAAATATAGTATGTAATCTCAAATTTTAGGGGGGCACTTACCCCTCCTTGTCCCCCCCCCCCCCCCCGTTGATACGTCCTTTACAGCAAGGACATCACCACATCAGAAGATCCGCGCCTCCGCTTAGATCTTACTTGATTATTTGATCACTAAGATAAAATAACAAATAAACTTGGATTGAACGAAACTTGTACGATATGTAGAGCATTAACTTATGATTCAACCCATAAAGTTAGATTTTAAAATAAAACCAAAATAAAAAAAAACAAAGAGGATTACAGCAGTCTCTACAACAGGAGAGGATCCTCTACTTTTGCATGATTTGTTGTTGAATTAGCCATTTATATTATAGTAGACAAGAAGACTTCGTTTAGAATTTTCAAACTGGAAGGGCGCTCTGCCCTTAGAATGCCCCTTTTCAACGTGATCTGTTTTTTTTTTACAAAAGATCGAAATTTCATTCCTCGATATAAAGTTTGCAGTGAACAGACCGGGCACCGTCCACACAGCCAGTAACCAAGAACGAAAATAATAACCAAAATGCCTCTCATCGTGTCCCAACATTTAGTACAATGACGAGTACCTCAAGGCCTAGGGATCGAAATTTTTTTCCGAAACAGAGATGCATCGGCAAACGATTTGCTGTGGTGATATGCCATCGGTGGCAGATCGTTTGACAAGATGGAGTTATTTATCTTGAGGGAGATAGTCGTTCTCTTGAGCATGCCCTTTATTCAGTTAAAAAATTTAATGGGGCAACCTGTGAGGGATAAGGCTTTCGACTTTACAATGGCACTCAACTTTAACGAATCAAAGGCTTTTCTTAGATTAATCTTTAAAGAAAACACCTTGGGTTTTTTTATGATTCCAATGGGTAAGATGTCTAGTGTTATGGAAAAGATATTTGAAGCTCCCCTTCCATTCAAGAAGGCACAAGAAGGGGGGAGGAGGTTGGCAAGTTTTGGGTCCAATCTATTTACGAGGATTTTAGAGATGATTCGGAGTGGGAGGTTTATAAGCTGATAGGGAGGTAATTATTGATGTCTTATTGGTCCTCCTTCTTGCGAATCAAGATGACCATCGAGTTATTATTATATTTGAGATCTCCAGATGTAAGCTCATCATCGAAGAAGTGATCTACCATGCTCATGAAATCGGTTTTAATGATAGGTCAATACTTCAAGAATTCAAGAATGCGACCATCAGGAGCTGGTGCATTCATGGACTTTAGGTTAAGTACCACATTGAAAACTTCATGTTCTAGATGGGATTGTGAGGTCTTTAGGATTTGAGAGGAATGGGTTTTGGTCGGAGGTTGAATAGAGTTCTTTTGTAGAAAATGATTGCAATATTCGCATCGCTATCGCTACTAGTGCGTAGAACACCATGCTGTCTTTAAGAGCTAGGATAGTATTTTTGTTGCGACGAACATGATCCAATGGTGACCTAGTTTTATAGAAAGATTGCTTTCAAATTTTTATTTGATATGGCCAGAGCCAAATCCAATGGATTATACTTGTGTTACTTCCTCCTTGGCAAAATTTTCTTCCTCTTGGTTAATAACATAGCTAAGGCAACTTCATCTCAACCCCCAAAGTAACAAACATCCTGTTGCAATAGGATTAATATTATTCAAGGGGTTGAAGTAATTACTCCTTTCATCATAACTTACAAAAAAAATATTCCAAGATCGCTTGGTAAATCATTGACGATGGTACAAATTATTATTCCCTACAATCCAAGAGCTTTTGCTCATTATACAGTCAATCTGAACACGCAAAATAATGAAAATATCACCATAAGCTTATTGTGAGAAATCAAGCTCTATAAAATACAACGTGATTTATGTAGAAAACTCTGCAAATAGAGAGAAAATTTGCATCCCTAACCTCAAAGTGAGGAGAGGGAGTAATCTCATAACATAGTCCTTATCATGTTTGTCTACTGGATTGGGTTGGGCTGGAGTAACCTCCAGTCAGCATGTTAGGCAGATGAATATGTGATGTGATATCACATTTCTTATGTCATATTGATTATTTTGTAGGATTATAATGTGTTTTTATATAATTTTTTTATTTGAACATGCTCAAAAATATTATAACAGAAAAATGTGAGATCCATACAATTAACTCCAACCTAGTAATGCAGGGGTATAGAGCTTGGGGTAACTCAGAATCAGATATGAGGTATATCCAATGTAGCCAACTACTCCGTGTAATATGGCTATCAAGGGTTATGGAGTGAGTAACATATATAAGATGAGAAGGGTAAATGATCATTATCCAAGATCCATTTACATCAACATGTTTTAACACTCTCTCAAGTTGGGCATATAGATCAAACATGCCCAACTTGTGCACATTCTTCTCAAATTTCGTCTTTGTACCCTTGGTAAATATATCAGCAATCTAATCGTTTGTCTTGATGTAAGGAAGACACAAGTCTCTGCAATCATTCTGTTCTCTTCTATCTTTCGACTTTAACATGCTTCATTCTATCATGGAGAACATGATTATTAGCGAGATTAATGACAACATTGTTGTCACGAATAAATCTTTGCGGAGATCAACAACAACCCCAATATCCTATAGAATGACCTTCAGCCAAAACATCTTGGAGCCGGTATTTGCAAGAGTATGGTACTCAGCTTCAGCATTGTATATGGCACAAACAAACTGTTTTTTACTTTTCAATATAACAAGATTCACACCAGGGTAGATACAATAATGAAATGAGGATGCTCCATATATCATCAATAGAACATGTTTGATCTGCTTGTAGCCTCGACACTCAACTTTTCTTTTTTTTAAAGATTAATCTATTGCCATTATTTTTCTTTATGTATTTGTGTACCCACTTAATGGTCTAGTGGTAGTATAGTGTATCTACCACGTAATAGACCAAGGTTCAAATTCCCCTCTTGCAGGGGTTGCATTAGGTAGTCGACGGCCAGCGTAAAAAATAGTTGAATCTTTCAACATGGATTTCAGCAAGAATCCATGTAGCCGACCCTGCTTATAGTGGGAGAAAGCTTGGTATATTTTATTTGAGGATCCGAGAAACCGCCTCCATATGTATATGAGAAGGAACGTGTGTGGATTAACTCACTGCATTAAATGCATACGTGATGTATGCAATTGTAAGAGTAAGATATATCGGCTCGCCCACCGGTCTTTGATAACACATTTTCTAACTTTCTTCGAGTTTCTCTCCATTATTAATACCTAGATGATAATAGGCTTCAATAGAGGTAGTAGATCATTTACACCTAAGTTTCCATGTATCCTTTAGTTGATCAAGATTATATTTTCTCTAACCCAAGGCCATGCCATATCTTATCTTCGTAATTTCAATTTCCAAAAAAATTATTTTAGTTTTTTTAGGTCTTTTAACTCGAAGTTAAGTCTACTCTTCAATTCACAATTATCATCTTCATCGTCACCAATAGCAATCATATCAAAACATAGTCGAGAAGGATTGAGGTTCTTTCATTTGTGATTTTGCAAAAATAGTATGATCTCCATTTCCTTTCTTATAATCGTTATCAAGCACGAGTATCCAAAGACGCTCAAACCAACTTGGAGACTGCTTAAGTCCATATAGTCTTTTTTAGCTTGCAACATTTGCCTTTCTTCTCATATCCTTCGAGCGTCCTCATATAAATTTCTTCTTTTAATTATAATTCAAGAAGGAATTTTTATCATCCAATCGTGTCATCTTCCAAGCTCTTTGAATGGCAAAAGACGTAATAAATTGGACTGTAATCATCTTGAAAATGGGAGCAAAAGTCTCAAGATAGTCTATCACATGTTTCTAACTAAATACCTTTGAAAACTAATGGAGCCTTATATCGGGCAATAGTTCCTTGTATGTTATAATTGATGTTCAGGAATGCCATCGACTTCCAATGTGATGTTCTTTAGAAGAGCATTTTATGAATTCCTGAGGATCGAAGTACTAATTGGGGATGAATAATAGTAACGATGGCATGTTGAAACATTTTGCAAAAATATTCAGAGTGAAGAACAAACCAATAAACCAAGAAATCACGCTGCACAAGATGTTTACGTGGAAACACAAACAGGTGAAAATCACGACCCACGTAATCTTGACTTTGGATTTCCGATTAAACGAACTAATCAACTGCTTCACTAAGCTCGAGATATTTATGTGTGTACCTCAACTGTTGACAAAGCTTCTTTATTTACAACTCTTGATCAAACACATAAGTCACCGTTATATATCAAACAATGTGGCTAAATAGAGGTTGGACGTACTCCAACTATCCTTGACTTCTATGGATGGGACAAGCTTCGATGCTCTAAGATCAACATGCACACTTTTGGATACGACACCAAGGGTTCGTTTGGTTGCAGGGTTGGGCAGGGTTGGGTTGGGTTGGGTACTATTCACAGGGGTACTCCCTCCTCACAGTTTACTATTCACCCAGCCTTGTGAATAGTACCTAACCCTGCCCAACCCTGCAACCAAACGAACCCCAAAAGTTAGTGCATAGAATGTTAAACAAAAAAGTTAGTACGATAATAATATCCTTTTATCACACACGCACGCGCGCGCACGTGTTGTTGCTTGCCAAATGATTTCTGACTCCTTGTCGAAAGAACTTTCACACAAAAGGCGATCGGCTACTGATCTATGATAGCTTTCTTAAATCGAAGCTATATGCAGAATTTTTCTTTTCTCATAATATCGAAGAATTTTGAAGAACTAGAGAGAGGAAGATTGAATAAGCTTTAAGAATGTTTTTCTTTACTGTAAAGAGCAAAGGGGAGTCGGTGTGTCTCCCATGTTGAGTATAAGGTTCCTTTTATAAGGGTCCAAGAGAATTGAGTCGTTGGGTATAAAAATGGTGTAAAATCAACAAGATTTGTCTCAATCTATTGATCAGGCACTTTGAGTTGATCGAGTTGATCGATGAAGTAATTTCAGTTGATTGGTCATAATTAAATGTTGATTTAACCGTTGAGAGCTTGAATTCAAACATTATTCGATCATGCAAAATCAAGTGATCGACCAATTCTTGAACAACAGGTTGATCGATCAAATATGAAAAGGAGGCAAAGAATTTAGTCAAACAAAGTTGGAACAATCAGACAAAATAAAAAGGGTGCAAATTGAAATTTGGATATGAAATTAAAACAAAAATGAATACTTGAACTCAAATTGGATACCATGCACGAAGAACTACCTCGAGAGGCAAAAAATTGACCGGCACCCCCTCCATCTGAAACCTCCCGCTCAAAGCCCTTTCTCCCCACCCAATGTGAACTCCTCCCACATCTAACCTCCTCCTCAAGCCCTTCACTCTCCACTTGAAGCTTTTACAGCTTGTGCAGAATGTGATGATGAGTTGTTTGGATACCTCGTCATCAGATTTCCAGATCTGGAGCTTGGACGGTTGGACCTCCAGCTCCTTTGCCAGTACTGAACTCCACCTTAGAGCTTCCTCCATGGGGCATGGGGTCAAGAGTACGTGGGCTTGAATAAGACACGGTCTGAATTACCTCATTGACAGTCAAACTAATGGAAGGGTGCGGGTGTTCAAACATTCAGCTAGTGGAATTGGGGGTAACATAGAGATATTAACTGCTGAAAATGGAGTTGTTTTCCCACCATTAGAAGCATGGCCATTTCATTCAAGACCTGCATGGCATTAATAAACTGGAACCAATAAACCATTACTTCATTCCATTGAGGGAACGTGAGCTTCCCTGCACACAAAACTGCCCTTTCTTTACTTGCACTCCCTCCCTGGGACTGAACTGAAACATTCACTTATGTTCGTTGTTGGAAAGTAAATAAAAGAAAAAAGACACACTGTTTTGGCACTATTCTGTGCTCATGAGAACAGGCTTAGCAAAACTTGCTCGTTATGCAAAAGAATAGCTTGGTTCAGTCACAAACGTTATTATGATACAAACCTAAAATTTGAATTGAAAGGTTACAAGCTACAGAGTAGACACTTCAACTGAAAATAGCCTCCAGCAAATATGTTGCATGGCTTCCGTCGAGGCAAATTCTGAGTCAATCTCTCCCTCCAACCATCAGAATCAACAACCTCATGGTCAGAACTATAAGAATGCGTAGACTTTTCACCATATAGTTGTTAACAAGCAAGTAGGAGAGGCCAAAGTTGCCAAACTGCCCACACAAGGATATAAGCGAACTTTGATCAATTGGAAATTGCATTTGCATCAGCCATGCTCTGCAGGGTCAGATTAAATGATGTGTCAACTTTAAAGTTGTGTCGATGGTACATGTGCTAAATTGAATGTCTCGCGCTCTGCCATTGAGGTTGTTACTGTTAAGATTCCACTGCAAATGGGGAGGGTTCTTCAAAGACTTTAACATGGCAAAGCAAGCCACCAGCTTCATCTGCAAAAGTTATCTTCCTCCGCTTCTTGGAAACATCGTCCGATTTGTCAGGAGCATCGTTTTCCTTCGACCTCTGAAAGTAAAATTAATGTCAAGAATGCGAAATCAATCAAACATTGCATAAGGGCGGCCATGAAGCTAAGAAGCATACCATTATCTTACAGAAGCGCTTGAAATCCCGATTCATCATGGATATGTACTTTCCCGTTGTGGCCTCAACTGCACCAGCACTCTCTATGGCTGTTATCATCTGCTATGAGCAGTAACTATGATAAGTTAAACCAATAAAAGACTAGTGTCACTATTAAATAAATCATCATTGATCCTACATCAAAGAGCGCCATGAATCCTATAAGGAGCTTATAAATGCAAGAACATACAATAACCTTACGTGCAAACATGAAAATTTCTAATGCCATACAGAGACAGGGTGTGCACGGTGTTATATGTCTAGCAGTTAATGGAATGAATAAAATATCAAGATTATCGATGCATAAAAGTACTCATAAAAAAAGTAATGAGTTTGTCATAAACACATTCAATAATTCTAAACCAAACAATATTTTGTCCGCATGCATAAAATATGACAGCCACATTTAAAGACTAAACAAATTGCCACGGCACTTAACTGATATTTCGGTCGTTTTTCTTTCTTTTATTTGCTTTTTCAAGTAAGAAGTTAGTTCTGTGTGATGCTGAAAAGAGCATCTTATTTAATTTGTGGCTTCTCTGCTTTCCTCCCTGTCCAATCATGAGACCTTCATTCATGCGAATGGAGTGACAATCATGACCCGTTTTTCCCTTTTATCAAATTCACAAATCTAATCAGCTGATTGAGTTCCTTATAAAAAAAAGAAATACTCATTTACAACATCAACCAGATTACAAGCCTGCAATTACTAACATGCCCAGGAGTCAAAAGCAGCAGACAAATTTTCACAGGAGTCTGAGATAACAAACACAGGTCAATTCTCTCCAAATTCCTACTTAAATGATGAATGACAGAATGGAATTCCGAATCACAAAGCCCCTCCATAAACAGTCGAAAATGGAGCGATCTAACCAGAAAATACATGTGGCGAAACAAATCCTGTGTGAAAAGGACAAGTGAAAAAAAGATAACCAACATCCTCTTGACCCAATCCAGTAAAGGGCCATCCTGCAAGTCTCAGGGATCATTTACTCCTTTACACTCTTGCGACAATCTCTTCCTCCCCCACCAGCCACAATAAAAAGTCCATTTTTTTCTTGACATTTTGAAGTACCTTACTCTTCTAACGTACTTTTGGGCATTCTTTGTTAATATGTTATTCATCTATTTTTCCTATATCAGTGTTGATTAACTTTCTTTCCATGGCTGGAAAAAAGGGCTTCCCAATTTACATAAATATATTTTTTCTGATATTGATATATTATTTCCTTTCATCATGTTGCTATTTGCAACAATGAGATGGAAAGAATATGTGCACAATTTCAACAATAAAAATAAGATCAATGCTTTTAAAAAATTAAAACCTGTTGGTTTGAAATATCAAATTAGTTTTTCACATTAAATAGCTTTACCACACTAGGGCAACTGAACTACTCGATGTAGAATTACATAAGTATATCAAAACTACACCAATGCAGACTAAACTACAGAATAAGAACCACGAGTATATCAAAATTAAATATCGTGTGGCATGCTGTACATGTTAAAAGTTCACAAATTGCCGAATCGACAAATTAAATATGGTAGGTTGTCTGCCTTTGTAATTCACTGGAAGAAAATCCATACCTTGTCAGCAGTGCTTTTAAAATGTGCAGATGAGAATTCTTCCAAGTTCAATGTTTCTTCCATTATACTTTTCATAGATTGCACCACAGACAAAAGCTTTTCTGTAACACAATCAATGTCACGCATTTGGCGCTGTGAAAATTTGATTGCATCTTGAGATTGAGAGGTAGTAGATGAGCTCTCCACTGGGTTACTGCTCCCTTTTAGAGATTGGTTATTTGCTGACTTCAGAATGCCTTTGGTACAACACGTATTTCCGGGCTTTACAATGATATTCTCTGTGCTAGACTTAGATTCAGTCCCCTTGCACTCTGTTACTGGTAACGGACTGTCTGCCCACTTGTCAAAGAACATTCTCCTACTATTTCCTATCAAGAAAAAATTTCATTATTAGAAATTGTCTTAGGAATTGAACGAACCGATGAAAAATAATGCAGAAGAAAAGGTTATGCCACTTACTATAATATCTCATATTTTCATAGAACTCCTCCGCATCCAATGCCTGGTAAAGCTTTTCTTTTAATGTTGGAGAAAATACCTGAAAAGCAAAATTCCATTTTCCTACTCAGCAAATAAGCCCAGTGCATGTTCCACAAAATATAGTGGTTGCAGAAGAATAAAACCAAACCTTTCTGCTGGATGGCAATCTCTTTGGAGGTTGCGTGGATTTTACATCATCACAAAAGGCAAAAGTTTTCCTTCCTCCATGTTCCTGGACATTGAAGCAGCTGGTGCTTGCAGCATCATTGTCACTATCAAGCATTGGAGATGAGACAGTCTTCTGATAATTGCTGGAAGTTGGCAGGAAATTTTCAGGTAAACTACTGTAAGAACAGGACGGCTGTTGAGTTTGGATTTCATGTTCTTCAATTTCTTCGCACCCATCAATATTTAGCAAACTATCTACCACTTGCCCATACGTAATCCCAGCTTCAGAATCATGGTTATTAGATGTACATAACATATTAGAAGAAATGTGAGAAGAAACGATTTCCATTGGAGTATCATTTGATGAGACCATATCCTCGCAAGAAGGCATGGCAACGGCGTCCTTCAAAATGCCTGGTGTGGTCTCCTCAGAAAGATCCCTCAAAAAGCCACTGTTTCCCTTGTCTGCAATGTAAAGGCAATTGCCATCCCAGTCACCTCTTTTATGATTATGGCTGTCATTCAGATTAACGTCCAGCACGTCTGTAACAATAATTTCGTTGCTTGGTTCACCGCCCATGTAGGGATCACAGCCATCACTGATGTGGTCCACCTGAAAGCTGACACAATCCTGACCATTCTGGTCATTGCTTTCAGCATGTGTCCCAGAAGCATGCAGACTATCACTACCAGTGGAAGAAAAACAACCACTTCCTTCAGAGGTAGGCATCGGATCAAATTGGGTAGGCTCCATATTGAAAGTTAATATTGACAAAGGAATAGCATTGCTACTTGCCACACCCGAAGAATTCATTCCTGTTTCTCCAAAATCATCTCCAAGAAATTGCAACGGAGTGCTTCCCACATAATTTTCTGACATGGAAGGACTAGAGATAGTGGCGGTTACATCCAAGATGCCCTTGCCGGGAGTTGTTCTGAAATTGTTTTGAGAATGTTGTGAACCACTAGATATTATATCACCAAGATGATGATCTATTTCTGTACCTTGCACACCAATGCTTCCATCATCCTGAAATGATCTGGCAGAGAGCTCTGCAGAAACATGAGATTTATCTTTTGTGATGGCGATCAGGTGCACTTCCTTTAACAGATCTGAAGGTTTAATTCCACCAGTCTCGTTTCCATCATCTGAAATGCCACCTTTGTTATGCTTGTGAAATGACCCCTTTTCAGGTTCAGGAAATACTTGATGGGAATCTCCACCAGTCGCATCGGACTCTTCTTCAACAAAAAACAAAACATCATTGTCAGTTTCCTCCAAAATTTCAGGGAAAGCATCAATAGATTCCTTCCTAATAAAATGAGATTCTGAAATGAAGGTGGGATCGGCACAATCTCCAGCTTGAATAGCATCTTGTTGGTTCATAGAATCAGGCAAAGGAATCTCGCTCTGAATGTCATCAACCAGCTCATTGCTTCTAAGAATAAAGGAAACTGCTTCTTGTTCAGAATGTGCATGTTGGGATGAAAGTGGGATGCTTTCTCCTAAATGTGTTACATGTGTACCTTCATCACTATCCATTATTTCCACTTTGACATGGCTTTGGTAATGTAAGTTCCTACTATCCTCAGCTGTGATAGAACTAGTCAATTGGGAATCCAACAGAGAGCCCTTCTTTGACTTAGAAATATTTTCCTTGTGCACACGTCTCTTTGAAGATTTACGTCTAAAGCTGCTGAGGGGTTCGGTGAGGTCAACTTCTACATCCACCTGTGACTTCGAATGTCTATCATTTTCAAATACGTGGGGAAGCGAACTATCTGTCATGACAGACATAGCCAGTGATCTTTTGACTTTCCCCTTCATCGCCTTGCACCTAAATTGCAATTCCATGAGAGTCATGTTGTCAGCACCAGATGCCTCAGCAATTTCATCGCTTCTGATTTCATTTATTTCACTAGATGATTCGTGATTCTTCTCACTGTGTCTGATGTTAAACGACCTCAAGAGTCGAGAAGCTTGTTCTGGTACTGTCCATGTATTGGCCAAATCCTCACTGAAAATACCTTGGTCTTTGTTCATTTTTGTTCTGGAATAAAATGAATTGATTGATTTAAACCTAACTGACATCCTTCTCTTGTTAATCAATATTTCAATAACATAGCCACAGAACCTCCTAGAATAATATGAATGCCGTAATTGCTGCAACAACCCAGTACTTCAGCAGGACATTGGGAGGAAAGCCTGCTTTCTCCTGATGAGATTTCACAGTCAAGGCTCAGACCTATGCCATAATAGGGCATAAAAAAGCATAAATGTCATAAAAGTTTAGTGATTAGAAAAGAGGAGCAAAACCAAATGATAAGGCATCCTCCAGATGAAAATCTAAAGCTTTCACATAAAGAGAAAGAGACTAGAAGTCTAGAACTATAGTGAGCACGGGCATAAAACAGTGTATTCATGAGAAATATGATAGCATCGAAAAGAGAGAAATCCACTTGTGACGCCTAAAGTCGTTATTACAGGAAATCCAGATCAGACACGGACATATTGAATTTCCTAATTTAATATTGTAGAAAGTTCCCTACTGATAAAACAAATAAATGACTACTGTACTGCTGTTTTCGATAAGAAATCCAATGTGAGAAATAACTGCAAAATCACTTCCTTATACTCCTTATTGGTTCTGTATTGAATTTTCCACTTTGTGTCAATAATAAATCAGAACATAAACTGGCTGTGATCCATCTAGTTACTCTTTTATCTCCAAAATATTTGCAGTAAAATCCAAACCCTCTGTTTTTTAAATTTGCTAGTTTAGTACTTCATGAAACTTTAAAGAGATGCCTGCCTATATATCATATCATTCTCTTATTATCGACCATTATGTGCACTATAGGATATTTGCAGCTATCTTTATCATGAACTTTTGGATAGATATCAGATGGAAGAATAAAATGAGTTGCATGTACAAATCAAGATTACTTCAACTAAAATCAAAAAATGTGCCTTTGAAGTAAACTCTCTTTTCTCACTTATAAGAACGTGAAATTTGAACTTTAATTAGAGGTATAAATTTGTGATCCTATTTGCAACCATGGATGTCGCGATCAATGTGTTTGTGTAATGTCTCGGGCTTAGGTATCTGATCTGTTATCGAGAAAAAATGATCCTGACAATTTGTTGGGTTCGGATCCAAATGGATATGTTGACAACCATCAAAATGCTCAAGCTCAAGTTGTTAAATATAATCCTCACTATTTACAACCCACTCTAATACTTTGTGAGTTTTAGATGTACAATCTTTTGAGGGAAAGAGGTAAGGCAACCTCCGTGACCGTGTGGTCACGCAACAGCCTCCGATAGTTGCGGCAAGGCCGGGTCTCACGGAGACCCTAACTGCAATGGCATAAAGGAAAGGGGTGGACATTGCGAGGGCTCACGCCCAATAAAAACATCCCACAAGGAGGGGAATACATCAATCATCATGCCCATCTCGATCTACCACTCACTCCTCTCTCTCTCGTTCAATAACAAGATCGACGAAAACATACCTCGCCTCTTCAGTATGGGCGTTACAACCTCCCTCACTTGTATTTGCAACGTCCTCGTTGTGGCATGGCCCATCACTTATTCTTAGTGACAGTGGCAACTGGACACTCCTAGCTTAGGTCCCTTTAGATAGCCACTTACACTATTAGAGGGAACCCGTTCTGATACCATTTCGCTCATTAACATTATAACGATTTATCCTTGATTAAACCTTTTCCTCAATAACGGACCGAAGATCTAAGCATGAAACATTATAATCTAATACATACAAAATCACACTACCCCACTCATCAAGTTACCTGTAATCACATAGAACTCCTTTTATCTACGAAGAAAACCATCCCATAATGAACACACAGACAACTTCTGACAATTTACCTTTCTCTAAAATCTAATAAAGAAATCAAGTTTGTCATCGCAAAATGATTGGCCAATCCCACTGCATCTCGGGAGTTCTTGAGCGAAGGAAATTCCACGCTAAGTTGGCATTTTGGTTTCTACAACCCGTACCTAAGGACTACTTCATCAGGTTAGTTCATGTGTCATCTTCGTCACGTTGCTTCAAATGAACCAAGTTATTGACTTCCTACCACAGCGAGCAAAGAAAAATCAACCCCGCGATTCGCGTTCCTATTATGGCATGGATCTCGATCTTTTCCGGGCCAGATCGAATCCTGAAATTCTAGGGATTCGGAAAAATTACACAGGACGGATCAACAAACACCCAAGAAACGAGAAACACGAGGCAGGAATCAGAAAAAAAACCTAGATTTTGAACGCTTTTGAAGCTCCCGTGGTATGGGTGTGCGGCGTTGCCAACAAGATCTGGATATGAGATCTACACGAGAAAGTGATTGCTGGAGAGGAGAGGAGGCTGACCTGAAGGACCGAGATGGATTGGGGGATGAGGACAGTAAGGAAAAGGAGCCGCCTTTGCAGAGGTTGCGGCGGAGATGCGGAAGAGGGGAAGGGACTAAATGGGGTTTTGGGTTGGGGGAGGAGGGAACGATTGCCCAACCCCAGCGGATTCGCGCCAAAACGAGATGGCGGGAATCGGCTCTGGCTCTAGGGCTTTTTTTTGGGCAAATATTTGGCAACTTGTGCTTTTTTTATGCTTTTTTCCCTTTGTTGTGAAGTCTGAACAGATACGGGAAGTGAGGGCAAATAGACAATGAGAAAAATATGATACCACATTGTACATTTGTCCACAAAATCCCTTTAGTTGCTGATGTATTAAAGGATTTTTACTCCCATAAATCTAATGAATTTTGTAAATTACCTTCTCGATTTTTATTTGGATGTTAAAACTAACCAGATTCCTTGAATTTCTTTTCCAGTGTTAGTACATGTATTGTTGTAAATTCGTTTTTGTTCTTGGGAATAGCATTGTCATTTCCAGTATAATCCGCTAATGTCGAGTCATAACCATTTATAATACGTACTCATGATTTTGATTTGTTCGATTACATCCGTATTACATAAATTTTAAATAAATTTTTCACTTTGGAAAATTACTTTTAAATTTGTTTGAGGAGATAAGGTGACCGTTGTAAGATTGAAAAACCTAATCGATCGGGTCGTCTAAAAAGAGAGACAAATGTCGATGTGTTGATCGGTTGATATTTTACCGGAAAATTTATTTTTTTAATGTTAATTATACTCCTAAATTCAAGGGTGTGGCGATGAGTAGGGGAATGTCAAACTCAAGGAAGCAAACCATGGAAAACTAGGGTAAATAGTGAAGGATATGGGAAAATCCTTAAACGCATCACGTAAGCGAGATAATCGCATTGTATGTGATCGGGAGCGACTAGTCGCACTAGTCGCTTCGGGCAACGGAATTTAAATTTTTAATCCGATGAAACTACATGATACAATAATACTTCTCGGATCGTTTTATCTAAACCACAAACAAGTATTAGACTTCCCTTATAGGGCATCAAAGTGGACGACCACAATAGAAAGAGGGAGAGAGACTTGACATGTAGAGAATGAGAGAGGGCATATGTTGTACCTCTTGTTATTGTTTGAAGAGGAAGGGCTTCCTCTTGTTATATAGTATTTTTCATTCATGTATCTCAATCCATGGACAACACAAAATCAATGGATGAGATCGATTTGTATTTCTTTCAATGGTCATGATCTTTTTGTAAAAATACAATGACAATTAATTTAATTTAATTTAAACATTTAGAATAATCAATAAAATTTATTTTCAAAATAAATCAATTAACCTTGGAGATAATTGTGAAGAAAATCAATCATATCCCTAAAGGGGAGGGGAGGGGACAGACGCCCATTCCTTCTAGGCCTTGGTAGCCGTCCCCCACCTTTGAATGGATGGAGGCAATCTTTTCTAACTCATTAGATTACATTATCTCGTGGAAATCTCCAATCTTCACAAAAAATTTCTCTATTATCTTGTGAACATTGCAATCATACTATTGAAAATTTCTGAATCACTTTTACAACACAAATTAAAATGTAAAATATATTTCAAGTAATTATCTAATGTGAATACAATTCACATCAATAATTAATCAACAAAAATAACAATAGGTTGTCTATGATATATTATAAATCACATGTATAATATATATGATCAATATGGATAGTGTTATCCACATTATTCATGTTCTTGATAATTAATCCGCGTTTAATCATATTGGATCTCTATTCTCATGTGCCCACACATTTACATACAACTTTGATAACTAAATCACATTTAATTAATTTAGATAACTCTCCTTATATTGTCAAAAAAATGAATCAAATTCATATTGTTCATGATAGTTAAATCACATTTAATTATCAAATTCTCAATGCTCGGATACATATATCAGCAACGAAATCATCTATGAACTCTTTCAAGGATAATACGATGTCTCTGCATATGCTTGGAGATAATATTAGGGTAATTATATTGTTCCACGTATAGTGATTTGGATATTGAGATCACATCTCAAATCCAGATCTTGCGGACATCTCGTATATGCTTGATTAAATCAAGACAGCAAATTTAATATTCTCATTGCATCAGAATCACATTCAGATCAATGTCCAATATTCGGACCAAGATCATATCACTTCTCTGCTGAGAGAAGTCGCTAAAATCCATATTTATTTCATCACTCCCTGTGAATGAAAGCGTCGTGGTTATACCATCATTTATGATTACATTACCCTTACATAATCCTAATACATGTACATCCTGAATATTGGAAGACCGAGAACAAACCTGAAGCTTTAGATCTATTTAGACTGTCTCATTCAGAGTTTTATCATTAAGGCTCTCATTCGATCACTACGAGTTGGTATCGATCGTATACTTTCTAAAAGCATATAACATATCCATGTATTGATCGGATACTTTATATAAACATATATCAAACTTATAAATTCAAACAAGCTTCCAAATCGAGACAATCATGCACATAATTTGGTTTTTTTCCCAGTCTCTCGTGAATGAGCTCATGTCTTCCGATTCAGTAAATGAACATGTATGTTCCCTTTGAGAGATCGTATTACTCATATACCCTTACATGCATACCAACGCATCAGTATATAGACCTTGATTAGGTCATCAACCTATTGGTCTGCTAAATGTACATACTCAGACATAGAGTAACACATCTGTCTCCGGTCAGAGGATGCATGCCTATATCGTGACAGTATACAACATAGGTCTTTGGTTATCTTGATCTTGTCAAGTCAACTCTCTGGCCTAACTTATCTAACACCTCCGAATCTCTATTCCTTTGCAGTGGACTTGCATCAAGAGGTCAGTTAGATACTAGCCTTTAGGGAAATGATTGTCATATCCTTCTCATGTTGGAGATCCTCTCTTAACAATCATTCGACGATGCTCGATGAGTCCTCAATCTAACTCTTTAGATATTCATCCAAGCACCAACCTCTATGATTCAACAATTGAAACAATAGTTGTATGATCATTAAGATGGCCTTGGTACATGATCCTAATTGTACTAAGCGACCTATTATGCAAATTAATTATTCTTCACTTCACACCAAGGAATGATATTTGCAATAACATTTATTGCATAATGGCTCGTCGAGGGCTCGCATGTCCAACAATCTCCCACTAGCCCAGAGGGTCATTAATGGGCTAATCTTTAAATCCACACTCATATGACAATCATAGTCTATTTGGAATAATATCTAGATAAGCTGATCAATCACTCTGTTCCCAAAAGGCTACACCAAGTCCTTTTACGACACTTGCATAACTCCAAGTAACAGTGCTCGCATCCAATGTGAATGGTGCATTTCATGCTACCAATACTCGATATTGTCAGTTATAGTATCTTTTCCACCATAATTCAATAATCACTATAACTAGTATGCAGTTTTTATTTCCTTGTTAGAATACCCATATTCTTGGAGATCTCCATCTTCTAAGGTATCTGCAGCTAAGTCCTTTTAGACCACTATCTGTAAAGTCTTAAGTTCTCGATGATAAGACTTTGAGGTCACTGTATCTAAAGTCTCGCCGTCTTTGAAGATATTGTTATTAATGCAGTCAAGTGTTTTATCTTCATAGCTCCTGCTGCATGGCAGACATCAGACTTTTGTACCCATTTAGCACACACTCAGCTTCTCGAAACTAATGCACAAGGGCAAGCAGTTCTAGCATTCACTTTCTCAACTCTTTGAGGTGTTATCCCTTTAGATACGTCAGTACCATGTCTTAAGGAAGTGAAGCCTTCCTTGGGTTTTTCCATGAATGGAACACGTCCAAAGTGTACTTAATATGACATTCCCAATATCCTCTTCTCTTTACTTCTGAACATCTTTAGAATTAAGATCTAAGAGGTACATTGAGTTCATATCTCAAGGTATGGAATACTCGTATTACAAGACACTTATTATCTTACATATATCATTCCAAATGATTAGGATATCATCTAAATTCAACACGATGAACACAATGACACTCCCATTAAGCTTTACATAGTTCATCAAGATTCTATCTAAAATCGTAACATTTATAATTTCGTCAAATCTTATGTCCAATTACAATAAGCTTATTTGAGTCCATATATGGAGTTATTTGCCCTGCACACCTTGCTTTCCTCAACTATAAAGCATTGGGTCTACTTCATATGAATATCCTCGGAGAGGTATTAATAGAGGAATGCAATCTTGACTCACGTCTTGAAGATGTCATAGTTAAGTTGTGTGGTTATAGTTAGTGATATTCTGATGGGTTTAAGCATGTTCATTGAAGAGAAAGTCTCATCGCAAGTGATGTCTTCTCTTCGGTGTGTGGCTCGTGGCTACGAGTCATGCTTTAAAGGTCTCTACCTTCTCACCAGGTTCCCCTTTATCTTAAAGATCCATTTACACATATCGAGTCTTACCCTTATAGGTGGATCCTTGAAAGTCCATATACAAACACTTGTATATGAAGTCTACTTCAGACTTTATTGTTAACATCCGTGTCATGATCCTTAGAAGCTTTATTATATGAAGTCAGATCATTATCAGACTTAACCGACACATGGAATACATCCTCAAACTCATTTGAAGAGGTATGAGTGTTTCATCTTTAATTTTCATTTTGGTTTCTGATTTAAGGAGCCTTGTTATCTTCTCAAGATTCATCGAGTTCCTTCACTTCATTTTCAACTTGATTCTCAAGAGTCTCAACCTCTAAGAATCATATCCTTAGATATGAAATCTTTTGAGAATCTCAAGGTCATAAAGTAGGTATCCAATATCATCCTCTATTTTCCTAGCGAAGCAACACTCTTTGGTGTTGGATTCTAGCTTACTTGCATTCATGACAAAGCTATGGACCACACAACCCTAAATCCTCAAGTGTCCAATACTAAACTAGGATCCAAAACACAATTTATGATGTTGTTCGCGTTTAGATTTGCATGGAATCTTATTAAGGTTATATGTTGTAGTCTCTACTACATGTATAACTGGAAACTAAGAGGTAGTTATACTAAGATTCATCATTGATCAAACGATGTCACACGTGATCAATTATATCTCCCTACAAATCTATTGAGTTTAGGTGTATCAGGAGGATGATATAGGGATGTTATTCCTATCTCCACAAGGTATTCCTTGAATTCATCTAATAGGCACTTGCTACTTAGGTTAGATCAAATTCATTTCACCTTCCTTTAAACATTGGTTCTAAACCAAACTTGTGAAATCTTTGAACATTTCAAAGGTTTCTAAGGTGAAGGGAAGAAATCTCGTATCACAAATAAGCATCAATTGATATCACATATTATTAATGTTTATTTCGATACATATGATCCATACACATCAATATGTATGAGATCTTGAATACCTTGACATATTATATCATTGTCAGAGAAGGGTGCTTTGGACATTTTTTACTTTGAATATAATATTCACGAGCATGTAAGATTTGAAATTTCAGACATTTAAACTTTCATCTCTTACTTGTCTATTGATCTCATCAATAGACTTATGTCCAAGACTCGATTTCAAATCATTGTCAAATGATCTTCATCCTCCTGTTGATCTTGTTAAGGTTTAATTGTAGTATTAGAAATGTTAATGACCTTTCCATTTGTTTTCTAATCTGGTAGAGTTCTCTAGATGTCAGATTACTGTTTGAAATATATCCATCACAATTCGTTATGATAGGTCTATTTCAGAATTCATGTTTATTTTTAGCGCTCAGAAATAAACAATAAGTGTATGCTAATATCTAAGTCATAGAGACTTTCTCTGAGACTAAGGGCTCTTCCAATAGATATCGTTGCAACAATTGCATTAATATCCATGTGGATGCCTGTTAAACCTCAAGATAAAAATTTATAGTATTCTAAAACATATGCAACCAATTGCAAGTGTTATTAGAAGATTGAGATACAATCATTGGACTTTGATATTATCTAATAAGAAAGTCAATTTCAATGACTATATGTAGATCCTAGATTATTCCGATGCACTATCCAAGTCCCTCACTAAGGATTCTAGATATACTCGATAGTCATATTGTCAACACATCATCTTGTTGTAGTATTGACATTCATCCAACTCATTGGATATCATGTGGAAGTCACAAAAGTACAACCAACTCTTTGACTTTCTTTCTTACCTGCGCACGACCCATGCTTCCACCACAATCCCTTCACATACAAGCAACCATTGCTTAAGACAAATGATCTTTTATGTTGAACCCAAAAAGATTTCAATATAAGAATATTTCAACATTTATACATACTTCATTAAATTCATGCAATATGAATATTATTAAGCTTCATGAATGACTCGAGCATCGACAATAGAATGGTGTCGCTCATCGCATCTACACCCATAGGAACTCTAAAAGACTTTGGTTCAGATAGGTACTCAAACATTTCGAGTACAACATCTCTTATCGAGCCACCATTCTGCATGATGCAGTGAATCATGTCATTCATGATTAAATGTCGAGAGCACATATGTATGCCAGAACATCTTCTTCGGTTTTATAAGGATTATTTGACAATTACGATCATCATCGACATGATACTTCCAACACACTCGATGAGATATCAAGACTATCGATAAATACAAACCCTAGGGTTGTAGTCCTATTGTCTATTTAATTATCATTCCTCGTTATTACGGGAAAACTTGCACATTGCAATCACATGCATTATGAGTCCAATTGCAAGTACAATATTTTGATCATGGATCAAATCCACGATATTTAACTGGACATTATTGAGTATATTATTGAGTGGATTATCTGAAATAAGAAATTTGCATACACACACATATTTTACTTTGATTTAGGAATTTTTATATCAAAGTTATATTGCATTGTCAACACTGAAAGTTCATTCCCTTAATCACTTTCAGTGTAAGAGAAATGTTTACCATTATATTTCAAATAAGATCTGATATCTTCTTCCTTATCTTTGACGCATCCCAATAATATTGGAACCTATAACTCAGATAAAAAAAGTGGGAACACATTCGCAATTCGGTCTTTAATACCTGAACTAACTGCCCCTAAGGTGATGTTGACTCGTCGTTAATTGAACCAACCATAAACAGGATTAGAACTCACCATACGCAATCCAATGTCGTCCCAATAACATAAGGACCTGATATTGGGGTCACTACATATACGGCCTTACTTTTTTCGAGAAGCAAAGAGCATGATATAAACATGCGTGTATGCAAGAGCTGTCACTTCGAACATGTGTCTCCTCCATACAATCCTTGGCGACGGAACCCATCGTCTTGACGGGAGATCATGGACGTCACTTATGTGATTCTTCGTATCATGTTCAACCTCTAATTAATTATTATGAATCATATCCGCATAACTAATTCTTCCAAGGGAAATTACAACTATATTCATAACAGGGTATTTTAATTTCAACTAGATCTGATAAACTTAATCATATTAAATTAATTATCAATATGATCAATCAACCAACAAACTTGATTGTTACTTAAAGGATGGTATTATCTAAAAATATGTATTATTCAAATTTTAATAATTAGAAAAATACATCGTGATCCCTTCAAACCCTTCCTTACCCACTGTCATGGCCAATACCGATGGAAGTGGGACTGAGCGCTCATGGAGCAACCTGCTATCCCAATACTCTCCGACCATACACCAGATCCGCCTCATGTCAGGATAATACCAATTGATCACTTTTACTCGAGATGATAATCGCTCTTTAAACCGAAGTTATACCATACAATATTAATCAAAATATTTTTTATTAACATTATAAGGAGATTTGCTAAACAAAATCCCAATCATATTCAAGCATCAATGTTTGTTGGAAGGTTCATGTAATAAATTGTGATCTAGATCATATCTAATCAAGTTTTGGTTATGGTCAATGTCATTCAAGGAAATAATAATTATTTTTAAATACTTCACAAATGTTCATAATTAATTATCTTAAGAAACAAACCATTAATTCTCATTAATTTAATTAAATGATAATCACAAGGTTCGTGATCAAGTATGTAATTTCCAACAGTGACCCCTACTTTAAAATTAGCATATCTCAATTAATTTAAATCCAACTCAAGCAAAAAAAGTTTCCATAGTTTGCTCATTTGATTTACAATAGAACTCAAGTGATATTCACATATTTCTAGGCATTTTAATATCATAATTAACTTTTTAGTCACATCAAGATTCACCATCCCCGAAACAGTGGATACATGCAAATTAAAATGATCATAACTTGAGCAATCGGATTCCAAATCACGCAAACTCAAATCCCACAGTTTTCTTATTTAATGGGGATCATTTCCAGGCACGTGCTTAAATACTTTAAACGGGGAAAATGATCAAGTGAATATGAGGTCAGATGCTCATGAGGTTGCTGCTCATAACATTGGTCGTGATATAGAAATTGAATCGGCTGATAAGTCGGGTGAAACAGCATGGGCTCTTGCTCGGTATCTTGGAATACCTGAGGAATGGGTATCTAAAGATCATGATCCGAGAAGCACAGTGCTGACTCATACTCCGATTGAAAATCAATGGAATATGTATCGGTCTTTGAAGGCAAGAACTCTCCGCAACTATCTCAACATCCATCCTTGGCATTGCATCAATGCTCATATCAATCGACTGATGTACGGTCCCTAAATAATCACGAGGTGTATCACATCTAAGTGGTCATGTAACTCTCTTGTGTGTTATATTGACATCAGAAATCTCTCCAAAAAGAGTCCAAAAATGAATCCTCATCAAGATTGAGGTATGAGCCGCCGTACGAGGCACTGACCAATACATGCTGCTTTGTGGTCATCCCCTGATAGAAAATGTGAACTAACTATGCTTTTGAGATCCCGTGATATGGGAATCTCCTCAAAAGTGTCTGAAATACGAGCCACATATCTTGATGTGGCTCAAGGAGATCATGTGAAAAATATCTGATAACCGATTTATTTTTACCATATTGTTTATTAGGTGTTCATTTTTATAACTATATACACATGCATAAATACATCTATTTTAGAGTTTATTTTTGTTTTGTATTCTGCATTTATTATTATATGTGCATATTTAATGTATTGATAATATAATTAAATACATATTTACATATTTATATCTTATTTTACTGATTTTTTTATATACTTAAATAAATATGTGTATGTACATTATATATATAGTATGCATATATATTAATGTAGTATTTATTTTAATGTATTTTTAATGTTTGTATTTTATATTTGTATCTGTATAAGCTTTAAATAATATTTAGAATTACTTTAAATTATAACAATTTTAAAAATATAAAAAATAAATTAAATGAATAAAATATGCATGTAAACAGTACAATGGAATCCCCAGAAGTCGGATTTTGCATCTTAGCTCCATTTTCAATGAAAGCACCTTCGTAGGATGCATAATTTATTTTTAAGAACAATAAAAGCGAGCTTGTTGAATTTTGAACTTGTATGGGAGATGATATTTATCTGTGAAGGTTGTTTTACATCTTTTTCATATGTATGTCTCAGCTGCACTATGCATTATTTTTATGTGCAAATCTTTTTATATTTTTCTTTGTATTTTTGCATAAAAGTTTCATGTAAAAAAATTACTATTTGAGGTGCATAAAATAGAGAATAAAATTAAGGAAATACTATTTTTAAAGAATGAAAACTAGGGTTTTGAATATACATCATAGACCTTTATCTCTTCCTACTTTATTCCTTGTCAACCATGTCAATATTGACATGTTCTCTAGGTTTAGGGATGTGGCGTCCGTCTCCTAGTATTTGGGTACTCGGCAAATCGATTCCATGCACATACAGTCGACATTAGAATCACATGATATATATATAGTAAGCATGAAAAATAACACAATTATAGGAATTTCAAATTTCTTTTCATTTGTAACATGTTCACCATTACATTCTATTTGCATCCATACCCACACAAATATACATGTATAAATACAAAAAGTGTGCCCATTTAGACATTATACATGCCATGTCTCTCGAAATTTTGCAAGTAAAGGAAAACGGTGAGACTACAAACAATCATACCACAAAAAGGGAGTCATGTAACTGTGCAAAAAGAAGTAGCTCCAAGTGACAAATGTCGCTCATGACACAGTAACTCTTAATGATGTGTGTTTTATATGGACATCCACCTGTTCGAGGAGATAATACCAATTAGGGTTGCACACGGATCGAATAAAATCCACGATTTGATCCAATCCAATGATATTGGATTGGATTGGTTTAGTTTCATCATTCTAATGGATCAGATCATATCAGATTAGAGTTTTTGAAATCCGTTAAAGTATGGATTGGACCGGATCTTTACCAAAATCCTATCTGATCCAGTCTGTTAATCCATTAACATGCACACGCACAACTAGGTACATACAAACACAAATATACAAACCTACATACATACATACGAGAATGTATTATAAGTGGCAACTATTCATGACGTTTGACTAGTTGTCACATTCATGAATTTTGTTCTGATGGACTAATCATTGGCAATGAGTATCAAACTTTTTATTAGCATTTCAATAGTTAGGAAAAGATGGGCAGACAACCAATTCTCTTTTCCCTCTAGCGCCATTTCCCTCCGCTTAAACTCACACCATTCTTTTGGACCCCCACCCCCCAAATTCCTTCTCCATCTCCGCCTAAAATCACAACCTCCCCATCTCCCCTCTCTATGTACCTGCTACCCCACCCCATTCCCACGTACTCTTGGATGAGGCATGCTCCGTCTATCTCTATACCATATCGCCCTCGCCTCCCATCCCCTATGCGACTGGACGAGGCACGCTTCCTCCTCACATACCCTACCATCCCCGACCCCATTCCCAAGTGTGCTTGGATGAAGCATGCAACCCTCCCTCTCACTATACCTTACTGCCCCCACGTCATTCCACCGTGCGTCTGGACGAGGCAGTGGCCATGGAGGGGGCTCGAGCGTGTTGCGCACAACCCCTCTGATGTGTTGGCAATATGGTGGAAGAGTTCCCTGCGGGAGATCCCTAGGTGGTTCTCACCTACTTCTCCTAGGTGGTATCTTTACAATTTTAAAATGATGTTTTTGTTTAGTAAAAGGGAATAATCTTCTTGATCATCTATGGCAGATATATGCGTACAAACTTTTCATAGATATCTTATAGATGATCCTTATTTATTCTATGTTATTTTATAATATCAAAATTTTTCAATTCATGAAATTACTCGTCATATTTCTGCAAAAGTTATGCAAGACACATTGGGTAAAATCAAACCCTGTGCATTCACAACTATCATTGGAATACATGTTGTTGTGGACGCGACTCTTTATTGAGTGACCTGTCTACATTAATATCCTCTCCAAGCATAAGGCATACATGGATTTTTTTATATCTCTTCTTATCGATTTATGTGATTAGTGGCTAATACTTTTGATTTACGGGCAAAATATTGATGGACTTATTTTTTAAGAGTTTAATTGAGTTAGATACAAATATCATTTTTTTCATCCGTGATGAATGATGATGGGCTATGCGTTAAAATGATGTTGATTGTCCTAAAGTTGATGCATATCTGATTTTTTATTGGTTTCAATCCAAAATGAGGACTATATTTTTAATACATGCATCATCATCATCACACATTAATGAACACATTAATAACGTGCTAGTATCATACATCAAACTCTTGAAGGATATGGTTAGATCCTCAAGCGCATCACGGAAGCGTGATTGTCGTATCGAATACGACGAAGAACGACTAGTCGTACTAGTTGTTCTATGCAGCGGAAATTAAAAATTTTCTATGCGACGAAACCACATGATCCAAGAACACTTCTCGGATCGTTTCGTCTAAACCACAAACAAGTATTAGGTTTACCTCTTGAAGCGTGGTTGCGATCAAGTCTCTAAACAAAGAGACCTCTTGTCTCAAGTCCGATCCGACGGAGGAGACGCTTGCGAGCGCGGGGATGAACCGCGTGCTTCTCGCAATCCATGTTGATGATCCAAGCGGCGGATCTCCTGATCTCGACACATGAGATCCGATGTCTTCTTCACGAGCGGGGCGCACCGAAGGAGACGGAGATCCACGAGCAAACCATCAGGCAGCATAACGACGATGCTGCGGCGATGGAGAACCTCTCTAGGGCATCCATGGTGGGCGGCCACATGAGAGAGATAGAGAGAGGACGTGTAGAGAGAATGAGAGAGAGAGAGAGAGATTTGTTGCCTCAACTTATTTGTCAAGAAGAGCAATGGGGTGCCTCTCCTTTTATAGGGTTTTGGGATCCATGGATCTCAATCCATGTGTCAACACAAATCCAATGGTCCACATTAATTTGTGTTTCTTTCAATGGTCATGATTTGTTGCTTAAAACACAACAACAATTAATTTAATTTAAATTAAATATATGTTGATAAATCAACACAATTTAATTACAAAATTAAATCATCAATACATGGAGATAATGAAAGGAGAGAAAGCCTCCTTCCATGTGGAGAGGGGGGACGGCCTCCCTTTCCTAATGGGAGTGGTGGCCGTCCACCCTCCTCCATTAGGAAGGTGGCTATTTCACCTTTTATGTAATCTCCATTATTTGCAACAACTTTTGTTGCAAATTATTTCACAAAAAATAAATCCAATTTATTTTGTGAACATTGCAATCATGCCATTGAAAATTTGTGAATCACATTCACAACCCAAAACAAAATGTAAATTACATTTTCAATTTGATGTCCAATGTGAATCCAATTCACATTAACATTTAATTAACAAGTGTAAATTACAAATAGCTCTCTCTTATATATTATAAATCACATTTATAATATATATGACTAATATGGATATTGCTATCCACATTATTCATATCCATGATAATTAAATCATATTTAATCATCTTGGATCTCTATTCTCTTGTGTCCAAATAATGTGAATCTCATTCACATTATTTACATCTTTGATAGTTAAATCTCATTTAATTATCCAAGATAACTCTCTTTATAATATGAATCAAATTCATATTACTCATGATAATTAAATCACATTTAATTATCCATTTTCTCAATGCCCGGATACATATATCAACAATAGAATTATCCACGAACTCCTTCAAGGATAATGCGCTTTCTCCGCAGATACTTGGAGATAAGGACAGGGTGATTGTATTGTTCCACGTATAGTGACTTGGATATTGAGATCATATCTCAAATCCAGATCGCGGGCCTCTCATAGATGCTTGATTTAAATCAAGACCGCAAATCTAATCTTCTTATTGTATCTGAATCACATTCAGATAATGTCCAACATTTGGACTAAGATCAGATTACTTCTCTACTGAGAGGAGTCACTAAAATCCAGACCCGTTTCATCACTCCCTAGGAATGGAAGCGTCATGGTTATACAATCGTTTATGATCACATCACCCTCAGGTATTCCCAACACCTGTACATCCTGCATACTGGAAGACTCTGATTAAACCCGAAGTATTGGATCAACTTTATACTGTCTACTTCATGATTTTATCAGTAAGTTTCTCATTCGATCATTGGGAGTCGGTATCGATCATATACTTTCCAAAAATATATATCATACCTAGGTCTTGATCATATACTTTCCAAAAGTATATATCAAACCTACAAATTCAGTCAAGCTTCCAAAGCGAGACGACCGTGCGCACGGAATTTGATTCTTCCCAATATCTCATGAGTGAGCTCATGTCTTCCGGTTCAGTAACTGAACCTGTATGATCCCTTTGAGAGATCGTATTACTCATATGCCCTTATATGCACACCAGCGCGCCGGTGTATAGACCTTGATTAGGTCATCAACCTATTGGTCTGCCAAATGTACATACTTAGACATATAGCAACACATCTGTCTCCGGTCAGAGGATGCGTGCCTATATCATGACAGCATACGATATAGGACTTTGGTTATCTCGATCTCGTTAAGTCAACTCTTTGACCTAACTAATCTGACACCTCCGAATCTCTATTCCTATGCAGAGGACCTGCATCAAGAGGTCGGTCAGATATCAGCCTTCAGAGATAAGGATTGCCATCTCCTACTCAGACTGGAGATCATCTCTTAACAATCATCTGACGGTGCTTGATGAGTCCTCAATCTAACTCTTTAGATATTCATCCAAGCACCAGCCTCTATGATTCAATAGTTGAATCAACAGCTGTATGATCATCAAGATGGCCATGGTACATAACCCTAATTGTACTAAGGGACCTATTATGCAAATTATGTATTCTTCATTTCAGATTATGGAGTGAATTGCAATAACATTTATTGCATAATGGCTCGCCGTGGGCTCGCATTTCCAACAATCTCCCACTAGCCCAAAGAGCCATTAATGGGCTAATCATTTAAACCCACACTCATGTGACAATCATAGACTATTAAGAAAATAGCTAGGTAAGCTGATCAGTCACTCTGTTCCCACGAGACTACGCCAAGTCCTTTTACGGCACTTGCATATCCCCAGTAACAGTGCTCGCATCTAATGCGAATGTTACATCTCATGCAACCAATACTCAATCTAGTTGGTTACATTGTCCCTGACATCATAATCAATATCCCCATAATCCTTATTAGAATACCTTCATTCCCGGAGATCTCTATCTCCTAAGGCATCTAAAGTTTAGACCTTTATAGATCACTATCTACATGGTCTTAAACTTTTGAAGATAAGACTTTGAGATTACTATCTCAAAAAACTCCTCATATGTGAAGATTTTGTTATTACTGCAATCAAGTGTTTTATCTCTACAGTAGGATTAGTAACAATTTACTACTCCCACTGCATGACAGGCATCTGGTATTTGTACACTCTAGCATACACTCAGCTTCTCGTAACTAATGCACAAGTGCAAGTAGTTGTAGCATTTACTTCCTCAACTCTTTGAGGTGCTATCCCTTAAGATAGGTCAGTACCATATCTTAAGGGTTAGAAGCCTTTCTTGGAATTTCTATGAATAGAATATGTCCAAGGTATACTACAAATGTGACAGTCCAATTATCCTCTTCTCTTGGCTTCTGAACAACTTCAGAACTAAGATCTAAGAGGTATCTTTGAAATCATATTTCAAGATATGGAATAACCAGAGAATAAAACACTTATTATTATCCTTATATCATTTTAAATGATCTGGATATCATCTACATTCAGCAAGATGAACACAAAGGCACTCCCACTAAGCTTCACATGGCTCATCAAGATTCTATCTGGAATCATAACAATTATAATTCCATCAAATCTTATGGTCCAACTTCAAGAAGCTTATTTGAGTCCATAGATGGATTCCTTAGTTTGCACACCTTGCTTTCCTCAACCATGAAGCCCTGGGGCTACTTCATGTGAATATCCTCAAAGAGGTATTCGTAGAGGAATGCAATATTGACTTACATCTTGAAGATGCAATAGTCAAGTTGTGTAGCTAAGGTTAGCAACATTCTGAGGATTTTAAGCATGGTCACCGAAGAGCAAGTCTCATTGCAAGCAATGTCTTCTCTTCCGGTGTGTGGCTCATGGCTACGAACCATGCTTTGAAGGTCTCTACCTTCTCATCAGGTTCCCTTTCTCTTGAAGATCCATTTACACCTTTACAGGTTTTTCCCATATAGGTGGATCCACGAGGGTCCATATACAACACTTGCATATGAAGTCTACATTAGACTTTTATTTCTAGCATCCATCTATCCATGCTATGATCTTCAGAAGCTTCATCACATGAAGTTCAATCATTGTCAGATTTCTCTGACACATGGAATCCATCCTCAAACTCATTTGAAGAGGTATTAATGTTTCATCATTAATTGTCCTTTTTAGTTTCCAATTTCAGGAGCCTCATTATCTTCTCAAGATTAAATGAGTTCCTACACTTCATTTTCATCTTGATTCTCAAGAGTCTCAACCTCTAAGAATCACATTCTCAGAGATGAGATACTTTAAGAATCTCAAGGTCATAAAGTAGGTATCCAATACCATCCTTTATTTTTCTAATGAAGCAGCACTCTCAAGTGCTAGATTCCAACATACATGGAACCTTATTAAGGATATACATTGTAGTCTCTACTACACATACATACTTGGAAACTAAGGGATAATTATGCTAAAATTCATCATTGATAAGATCATGTCACACATGATCCAATTGTATCTACCTATAACTCTATTGAGTTAAGGTGTGTTAGGAGGATTGAGATAGAAATGATATTCATATCTCTATAAGGTATTCTTTGAATTTATCTAACAGGTACTTGCTACCTAGATTAGATCAAATTCATTTTATCTTCCTTCAAACTTTGGTTCTAAGCCAAAAATAATGAAATCTTTGAACATTTCAAAGGTTTCTTAGGTGAAGAGAAGAAATCTCATATCATACATAATCATCAACAGATATCACATATCCATAATGTTTACTATGATATAGATGATCTACATACATCAATGTGCATAAGATTCTGAATACCTTGGCATCTTACACCTTTCTCTAAGAAGGGTGTATTGGACATTTTTCTTTGAATACAATATTCATAAGTATGTAAGTTTTGAAATTTTAGACATTCTAAAGTTTCATGTCTTACTAGTCTATTGATCAAATCAATAGACAAATGTCAAGGCTTGATGCTAGATCATTGTCAAATGATCTTCATCCTCCTATTGATCTTAAGGTTTAATTTCAGTATTTAGAAATGTTAATGAACCATTCATTAATTTTCTAATTTACTGAAGTCCACTAGATTATTAGATTACTATCTGAAATATATACATCATAACTCTTTATGATAGTTCTATCTCAGATTCATGTTCATTTCTAACATTTAGAAACAAACAATGAGTGTATTCTTATATCTAGGTCATAGAGACATTCTCTAAGACTAAGGACTCTCCCACTGAAATTAACAAGTCTATCAATCCAACAGAGATTGTTGCAACAATTGCATCAATATCCATGTGGATAACTATAAACCTTTAAGATCAAAATTTTCAGTCTTCTAAAACATATGCAACCTATTGCAAATGTCATCAGAAGATTGAGATACAATTATTCGACTTTATCTTATCAATGATTTATGTAGATTAATCTGATGCTCCATCTGAGTCCTTCTCTAAGGATTCTAGATAGACTTGATAGTCATACTATCAACACATCACCTTATTGCAGTATTGGCATTCATCCAACTCTTCGGATGACATATGGAAGTCGTAGATGTATAGTCAACTCTTTGACCATACTTCTTACTCGAGTCCAACCCATGCTTCCACTGCGCTCCCTTTATCTATAAGCAACCATTGCTTAAGACTAAGGATCTCTTATGTAAGAGCATTTCAACATTTATACATGCTTCATTAAATTCATACAATATGAATATTATGAAGCTTCATGAATGACCAGAGTATAGATAGTAGAATGATGACACTCATCATCTACATCCATCTAAACTCTTAAAACATAGGTTCAGGTAGGTACTCAAACAATTTGAATACATCATCTCTTATAGAGCCACCATTCTGCATAATGCAGTGAACCATCTCATTCATGTTAAATGTCAAGAGCACATATGTATGCCAGAATATCTTCATAAATTTTATAAGGATTATTTGACAATTGCGATCATCATCGACATGTCACTTCCAAAGTACATCCGATGAGAGATCAAGACTATAGAGACATACAAACCCTAGGGTTGTAGTCTTATTATCTATTTAATTGTCATTCCTCATTATTATGAGGAAACTTGCTCATTGCAACCACATACATTATGTGTCCAACTGCAAGAACAATATCTGGATCATGAGTCCAATCCATGATATTTTACTGGTTATTATTGAGTATATCATTGAGTGGGTTTTAATGAAGGATTATCTGAAACAAGAAATTTGCGTAAATATATATATATATATTTTACTTTGATTTAGGATTTTTATATCAAAGTTGTCTTGTCTTGTCAACACTGAAAGTTCATTCCCTTAATCACTTTCAATGTAAGAGATATACTTACCATTATATCTCAACAAGATCTGGGATCTCCTTCCTTATCTTTGTTGCATCCCAATAATATGAGAACCTACAACTCGGATAAAAAGAAGCGGGAACACATTCCGCCTTGCAAGTCCAACTTGCATTTCCCAATTCGGTCTTTAACACCCGGGCCCACCACCCCTAAGGCAATGTTGACCCGTCATTAATTGAACCAACCGTCAACAAGAATACAACTCGCTATGCGCAATCCAATATCGCCCCAATAATATGAGGACCCGATATTGGGGTCACTACGCATACGTCCTTACTCTTTCGAGAAGCGAAGAGCCCGATCCAAATGGATCGTATGCAGGAGCTGTCACTTCGGACAGGCGTCTCCTACATACAATATCTGGCGACGGAACCCTTGACCTTGACGGGAGACCATGGATGTCACTTATGTGATCCTCCATATCATATTCAAATTCTAATTAATCATTATGAATCATATTCATTATGATTAATTCTTCCAAGGGAAATAACACATCTATTTATAATAGAGTGTCTTAATTTTAATTGGATTCCAATTAATCTAATCATATTAAATTAATGATCCAATTAATATCCAACAAACATTTTAATAGTTACTTGAATTATGGTATTATCTCAAATACATATTATTTCGAATTTTAAAAATTAGAAAAATACATCTTAATCCCTCGGACATTATCCCGGCCCTACCCGCTGTCATGGCCAGTACCGACGAGAGTGGGACGGACCACATACGTTGCAACCCGCAACCCCAATGCTCTCCGACTAGGCACCATATCCGTCTCGGGAAAGGATAATGCCAAATTGATTAATTTGTACTTGAGATGATCATCGGTTCTTCAACCGAAATTGAACCATATAGTAATAATCAAAACATTTTTGATTAACATTATAATGAGATTTGCTAAACAAATCCCAAGTCCTATTCAAGCAACATGTTTGTTGGAATGTTGATCATGTAGATCATGTAACCAATCTTGATCTAGATCACATCTAATCATTTGTTGGTTAGGGCAAAGTCATTTAAGGACATAATTATCATCAAATATTTCAAAAATATTTATGCATAATTATTCCAGGAAATTAAACAATTTAATTTCACTAATTAATTAAATGACAATCACTAGGTTCTTGATTAGGAAAGTATTTTCAGCAGTGACCCTCACTTACTAAAAATATCATATCTCAATCAATTTAAATCCAAATTAAGCAAAGTAAATTTCTAAATTTTGCTAACTTGATTTACAACAGAACCCAAGTGATTTGCACGCATTTCAAGGCGTATCAAATCCGCAATTAACATTTTAATTACGTCATGATCCGCAGTCCCCGAAACAGTGGATACATGTTCACTAAAATGAGCATATCTAGAGCAAACGGAATCGAAATCACGCAAACTCAGATCCTACGGTTTCCTTATTTAATGGGGAATAAAATCTAAATATTATTTTCGTGTTTAAACAATTTAAACAGTGCCGAAAATAATATCAAAACAGAGATGCGAAAATGAAATGCAAGAAAACTTTCGCAAACCCTAATGAACCCAAGTCGTCCTCGGTTTATGGATCGTATCCAAAACCACCGACCTAAGGCTCTGATACCACTTGAAGGATATGGTTAGATCCTCAAGCGCATCACGGAAGCGTGATTGTCGTATCGAATACGACGAAGAACGACTAGTCGTACTAGTTGTTCTATGCAGCGGAAATTAAAAATTTTCTATGCGACGAAACCACATGATCCAAGAACACTTCTCGGATCGTTTCGTCTAAACCACAAACAAGTATTAGGTTTACCTCTTGAAGCGTGGTTGCGATCAAGTCTCTAAACAAAGAGACCTCTTGTCTCAAGTCCGATCCGACGGAGGAGACGCTTGCGAGCGCGGGGATGAACCGCGTGCTTCTCGCAATCCATGTTGATGATCCAAGCGGCGGATCTCCTGATCTCGACACATGAGATCCGATGTCTTCTTCACGAGCGGGGCGCACCGAAGGAGACGGAGATCCACGAGCAAACCATCGGGCAGCATAACGACGATGCTGCGGCGATGGAGAACCTCTCTAGGGCATCCATGGTGGGCGGCCACATGAGAGAGATAGAGAGAGGACGTGTAGAGAGAATGAGAGAGAGAGAGAGAGATTTGTTGCCTCAACTTATTTGTCAAGAAGAGCAATGGGGTGCCTCTCCTTTTATAGGGTTTTGGGATCCATGGATCTCAATCCATGTGTCAACACAAATCCAATGGTCCACATTAATTTGTGTTTCTTTCAATGGTCATGATTTGTTGCTTAAAACACAACAACAATTAATTTAATTTAAATTAAATATATGTTGATAAATCAACACAATTTAATTACAAAATTAAATCATCAATACATGGAGATAATGAAAGGAGAGAAAGCCTCCTTCCATGTGGAGAGGGGGGACGGCCTCCCTTTCCTAATGGGAGTGGTGGCCGTCCACCCTCCTCCATTAGGAAGGTGGCTATTTCACCTTTTATTTAATCTCCATTATTTGCAACAACTTTTGTTGCAAATTATTTCACAAAAAATAAATCCAATTTATTTTGTGAACATTGCAATCATGCCATTGAAAATTTGTGAATCACATTCACAACCCAAAACAAAATGTAAATTACATTTTCAATTTGATGTCCAATGTGAATCCAATTCACATTAACATTTAATTAACAAGTGTAAATTACAAATAGCTCTCTCTTATATATTATAAATCACATTTATAATATATATGACTAATATGGATATTGCTATCCACATTATTCATATCCATGATAATTAAATCATATTTAATCATCTTGGATCTCTATTCTCTTGTGTCCAAATAATGTGAATCTCATTCACATTATTTACATCTTTGATAGTTAAATCTCATTTAATTATCCAAGATAACTCTCTTTATAATATGAATCAAATTCATATTACTCATGATAATTAAATCACATTTAATTATCCATTTTCTCAATGCCCGGATACATATATCAACAATAGAATTATCCATGAACTCCTTCAAGGATAATGCGCTTTCTCCGCAGATACTTAGAGATAAGGACAGGGTGATTGTATTGTTCCACGTATAGTGACTTGGATATTGAGATCATATCTCAAATCCAGATCGCGGGCCTCTCATGGATGCTTGATTTAAATCAAGACCGCAAATCTAATCTTCTTATTGTATCTGAATCACATTCAGATAATGTCCAACATTTGGACTAAGATCAGATTACTTCTCTACTGAGAGGAGTCACTAAAATCCAGACCCGTTTCATCACTCCCTAGGAATGGAAGCGTCATGGTTATACAATCGTTTATGATCACATCACCCTTAGGTATTCCCAACACCTGTACATCCTGCATACTGGAAGACTCTGATTAAACCCGAAGTATTGGATCAACTTTATACTGTCTACTTCATGGTTTTATCAGTAAGTTTCTCATTCGATCATTGGGAGTCGGTATCGATCATATACTTTCCAAAAATATATATCATACCTAGGTCTTGATCATATACTTTCCAAAAGTATATATCAAACCTACAAATTCAGTCAAGCTTCCAAAGCGAGACGACCGTGCGCACGGAATTTGATTCTTCCCAATATCTCATGAGTGAGCTCATGTCTTCCGGTTCAGTAACTGAACCTGTATGATCCCTTTGAGAGATCGTATTACTCATATGCCCTTATATGCACACCAGCGCGCCGGTGTATAGACCTTGATTAGGTCATCAACCTATTGGTCTGCCAAATGTACATACTTAGACATATAGCAACACATCTGTCTCCGGTCAGAGGATGCGTGCCTATATCATGACAGCATACGATATAGGACTTTGGTTATCTCGATCTCGTTAAGTCAACTCTTTGACCTAACTAATCTGACACCTCCGAATCTCTATTCCTATGCAGAGGACCTGCATCAAGAGGTCGGTCAGATATCAGCCTTCAGAGATAAGGATTGCCATCTCCTACTCAGACTGGAGATCATCTCTTAACAATCATCTGACGGTGCTTGATGAGTCCTCAATCTAACTCTTTAGATATTCATCCAAGCACCAGCCTCTATGATTCAATAGTTGAATCAACAGCTGTATGATCATCAAGATGGCCATGGTACATAACCCTAATTGTACTAAGGGACCTATTATGCAAATTATGTATTCTTCATTTCAGATTATGGAGTGAATTGCAATAACATTTATTGCATAATGGCTCGCCGTGGGCTCGCATTTCCAACAACTCTCCCACTGTTAGTTGCCGTTCTTATAAGTATCTCCACTTTGTCGACTGTATGTTTCCATTATTTTTAAAATTTGTTATTGCTAGAAACATAGTCATATGATATTGTATTGTTTGATAACTTGTCCTTATATCCTTATTTGTTAACTTGTATTGTTCTTATTTGAATCTTTTGGAGGAAATCAATTACAAAAAAAATAAAATAATATATTATTTATTTAAAAAACTTAAATATCAAATTCGATATAATCGTTTAGTTTGATTGTGAGCGGGAAAATGTAAGTATAAAAATCTAAATTAATCCAATCTAATACGTAATCCGATGGATTGGATCGGATTGGATTTGTTTAGGGTTGGTGTGTTACAACCTCCCCCGCTTATATTCGCAACGTCCTCGTTGCGATATGGCCCATTCACTTATTCCCAGTGACAGTGGTGGTCGCAAGCTCCCGGCTTAGGTCCCTTCTGATAGTCCCGCTCCGATACCATTTGTAACGTCCCGAGCTTAGGTCCCCGGTTCGTTATCGAGGAAAACTGACGCTGACAACTTGTTGGGTTCGGACCCAAATGGATCCATTGACAACCATCCAAAATGCTTAAGCCCAAGTTGTCAAGTAGTAGTCCCCGTCACTTATATCCCACTCTCATACTTTGTAAGTTTTAGATGTGGGACGATGTTTGTGGGTATGTGTTTTGTAACACCCCAACCCCAAACATAGTGCCATATCTAAAACTCACTAACTGTGGGTGTGGTTCATAAGTAATGTGGACTACTACTTGACAACTCGGACTTAAGCATTTTGGGTGGTTCTCAACGGATTCAATTTAATCCCGAACCCAAGAAGTTGTCAGGACCAGTTTTCCTCGATAACGGACTGACTGTAGAGCTAAACCCGGGACGTTACAGAAAGTGTACATTGTCCTGTCGGAAGGAGCTTCTAAACAGTACCCATTCAGTGGGCCCCATTGCATATGTTGTGGAATGATCCATAAGATGCCAGTGTATAAGGCTGAAAATAAATGGGAACAGAAGAATTAGCGTTTGGAACCTTCTTGTATTGCTGGAAATAAGCCAGAACGGACAAGGAGGAAAAACATAGAGAGCCCAATTATAATGAGATTTCTTGAGCTACTGTGTTTGGGAGACTAGACAAACCGAGTGCAGAGGCATACTTCAACTGTTTTATTTCCGTGAATTATATGCTGTACAAAATATTGGAATTTCTCAAACCATAATCTGATATGATGAAATTTGATTGCCATTTCCAACCTAACATAGCAAGTATTAATCTCATTTACAATACGTGACCCCGATTCCATTGATAAGAAAAAATAATAACCTGAGAATATTTTACCCAGGGACTCAGCCCATCTATCCTCACATGCAGAAACTAAAGCCCCAAATTCTCCTCCTGTGAATGCAATCTGTACAGGTTACTGGTTTAAAGATTGAAAAAGAAGAAGAGAATTTCAAACCAGGAACTCGATTTCTATCATGATTGGGACACCACCAGGACACATCATACAGATAATATCTCGCAGCTTAAAGTTAATTCATGGCTATGAAATTTTCTTATGCTAAAACCCTTAAAATATTACACGATCAAAGACACAAGATCGTAAGATGCAGCGAACCTTCTCCCTTCATGATGTCAATCATAATAGATATCCACATTGAAGGAAAAAATGGAGGGGAAGAAGATGCAGCTCACCGGGATGAGGGTTACCGTCAGCGCGTCGTTTTATTTATATGCCCATGCACGCACCCGTACGCCCTAAACTCTAACCAACCGTCCCAGTGGCGGACCCAAGAATATATACTAAGCAGGGCACGTCGGTTAAGAAAATAAATAAGAATAGAATTATCCAGAAATTTTTAGTCGTTATAAACATTTATATGCATACAATTTATAAAAAAAAGTATTTTGAATATAAAGTAAATTGGAAAGAGTCTATGCTTGTCTTTAAAGTTATTTTCGTCTCATCTTCATATTTTGAAAACATGAAATACAAAAAAAATTAAAAGTAAAATGAAGTTTAAGTTGTATTATATGGATGCATTAATTAAAACATACAATGTAGATAGTTCTCATGAATCTACCTAAAGAACATAAATTAAATCTATTTTATAGGTAAGACTTTCGAATTTAAAAGCAAACTAATTCTAATGCTAATGATTGTGAAGAGAAATGCACCGAAATAGCATAACTTTATTTAATAAAAGGAGTGTCATGTTACCAATAATTATATAAAATAAGGAAACTTTAATGGAATTACAAGAGAACTATGATGGCCTCCAAGGCTCTGAATTCCTAATCAATATAGGCTTTCCATCTATTGTTGCATCTTGTAACATCTATCTGACAACATTTTTATGGATTTGGCTAATTGTTAAAAGAAATTTATGGATCTTTGAATTATCTGTATGTTGCATTTTAATTCATTTGATTTTCACTTTATGAGAGAATGGTGTGATCATTTTACTCCATGATTGCAAATCTATTATAAAATTATGAAAAAATGATTTTATGTGGATTTAGCTTCAAAAAATAGAAATAAAATTAAAAATAACAACTCATTGCTCATCACCTACTGTACATGCTCCCCATCGCTCCATGATGAATCTCGGATTCACCACTCTAAGTCTCATTAATTAAGCTCAAGTCCCTCAAAATCAACTGCATTTCTGCATCTATTTTGCATAATTAGCATTCAGGCATGTATTCATAAAAATTGCATTTTAGCGTTAATTTCTGCACAAAATAAGGAGCCAAAAATCCAAGCCAAAGTTGACCTGTAAATAGCCTAGCTTCCCCTATTTTTAACTCCTCCATAATAACCACAAACCCACTCCACTGTGTACATATCACTAACAAAAATAAATAAAAAATACAAAAAATCACTAACCCTGATAAGTGGACCAAAAACCCAAACCCTAGTTTTAGGATTTTCGGACTAAAAGCAATATATCTTCCCCCATCCATGTCCGATTGGATCCTACTCACTTTTGAACTAATGCACATTCATATACCTTCAAAACAAGACCAAGTTCAAGTGAATCGGAGCTCGTATGTGAAAGTTGGGTTTTGGGCCTCTTTTGGACATTGTATATTTTAGCGGTTTTCTGGCCTATCTTTTACGTATATACTTTCTTTATTAATAAAAATCCAAAAAAATAGAATCAAGTGTCTTTTATTTATCTTTAATTTTTCCATTTTTTTCTGGATTTTTATCTTGTTTAAAAATGATAAAAAAATGATAAAAACCCAAAATTCAAGGTATTCTATGTACATGGGATACCCCAAAAATTCACTTTTTACATTTGACCGAATTTGGTTTTGATGTCTTCATGAAAGTTGTAGATCTCGTCGAGACGAGCATTTATTGTGAAGGAACTTTTTCGATTCGAGGTTATTTACTATTTTTCATCGATGTTACAAAATCATTATGATCTCCCACCACAGGCACACAAGAAGATCAGCCGAAAACCGCCTTAATCATTCGGCTACCCTCCCTCCCTCCCGACCTCATCGGTCTCCGTGTACAGTTTCTTCCTCTACTTAGGCCAAGGCCTAAGTATAGGGGGGACCGATGCCATTTGTATATACCATTTCTCTCATCGCACTCCTTCTCCCGACCGCTCTATTTCCACCCTTCTTCCATACTTAGGCTGTCCAGAACCTAAGTATAAGGGGAACCGACATCCACCTGTATATACTCTCCTCATTTCCTGACCGCTTTTCTTTTCATTTATTTCCACTCCCTTACGCTTAGCTCGAGCTATGTCTTCCGCTTCTTGTGCTCTGAGGACACAACACTCGCTAAGTATAGGGGGGTCGTATATATACTTTGTATATATTTTACCCATATCTCGTACTTTCGCGTAAGTCTATATGTATTTACGGGGTGGGTACTAACTTGAAAAAAAACAACAACAAACAAGCACACACAAAAAAAGAGGTTTTTCTACTAACACTAACCGTGCCCAAAATTTTTGAAAAAAAGGCTTCTTATTCCATTTTCTGCATAAAAAATCCCTTGCATAAAATGTCAAAAAAAAATCCCTTGCATAAAAAATTTGTGTGTATGCATTCCACACACATGCACTTCATCCAACATGGCATTCATCCGCATCTGTGAAAGGACAATGGGTTCTGAACCAAGTTGTGAGCAGAAACCGAGAGTGGTCTGAACTTGACCTTAATCCACCTAATTTTCAGAGGAACTTCACCGAGAAATAGGATTTTAAGAGCTTCATGTCTTTTGACTTAATTCTTTAAGTTCCACACGACAATATGCAGCGTTTGACTCTTAGTGTCTAACTTGGTCTCTTCATTCTGGGTACAACTCTGGAATAGGGAATTAATTTGTACTCTCGTACTATGCACTTAGCTCAACTCAGACGGGATGTTGGAAGACTGTGTGAGTCTCTTTTCTGGTAGCGTGGAAATCTAAAGACCGGAGTATGGGTTGAAATAAAGCTTCGGAAAAGGGATGGACGGTTGGGCACAATTTTTTCTAAGACCCCAAAAAATGTACGGAACAAAAAGATTCTATATCCGTAGGGGCACAACAAGATCCAAGCAGAACCACCAAAAATTCCAAATACAAAGAAGCAACAGCAAATAAAATCCGACCAAAAAGGTCCAAGCTTCAAGAAAACCTGCAGATCTTGGTGGAGACTCGGCTACACTGGCCATCTTCACAAGGATAAGTGACTACACTGGCCACTCTCCGGTTCTTTTCTCTTTCTTCTATCTTCTCTCTCATTCGATTGTGAACACAGCACGACAGACCTTAGAAGGAAATACCTGACTCCCCGAGGAAGAGTTACTGGAGAGGAGAGGAGCATGGTAGTCTGGCATTCTGGATGGGAAGAGTTAAAACCTTTCACACACATGAGTCGATTGTTCAATGTTCATAGGGTGTGCTCTGGGAAGAGGATTGATCTAAGATACTTCTGAGTCGAAACTGTGATAATGATGTGTAGAGCTTGAAGGCTGTTGATTTTAAAATTCTAAGTCTCACAGAAGTTCCGCCACACTATTAATCCAAAGGTCAAATTTAGTTTCACTTTCACCTTCAGCTCATGGTCTTGATATGGAACCCAGTCTCATTTCACTTCATGGCATTTATTTTGATGCTCAGGGACGAGCATGGTTTAAGTATAGGGGGATGATGAATCTCGGATTCACCACTCTAAGTCTCATTAATTAAGCTCAAGTCCCTCAAAATCAACTGCATTTCTGCATCTATTTTGCATAATTAGAATTCAGGCATGTATTCATAAGAATTGCATTTTAGCATTAATTTCTGCACAAAATAAGGAGCCAAAAATCCAAGCCAAAGTTGACCTGTAAATAGCCCAGCTTCCCCTATTTTTAACTCCTCCATGCTAACTCCGAATGCCACAATCCCACCTCCACTGTGTACATATCACTAACAAGAATAAATAAAAAATACAAAAAAATCACTAACCCTGATAAGTGGACCAAAAACCCAAACCCTAGTTTTAGGATTTTCGGAATAAAAGCCACATATCTTCCCCATCCAGTGTCCGATTGGATCCTACTCACCATTGAACTAATGCACATTCAATTACCTTCAAAATAAGATCAAGTTCAAGTGAATCGGAGCTCGTATGTGAAAGTTGGGTTTTGGGCCTCTTTTGGACATTGTATATTTTAGCGGTTTTCTGGCATATATTTTATGTATATACTTTCTTTATCAATAAAAATCCAAATCAAGTGTCTTTTATTTATCTTTAATTTTTCCATATTTTTCTGGATTTTTATCTTATTTAAAAATGATAAAAAATTATAAAACCTAAAAATCAAGGTATTCTATGTACATGAGATACCCAAAAAATTCACTTTTTACATGTGACCGAATTTGGTTTTGATGTCTTCATGAAAGTTGTAGATCTCGTCGAGCGAGCATTTTTTGTGAAGGAACTTTTTCGATCCGAGGTTATTTACTATTTTTTATCGATTTTATAAAATCTTTTATTTCCGAATTTTCTGGTGCTGACACGTGGCAGCCCCAGGGGTCGCCACGTGTCAGTTGTTTTTCGCATATTTATTATATCGTTTTTATAATAAAAATTAAGCGTCCGCATGTGCGACGCATGTGCCACGCCGGTCCTCTCTCACTCCGTCGCCACGTGGCACATTCTCAGCTGACCGATCTTGGCCGATCGGGCGGCTGAGGTGCGTCGTCTTCTCAACGTCCTCCGAATCCTCTGCCTTCCCCTTCTCAACCGACCACCGCTAACCACCTCCGTTGACTCCCGTAACCACCGCCGCCTTTCGCATCCGCTTCCCTCGCGTCACCGTTATCCTCCCAACCACCTCCGGGCTCTCCTATTTAAGGGCATCGACGCCATCGACGCCCATCATCCGCCGATCGAGGAACGGGTCCGAGGTGACAGACCGGAGCCCCCTTCTACCGCAACGAGATCCGGTGGCTCCCCCCTCCAGCCACCATTTCAGTACGGCCAACCCCGTCATCTGCTCCCGCTCCGGCCACCCCCAGCGCCGTCGAGCCCACGTTTCCATCTTCACCGCAACTCCATCAACAACGCCCCGTCCTCCTACCAACGATATCTCCGCAACTTCGTCAAGTTTCACCATCGCCTCCTTCTCCGTCCAGACGACCACCGACACCAGGCGCAACTCCTGCAACCACGATCGACGCCAATTCATAGTTCATCTCGTCGAGCCGACGATCTCCTCATCTCCTCACGTCTCCGATCTCCACCACCCGGATTTCCCCTTTCGTGGCTGGCTCGCCTCCGCCATTCCTCGCCACCTGTCCGAGGACCGAGACCCCCACCACGTGCGCAGCACGTGAGAGCGGGGGACGTCAGTGCCCACATCACCCCACGGGTCACGTGCAATGCACGCGCCCCTTGGGCAAATTGCAGGCCTCCCTGACGTTCTCCATTTTGCCGCCTAGTCCCTCCAGCCAGAGGTCACGTGCAACGCACGTGACCCCCTGGAGAAATTTCAGAGACGCCACAGAGTTTTTGGTAATTTAACTTAGGTCCCTGTCTGCACATTTCTTTCTTTATATTATTGCATTGATACCCCTGTCTTTATCATCCATTATAGACCTCTACATTGCATTATTTTATTTATCAAAAATTTGCTTTTTGTTCTACATTCAATTCTCTACAGTTTGACACATTGTGGCTATTTTTGTGATTGACCGTTAATTAATAAATAAAGATTTTGTGGAAAATTACCAATTTTGCTCATCTTATGCTCTGAAATTCATAATTGATTAACCTTAGCTCTAAAATTCCCCGAAAAATCACATATTGTAGAGATTATTTTTCTTGACATTGTGCCCAAAAATCTTTGCATTTGCATGCATAATTTGCTCTATAAAAATCATTTTGCACATTTCACTATTTAATTTTTAATAGGTATTAGACCCCACATTTTCGAGGTTTACGATTTTTCTAAGATCCGTCACCTAGTGATAGATCTTAGATAAGTTTATATCTTGAAAATAAGTAGGTTTAATATTTACTATAATTAAATATTGAAAATCATTTTGTTTGCATTTAAAAATTCATAAAAAAATCATATTGCATCCAAAAATTCCAAAAAAATAAAATGCATTCATTTCATCATCATTTACATTGTGGCCAAGTTTCGTATTTTTCGGACATCGTTTGATTGAAATTTACATTTTAGTCCCTAAAATAGGCCAAAACCGCATCTTGCATCCCTTATTTGCATTGAAAAATCCAAAAAAAGACCGCCTAGAAATCCGAACACGAAATTGGATAGACATAACTCTAGGTTGTTCCTTTGCCTCCTTGTGATCGACCTTGGGACTTGTCCAAGTAAAATAAACATAAAACCACTTGAATAAAATTGATTAAAAATTTGTGGTTATTTCTTGACTGTTTCCGATCGCCGCCTACAACCAACGACACACATTTATTTTCATGCACTAAGATTAAAAACAACTTCTTAACTCGGTGATTTCCGGATTGTCACTCCACAATCCTAACATTCAGTATTGATAAAATATTGAAAACTCAAACAATAACTAAGATATATAATCAATAAATTGTTAGGAAACAATGACATGGTTAAATATCCTTACTGCATATGAGAAGATAAAGGTAATGTGTGTGGAAATCAACGTATGAGCCTTAACGATGAGAGTGATTGTTCCACAAGGAAAGGAGGGACACAGGGTGCAACATTCTCATGTCTCCTTCGTGGGCAATGATTGTTGGGATCGGGGGTGCAATGTAGGACCTGACGCGCAAGGAGACGAGCATAGGCAAGTAGGGGAGGCAGAGGCACGATGGGATTCCATGGTAATGCATTGAGAGACATGAAGATCAGATCATTAGGAAAAGGGGATGGTGATGGTGGAGATTCCATGACGTTGGTGAGTTTGGAGCGACAACATCTGGAGAGGCATGTAACATCCCGAGATGTTCACGTCAACATGAGCCAAAGACCATTCCAATGTCCTACTCAGTTTGATTGTGGGTGAGCGGCAATGGTATGCCACTAGATGTGACACGAGGGATTCACTAGAGAACGTCGACGGCGGGGGAAACGTGGCATGTGAAATATTTTCAATGGTAGGTTTTTATTTTGATTGTTGTGAGGGGGGCACATGGTCCATTTCAATGGAATTTGTTTTTCAAGAATAAGGCATGATGTAATATATAATGGGGTATCCAAAATTTACGGGGGATACATGCCCCCCTTGGCTTGTACTTAGGTCCGTCTCTGACCCATCCCATATTTTCTCACTAACCGCCTCCGATTAGTGTGGGATTTACCGAGTATAATGACCACTCAGTTACTATCTTAGGTGTAACTAACATCTCTCACTTGACCGATGTGTTCATACCACCCTAGGGTTGAGCATGGGTCGGGTCCGGGCTGGGTTCGGCCTGGCCCGGCCCAAGTCCATTTTAGTATATGGGCTAACGGGCCGGGCCTAGGCCCGTTTTATTTTTCAAAATCTAGGCCCAAGCCCAAGCCCGACCCAAACATTATGGGCCGGGTTCGGGCCGGGCCGGCCCAAATTGAAACTCCGGGACATATTGAGCTTGTTTTTATCTTACAAATACACCACCCATCCCCAACAAAAATAACTATTCTTTACACATGCAAATATGTTTTACACGTTGATAATATTAAGGAATCATATCCACGATAGGAATTTACAACAACATGCTCTAAACATGACAAATATATTACCAATGTAATATAATTGTTTATAATATATGTTTAGTAACATGGTAAATTATTATCATGATGGTATATATAAAAATGATGGTTGTTAACTTTACTAAATTAATATGTTTAGAATTTAATATCCATCTAAATTCTATTATCATTCATATGCATAAGTAATGGGTCAAGCTAATGGGCCGGACTGTTTGGGCCCTTGAAACGGGCCGAGCTATTGGGCCGGTTATCGGGCTTTCGGGGTTTGGGCCCTATCAGGCCCGAACCCCGCCCGAATAAACATTTGGGCTTGAACTAAGGCCCAAAGCCCGGCCCAATTCTTTGCGGGCTCGAGTTCGGGCCGGGCTACATGGGCCGGGTTTCGGACCGGGTCGGGCTGGCCCGACCTAATGCTCAACCCTGTACCACACTCCCACTATTAGCGAGGTGCCTATATTCTATAGATGTTAATTTTCAAGTCTTCACTTTTCTTGAATACCTCCTGCTTGACTAATGTATTCATGAGTCCCATTAAACCAACATGTTTAATGTACATTCATACCGAATTCCTTTTGTGAAAGAATCAACTAACATATCACTCGTGGGAGTATATGTTACCTTAATCTCTTGTTTGGTTGCTATGTCCTGAATATAATGATATTGGATTTCAATGTATTCTCATCTTGAACTATTTACCCCGCAATTAATCAAGCTTATAGCGGCTTGATTATCACAATATATTTCAACTGATCTTTCGATCAATTCGAGACCCAAGTTTTCAAGAAAACGTCTAAACCAAACAGGAAGAGTGGTAGCCATGTTGCATGCAATATATTCACCTTCTTGTGTATATCTTGATACACAACTTTGTTTCTTGCTTCTCCAAGAAATAACTGCACCGTCAAACATGTAAAGGTAACCTGATGTGGATTTCCTATCATCAATATTCCCTCCGAAATCTGCATCAGAGTATCCCACAATTTCAAGTGATTCAGCTTGATAAACCAATTTTAATTGTACAATACCTTTTAGATATCGGAGAATCCTCTTAATGGCTTCCAAATGAGCATGTCCGAGATTACTTTGATATCTACTTACCAGGCTTACTGGATAAGCCAAATCAGGTCTCATATATAACACTGCATACATTAAACTACATACAGCTTGTGCATATGGAACATCAAGTGGTTTTTGTCCCTTTCATGGACATTGACTTTTATTAAGCCTTTTTCCTATCACAAGTGGTGTAGGGGCTGGAGTACTATTATGCATTCCAAACCTCTTTAATACCGCACGCAAATACTTCTCTTGATCTAAACACAATGTCCTTCGGCTTCTGTCTCTACTGATCTGTATTCCAAGAACATAGGATGCCTCTCCCATGTCCTTCATCTCAAACTCAGAACTTAATTTATTCTTTACATCATTTAACATCTCTATGTCATTTCCTGCAAGCAAGATGTCATCTACATATAATGACAAAATCATAAACTTACTGGCATTATGCATGACATATACACAATTGTCTAATTTATTAGCTACAAAATCCAATTGAATAATTGTATCACAGAATTTGAGGTACCACTGTCACGAGGACTGTTTCAATCCATATAGAGACTTTTTCAAATTATAAATCACATTCTCCTTACCATTAACCTGAAAGCTATTAGGTTGCCGCATGTATATATCTTCTCTCAATTCTCCATTGAGAAAAGCAGTCTTGACATCCATTTGGAATAATTCCAAATACATATACGTGACCAATGCCAAAATCATCCTTATCGATGCAAATGTGGCAATGGGAGAATATGTTTCCTGGAAATCAATTCCAGCTTTCTTAGTACAACCTTTAGCAACCAACCTTGCTCTGTATTTATCAACTGTACCGTCAGCTCGGTACTTTCACTTAAAGACCCATTTACGTCCTATGGACTTCCTAGATACCGGTAAGTCGCATAGCTCCCAGACACCATTTTTGTCTATCAAGTCAAGTTCATCCTTCATGGCGGTTGTCCATGATTCTGACTCGGATGAAGCCATCACTTCATCAAAGAACATTGTATCGGTACACTCCACAATGTCCTCATCAACAGCAAAACACGAAACCTCGCAAGAATACAGCTGGTAGTCGTCCATCCATGCAGGTTGCGTTCTGGGTCTTTTGTTTCCAGCTAAAACAATGGGTTGACTAGGCTCATCCACAACTTCTAAATGAATATCAATATTCATAGGTTCATCCTCCACATCATGAAGAAATTCCCTTCCTAATTGGTCTGTTTCTGAGTCAGAATCATTATCATGCCAAACAACTAAAGGTTTCAAATCCTCTAATTCCGCTTCCTTATCCTCTTTACTCCCGAGAAAGGTAGCATCGCGACTCTTAGTTATACCCCTTTCTTGATGTAGAAACCGATATCCTTTGGATTTCTCTGAATAACCAATAAAAATGCACTTTACTGTCTTGAAATCAAGCTTATCTCTAAGCAGATATGGGACTAAGACATGTACTTCACATCCCCATCTACGGAGATGATCTAACTGTGGCTTTCTTCCACTCCATATCTAATATGGTGTGGATTCAACGGAATTTGTGGGAATTCTATTTTGTATATAATTTGCAATCAATACCGCTTCACCCCCAAATTCTTTAGGAGTCTCGAATGTGAGAGCACGCACCTGACTGCATTCATCAATGTTCAATTTTTCCTCTCCGCCACTCTATTTTGTCGTGGCACATATGGCATTGTTGTATGTCGAACAATGCATGCATGAATGCAAAAGTCATTAAGCTCTCTTTGAGTTAAATTCTCCACCTCTATCCTTCCTATGTACTTTGATCGATCTACCCTATTTAGTTTCTACCTCGGCCTTATACCTCTTAAAGCATTCAAAAGCTTCGATTTTTCTTTCTAATAGATATACAAAGGTAAACTCTGAATAGTCATCAATAGAAGTAATAAAATATTCCTTATTTCCATATGTTTTGGCACTCAGGGGACCACAAATATCTGAATGAATCAACTCTAGCAATTTCTTTGACCTTTGGCCCCTAGAAAAGAGTTTCCTAGTCATTTTTCCGGTCAAACAATACTTGCAGAGCAATGTTCTTGCCCTATTATGTTAGGCAATAGATCTAACTTTATTATTTGATTCATTCTATTATTTCCTGGGTGCCCTAGTCTCATATGCCATAAATCGTAATCAGACTATAAACATAAGGAATAATTCAAATCACCCTTTATTGATTCAACAAAAATAGGGATACAAAATAAGTCATGCTCAGTCACAAATTTGCCGACTACAAAGTCTTTTTTATCTCGACCTATAGCGACACGATTATTATAGAATCTAACTTCCAGATTCTTCTTCAGGAGAGCTGTCACTGAAATCAACTTTCCTCGGATCCCTGGAGTATAAAATACATCTTGGAGGGTCATCACACCCTCCCCAAGTTCCAGCCTGTAAGTTCCAACACCTTCCACATCTAGGTAGGTGTTATTGCCGATGTAGATCCTTTGTTCGCCCTTTTTGAGCTCTTTGAATTTCACGAGTCCCTCTCTGGTCTTTGCAATATGTCGGGTGGCACCAGAGTCCACCACCAGCCTTCACAATCAGTTGTGGCAGAGTTACACTCAACCACACCAACAAATTCGTGCTTCTTACCCTTATTTTCCGGGACCTTAGCCTGGCCTGATTTCACCCCTTTGCTGGGACAATTGACCTTGAAATGGACAAACTTTCCATAAGAATAACACGATCCTCATGGTCCTTTTCCACGTTGTTGCTAGTTGCCTTTGAATTTGGCTTTTGTGGAACCCATATACTTCTTGTGATGAACAACATGTGCCTCTTCCTGTTCAACTTCGAAGACATCGGTCTTCTTCCTTATGGCAGTTAAGTCATGCTCAATCGCAAGTTGAGCAGGCAAGTCGGTCACACTCTTTATGACTCTATTTAGCCACAAGGTGGTGGCAGTCATATCGAATGAAGATGGCAGACTATTCAACATAGTTGCCACCTGCAAATTCTCATGAATAATAGTTCCAGCTGTCTGCAGATCTTTTGCCATCACTATCATCTGATTGACGTGTTCAATAACACTATCGGATTCTTTCATCTTGCACGTATTATATTTGTGCAATAGGAGTTGCACGTTTGCCTCCATTTTGAAGTCATACTTCCCCTTGATCGCTCTCCATAACTCGTATGTGGATTTATGGGTCTCAAAAACCCTAATCAAATCACCATTCATATGTGTGAGGATGAAACTACGAGCTTTCTTATCTGTTTCTCCCGCTGCACAAACAATTTCTTGTGGGCAGATTTCTCAGCATCAGTGGCTTCTTTGGAGAGTTCAGGAGGAGGGGTGTCTATAATACTATCTAGATTGTCATGTATTAGACCATACAATATTTACTTTACAACTCCACATGTCATAATTGACACCATTCAGCTTTTCCAGCTTAACCAATTCAGATGCAATAAGTTTGGTTGCCATATAGGTTTGTTCTCTAAAAAAGCTATAAACAATATAAGATTGTGTTGTTATTTTAGAGCGGATTAAGACAAGGTAAATTAACCAAAAAAACTTTGATAAAAAATATGAACGACAAGGGAAACTAGTTATGAGATTAACATGCCAAAAGAAATTATAATCAGAGACTAAGAAAGTAAAAAAAGGTAATAAAAAACTCTCCTTTACTCTTTTTTTAAACTTACACGGCATGACCAACAGATAAAAAAACTCAGTATAAAGTCGAACAAAGAATACAAAAGATGACAAAAAATTACCACCAAAACTTTGTTTAACTTAAAAAAACATCAACGAAAGAGTTTACATATATTAAAAAAAATAGTGTCCTGTTTTTAGCGTTTTGTGTAGGAGAATACTTAAAGATTAAAAAAAACACAAATAAGTCACACACCGTTTGCAGAGAAGGACAAAAAAAATAATCAGGAACAGTGTCAGAATCAAAAAACTTCTTTCTCATATTTTAATGAGCGAATGGATGACTGGATTTAATTTAGACAACCCTCTGCAACTTTCAAAAAAAAAGTACTTGCGAGACAAGATAATAAAGTAAAGGTATATAAAAAACAACGGTTGGGCTACACCTGTAAAGGCCAAAAAAAAGTTTAAAGCTTACCAAAAATAGGTTTCTTATGGTTTTAAATCTTGAAAATAAGTAGGTTTAATATTTACTATAATTAAATATTGAAAATCATTTTGTTTGCATTTAAAAATTCATAAAAAATTCATATTGCATCCAAAAATTTCCAAAAAAATAAAATGCATTCATTTCATCATCATTTACATTGTGGCCAAGTTTCGTATTTTTCGGACATCGTTTGATTGAAATTTACATTTTAGTCCCTAAAATAGGCCAAAACCGCATCTTGCATCCCTTATTTGCATTGAAAAATCCAAAAAAAAGACCGCCTTGAAAACCGAACACGAAATTGGATAGACATAACTGTAGGCTGTTCCTTTGCCTCCTTGTGATCGACCTTGGAACTTGTCCAAGTAAAATAAACATAAAACCACTTGAATAAAATTGATTAAAAATTTGTGGTTATTTCTTGACTGTTTCCGATCGCCGCCTACAACCAACGACACACATTTATTTTCACGCACTAAGATTAAAAACAACTTCTTAACTCGGTGATTTCCGGATTGTCACTCCACAATCCTAACATTCAGTATTGATAAAATATTGAAAACTCAAACAATAACTAAGATATATAATCAGTAAATTGTTAGGAAACAATGACATGGTTAAATATCCTTACTGCATACGAGAAGATAAAGGCAATGTGTGTGGAAATCAACGTATGAGCCTTAACGATGAGAGTGATTGTTCCATAAGGAAAGGAGGGACACAGGGTGCAACATTCTCATGTCTCCTTCGTGGGCAATGATTGTTGGGATCGGGGGTGCAATGTAGGACCTGACGCACAAGGAGACGAGCATAGGCAAGTAGGGGAGGCAGAGGCATGATGGGATTCCATGGTAATGCATTGAGAGACATGAAGATCAGATCATTAGGAAAAGGGGATGGTGATGGTGGAGATTCCATGACGTTGGTGAGTTTGGAGCAACAACATCTGGAGAGGCATGTAACATCCCGAGATGTTCACGTCAACATGAGCCAAAGACCAATCCAATGTCCTACTCAGTTTGATTGTGGGTGAGCGGCAATGGTATGCCACTAGATGTGACATGAGGGCTTCACTAGAGAACGTCGAAGGCGGGGGAAATGGGGCATGTGAAATATTTTCAATGGTAGGTTTTTATTTTGATTGTTGTGAGGGGGGCACATGGTCCATTTCAATGGAATTTGTTTTTCAAGAATAAGGCATGATGTAATATATAATGGGGTATCCAAAATTTACGGGGGACACATGCCCCCCTTGGCTTGTACTTAGGTCCGTCTCTGACCCATCCCATATTTTCTCACTAACCGCCTCTGATTAGTGTGGGATTTACCGAGTATAATGACCACTCAGTTACTATCTTAGGTGTAACTAACATCTCTCACTTGACCGATGTGTTCATACCACACTAGGGTTGAGCATGGGTCGGGTCCGGGCCGGGTTCGGCTTGGCCCGGCCCAAGCCCATTTTAGTATACGGGCTAACGGGCCGGGCCTAGGCCCGTTTTATTTTTCAAAATCTAGGCCCAAGCCCAAGCCCGGCCCAAACATTATGGGCCGGGTTCGGGCCGGGCCGGCCCAAATTGAAACTCCGGGACATATTGAGCTTGTTTTTATCTTACAAATACACCACCCATCCCCAACAAAAATGATTATTATTTACACATGCAAATATGTTTTACACATTGATAATATTAAGGAATCATATCCATGATACGAATTTCCTATGTACAACAACATGCTCTAAACAAGACAAATATATTACCAATGTAATATAATTGTTTATAATATATGTTTGTTAACATGGTAAATTATTATCATGATGGTATATATAAAAATGATGGTTGTTAACTTTACTAAATTAATATGTTTAGAATTTAATATCCATCTAAATTCTATTATCATTCATATGCATAAGTAATGGGTCAAGCTAATGGGCCGGACAGTTTGGGCCCTTGAAACGAGCCGAGCTATTGGGCCGGTTATCAGGCTTTCGGGTTGGGGCCCTATCAGGCCCGAACCCGGCCTGAATAAACATTTGTGCTTAAACTAAGGCCCAAAGCCCGGCCCAATTCTTTGCGGGCTCGAGTTCGGGCCGGGCTACATGGGCCGGGCTGGCCCGACCTAATGCTCAACCCTATACCACACTCCCACTATTAGCGAGGTGCCTATATTCTATAGATGTTAATTTTCAAGTCTTCACTTTTCTTGAATACCTCCTGCTTGACTCATGTATTCATGAGTCCCATTAAACCAACATGTTTAATGTACATTCCTACTGAATTCCGTTTGTGAAAGAATCAACTAACATATCACTCGTGGGAGTATATGTTACCTTAATCTCTTGTTTGGCTGCTATGTCCTGAATATAATGATATTGGATTTCAATGTATTCTGCTCTTGAACTATTTACCCCGCTATTAATCAAGCTTATAGCGGCTTGATTATCACAATATATTTCAACTGATCTTTCGATCAATTCGAGACCCAAGTTTTCAAGAAAACGTCTAATCCAAACAGGATGAGTGCTAGCCATGTTGCATGCAATATATTCACCTTCTTTGTGTATATCTTGATACACAACTTTGTTTCTTGCTTCTCCAAGAAACAGCTGCACCGTCGAACATGTAAAGGTAACCTGATGGGGATTTCCTATCATCAATATTCCCTCCGAAATCTGCATCAGAGTATCCCACAATTTCAAGTGATTCAGCTTGATAAACCAATTTTAATTGTACAATACCTTTTAGATATCGGAGAATCCTCTTAATGGCTTCCAAATGAGCATGTCCGAGATTACTTTGATATCTACTTACCAGGCTTACTGGATAAGCCAAATCAGGTCTCGTATATAACACTGCATACATTAAACTACATACAGCTTGTGCATATGGAACATCAAGTGGTTTTTGTCCCTTTCATGGACATTGACTTTTATTAAGCCTTTTTCCTATCACAAGTGGTGTAGGGGCTGGAGTACTATTACGCATTCCAAACCTCTTTAATACCGCACGCAAATACTTCTCTTGATCTAAACACAATGTCCTTTGGCTTCTGTCTCTACTGATCTGTATTCCAAGAACATAGGATGCCTCTCCCATGTCCTTCATCTCAAACTCAGAACTTAATTTATTCTTTACATCATTTAACATCTCTATGTCATTTCCTGCAAGCAAGATGTCATCTACATATAATGACAAAATCATAAACTTACTGGCATTATGCATGACATATACACAATTGTCTAATTTATTAGCTACAAAATCCAATTGAATAATTGTATCACAGAATTTGAGGTACCACTATCACGAGGACTGTTTCAATCCATATAGAGACTTTTTCAAATTATAAATCACATTCTCCTTACCATTAACCTGAAAGCTATTAGGTTGCCGCATGTATATATCTTCTCTCAATTCTCCATTGAGAAAAGCAGTCTTGACATCCATTTGGAATAAATCCAAATACATATACGTGACCAATGCCAAAATCATCCTTATCGATGCAAATGTGGCAATGGGAGAATATGTTTCCTGGAAATCAATTCCAGCTTTCTTAGTACAACCTTTAGCAACCAACCTTGCTTTGTATTTATCAACTGTACCGTCAGCTTGGTACTTTCACTTAAAGACCCATTTACATCCTATGGACTTCCTAGATACCGGTAAGTCACATAGCTCCCAGACACCATTTTTGTCTATCAAGTCAAGTTCATCCTTCATGGCGGTTGTCCATGATTCTGACTCGGATGAAGCCATCACTTCATCAAAGAACATTGTATCGGTACACTCCACAATGTCCTCATCAACATCAAAACACGAAACCTCGCAAGAATACAGCTGGTAGTCGTCCATCCATGCAGGTTGCGTTCTGGGTCTTTTGTTTCCAGCTAAAACAGTGGGTTGACTAGGCTCATCCACAACTTCTAAATGAATATCAATATTCATAGGTTCATCCTCCACATCATGAAGAAATTCCCTTCCTAATTGGTCTGTTTCTGAGTCAGAATCATTATCATGCAAAACAACTAGAGGTTTCAAATCCTCTAATTCCGCTTCCTTATCCTCTTTACTCTCGAGAAAGGTAGCATCGCGACTCTTAGTTATACCCCTTTCTTGATGTAGAAACCGATATCCTTTGGATTTCTCTGAATAACCAATAAAAATGCACTTTACTGTCTTGAAATCAAGCTTATCTCTAAGCAGATATGGGACTAAGACATGTACTTCACATCCCCATCTACGGAGATGATCTAACTGTGGCTTTCTTCCACTCCATATCTAATATGGTGTGGATTCAACGGAATTTGTGGGAATTCTATTTTGTATATAATTTGCAATCAATACCGCTTCACCCCCAAATTCTTTAGGAGTCTCGAATGTGAGAGCACGCACCTGACTGCATTCATCAATGTTCAATTTTTCCTCTCCGCCACTCTATTTTGTCGTGGCACATATGGCATTGTTGTATGTCGAACAATGCATGCATGAATGCAAAAGTCATTAAGCTCTCTTTGAGTTAAATTCTCCACCTCTATCCTTCCTATGTACTTTGATCGATCTACCCTATTTAGTTTCTACCTCGGCCTTATACCTCTTAAAGCATTCAAAAGCTTCGATTTTTCTTTCTAATAGATATACAAAGGTAAACTCTGAATAGTCATCAATAGAAGTAATAAAATATTCCTTATTTCCATATGTTTTGGCACTCAGGGGACCACAAATATCTGAATGAATCAACTCTAGCAATTTCTTTGACCTTTGGCCCCTAGAAAAGAGTTTCCTAGTCATTTTTCCGGTCAAACAATACTTGCAGAGCAATGTTCTTGCCCTATTATGTTAGGCAATAGATCTAACTTTATTATTTGATTCATTCTATTATTTCCTGGGTGCCCTAGTCTCATATGCCATAAATCGTAATCAGACTATAAACATAAGGAATAATTCAAATCACCCTTTATTGATTCAACAAAAATAGGGATACAAAATAAGTCATGCTCAGTCACAAATTTGCCGACTACAAAGTCTTTTTTATCTCGACCTATAGCGACACGATTATTATAGAATCTAACTTCCAGATTCTTCTTAAGGAGAGCTGTCACTGAAATCAACTTTCCTCGGATCCCTGGAGTATAAAATACATCTTGGAGGGTTATCACACCCTCCCCAAGTTCCAGCCTGTAAGTTCCAACACCTTCCACATCTAGGTAGGTGTTATTGCCGATGTAGATCCTTTGTTCGCCCTTTTTGAGCTCTTTGAATTTCACGAGTCCCTCTCTGGTCTTTGCAATATGTCGGGTGGCACCAGAGTCCACCACCAGCCTTCACAATCAGTTGTGGCAGAGTTACACTCAACCACACCAACAAATTCGTGCTTCTTACCCTTATTTTCCGGGACCTTAGCCTGGCCTGATTTCACCCCTTTGCTGGGACAATTGACCTTGAAATGGACAAACTTTCCATAAGAATAACACGATCCTCATGGTCCTTTTCCACGTTGTTGCTAGTTGCCTTTGAATTTGGCTTTTGTGGAACCCATATACTTCTTGTGATGAACAACATGTGCCTCTTCCTGTTCAACTTCGAAGACATCGGTCTTCTTCCTTATGGCAGTTAAGTCATGCTCAATCGCAAGTTGAGCAGGCAAGTCGGTCACACTCTTTATGACTCTATTTAGCCACAAGGTGGTGGCAGTCATATCGAATGAAGATGGCAGACTATTCAACATAGTTGCCACCTGCAAATTCTCATGAATAATAGTTCCAGCTGTCTGCAGATCTTTTGCCATCACTATCATCTGATTGATGTGTTCAATAACACTATCGGATTCTTTCATCTTGCACGTATTATATTTGTGCAATAGGAGTTGCACGTTTGCCTCCATTTTGAAGTCATACTTCCCCTTGATCGCTCTCCATAACTCGTATGTGGATTTATGGGTCTCAAAAACCCTAATCAAATCACCATTCATATGTGTGAGGATGAAACTACGAGCTTTCTTATCTGTTTCTCCCGCTGCACAAACAATTTCTTGTGGGCAGATTTCTCAGCATCAGTGGCTTCTTTGGAGAGTTCAGGAGGAGGGGTGTCTATAATACTATCTAGATTGTCATGTATTAGACCATACAATATTTACTTTACAACTCCACATGTCATAATTGACACCATTCAGCTTTTCCAGCTTAACCAATTCAGATGCAATAAGTTTGGTTGCCATATAGGTTTGTTCTCTAAAAAAGCTATAAACAATATAAGATTGTGTTGTTATTTTAGAGCGGATTAAGACAAGGTAAATTAACCAAAAAAACTTTGATAAAAAATATGAACGACAAGGGAAACTAGTTATGAGATTAACATGCCAAAAGAAATTATAATCAGAGACTAAGAAAGTAAAAAAAGGTAATAAAAAACTCTCCTTTACTCTTTTTTTAAACTTACACGGCATGACCAACAGATAAAAAAACTCAGTATAAAGTCGAACAAAGAATACAAAAGATGACAAAAAATTACCACCAAAACTTTGTTTAACTTAAAAAAATAGCAACGAAAGAGTTTACATATATTAAAAAAAATAGTGTCCTGTTTTCAGCGTTTTGTGTAGGAGAATACTTAAAGATTAAAAAAAACACAAATAAGTCACACACCGTTTGCAGAGAAGGACAAAAAAACAATCAAGAACAGTGTTAGAATAAAAAAACTTCTTTCTCATATTTTAATGAGCGAATGGATGACTGGATTTAATTTAGACAACCCTCTGCAACTTTCAAAAAAAGTACTTGCGAGACAAGACAATAAAGTAAAGGTATATAAAAAACAATGGTTGGGCTACACCTGTAAAGGCCAAAAAAAAGTTTAAAGCTTACCAAAAATGGAGAAACTCCAAACCCTAATCGCAAGGGCCGCCGTACGGGAAATTTTTAGTTCTCAGGGGTCGATGTTGCAGTAGAGAGATATGTAGCGGCAGATCTAAATGGCGCAGCGACGGATCGAGGAACCCTCAACGTCGGATCGAGGGGGTAGCAGTAGCTTTTGGATCGTCAGCACAAGCTCTGATACCAACGAGGGAAAAATGGAGGGGAAGAAGATGCGACTCGTCGGGATGAGGGCTAGCATCAGCGCACCGTTCTATTTATAGGCTCATGCACGCGTCCATACGCCCTAAACCCTAACCGCTCATCCCATATTTTCTCACTACATTAGGTGGAATTTACCAAGTCTAATTACCACTCGGTTACTATCTTTGGTGTAACTAACACGCATTACATAAGGGGTATTATTACGAATGAAAATTATGAATAGATAGCAGGAGATACCAACAACAAGAAGCGATATCTTGAGTAGGATCGATCAAATATATATGATCAAAATCACATGGAAACCGACAGAAACATGAATAGGACATCATATCTCAAGAAATGAGTTTCCTCGGTTCCTTCGCCTGCAAAGAACGGTGCACTCGATACCCATTTCGCGATGAGAAGCCGCACACGAGAAGGACCTCATCCTTCTCCACACAGGGATGGTCTTGGACTGACGATCCGAGGTTCTCCGGTGGCACTCCAGTGAGGGGAGATGAGGAGGAAGGGGCTGAATGAAGTCTTGGTCATTTTGGGGGAGATGGGTTGAGGTTTATGGGTTGAGACTCGGATTCGGATCCGGGTCCAGATCCGAATATAAACTAGACCCCTCATCGCTAAAATGATCGTAACTCGGACTCCAGAACTGAGATTTTTGCGTTCTTGAACTCGTTGGAAAGATCTTGAGAAGCACTACGTGTTGAAATGCTCAAATAGTTTTTCGGACACTGGACAAGTATGGAATTTGAAATTAGGCTCATATCTAGATTTCAGGGTTTTCACATCATAAAAATCTCAGAGGAAGTCTTGTCATTGGGACTTACAATTCTAGTTGATTTCAACATTCGAACTCGTCGCGTAAAGGTCTCGTAGAGGATTGAACCCATGAAAATACTAAATGGAGTTTGACTACGATTTTGATTCCGCACTTGTGAACAAATGGGGGCACTTCTTCCTCATGTCTGCCTCAGGTTCTCGTGTCGCCTCCTCGATATCTTTGCTTCATCACAGGACTTTGACTAGACGTATCTCCTTCTGCCTCAGCTCTTAACCGCATGGTCCAGTACATGGACATGCTTCTTAGTGAATGAGAGGTTCGACTCCACCGCCAAGTCCTCGTAGCTAATTACATGCCGAGGATCTTAGATGTTCTTTCGAAAATTCGGCACATATAACATGTCGTGGATGCCCTCAAGGTGTAGGGGAAGGACCACTCTGTAAGTCACCTTCCCGACACGGGTCAAGATCTCAAACGATCCCCCAAAGCGCAGTGCTAGCTTGCCTTTGGCATTGAAACGATGTACGCCTTTCATTAAGGATACTTATAAGAACACGGAGTCCCCAACATGCGGTTATGAAAATGCTTTAGACACGCATGATTGGTCGAGAATCATATCTTTTAAGGCGTGAATGTAAGATACTACACCTGAAACTCAAGGTCTCGACGTCACTGGTCAACGTAGCTCTTCTGAGAAGTCTCTTCCTACTCCACCGCTCTAGAGGTCTCCTCTACGACCTATGGGGAAAACAAGGTGTTGTCACCCACATACTGCCAACACAAAGGAGTGGTGCATCGCCTCTTATATAAGGCCTCAAAAGATGCCATGCCTATGCTAGCGTGGTAGATGTTGTTGTATGTGAAATCGACTAATGAAATGCGTCCAGGATCCCTCCCATTCAACAACACAAGCCTGTAATAAATCCTCTAAAGTATGAATGATCCTCTCGGACTGCCCATCCATTTATGGGTGATAAGATGAACTAACACGTAGCTCGGTCCTCAAGTCACTCATGAATTCTCCCCAGTAGTATGAAGTGAAACGCGAATCTCTATCTGACACTACCTCTTTCAGTATCCCATGCAGTCGAATGACATGCTGGATATATAATCCAGCTAGCTCAATCATTGTACATGTCACGTTGACAAGAATAAAATGGGCTAACTTGGTCAACCGACGAATGATCACCCATATAACATCATGCCCGCCTAGAGTGTGCAGCAATGATGTGATGAAATCCATGGAAATGCTCTCCCATTTCCACACCAGGATGGGAAGATGTTGTAGTAAACCAAGGGGTCTCTAGTGCATTGCCTTCACCATCTGACAAGTAAAGCATCGGCTGACATGCTCAGCGATGTCCCTCTTCATGCCTCCCACAAAAGTGCTGGTGGATCTCTTTGTACATCTTGGTACCTATTGAATGCATAGAAAACCTCGAACTATGCGCCTCATCCATTATATCTTTCCTCACCTCCTCATCATCAAGGACACGTAGATGGTCAAAATATATCGAACTCATCCTTCAAGCATACGTGGTATAAGTCCTGTGTCCTTTAATCTGCCTATTTCCCTTGGACAATCCTGACCCACGAGCTATTGTACTTTGCTAGCACAGTCACTGCATTAGATGTACTCTCAAATGGATGTCACTCACTAAGTGTAGTGAGCACATCACAAGTCTGCAACCAAGTTGTTGATCCTCAATGTGTGACCGCCTGCTCAAGGCGTCTGCCACCACATTCCCTTTACCATGGTGGTAGGAGATGGTACAGTCATAGTCTTTTAGTAGCTCCATCCATCTCCGTTGTCTCGTATTCAGCTCCTTCTCGTCAAAGATGTATTTGAGGCTCTTTGTGGTCAGTGAAAATCTCGAATATCACCCCAACAAATAGTGGCGCCATATCTTTAGTGAAAATACTAAGGCCACCAAATCTAAGTCATGAGTGAGATAGTTGCGCTCGTGGTTCTTCAACTGCCGTGATGCATAAGCCGCAACCTGCCCTCACTGCATCAACATAACACCCAACCCTTCCTCGGAGGCACCGGTGTAAACCATGAAGTCTAAGATACCAAAAAGAAGGGTGAGGATGGGCACAAAATTTAGTCGCTCCTTGAGCATATGGAAGCTCAACTTACATTGTCACTTCAGACAAATGGCACGTCCTTGAGCTCAACTGGTAGAACCCTCTTACAATTCTCCTGTAGTACCCAACGATGCCAAGGAAACTGCGTATCTCTATAACCGTCTTGGAATGCTTCCAAGACACCACTGGCTCAATCTTAGTGGGGCCAACTGACATCCCTGACCCTAAAACTATGTGGCCTAGAAATGCTACCTCCAAAAGCCATAACTCGTACATTCTCTGTTTAGAACGCAATTGTTGCCATCGGAATGTCTCTAGCACAATAAAAAGACGGGACTCGTGCTCATACTCATCAAGGGAGTAGACTTCAACGTCGTCGATGAATACGATTACGAACTTGTACAAGTATGGATGGAAGACTCGGTTCATCAAATACATGAACGATGTAGGTGTATTCTTAAGTCCAAAAGGCATCACTAGAAACACGTAGTGATCGTATCTGGTGCGAGATGCATATTTCGTCGTGTTGGCATCCTCGATCCTCAACTGGTTGTATCATAGCCGCATGTAAATTTGGAGAACACTGATCTCCTTGTAATCGATCAAAGAGATCATCAATATGTGGAAGTGGGTAACGATTCTTGACCGTTCTCTTACTTAAATGTTTATACTTTATGCATAGCCTCGAGGATCCATCTTTATTTTTCACAAAAAGGATTAGTGCTCCCCACGATGATGTACTGGGCGGATGAATCCCTTCCCTAATAGCTCCTATAACTACACTTTGAGCTATGAGCTCAGCATATGCCATTCTATATGGAAGGATAGAGATTGACTGTGTGCCTGCCAATAGCATGATCTCAAACTCTATCTCCGTCACTAGTGATAATTCATGTAACTCATATGGAAACACATCAGGGAACTCACACACAACTCTAATGTCCTTGCTCATCTGATCTTACGTCACAGAGTCTACCGTGTAGGCAAGGTAGCCTATACAACCATGACTAACAAATCGGTATGCCCTCGAGGTGGAGATGTAATCGATCTCGCCATCAAATGTATGCCCGTCAAACTGAAATAGTGGCACTCTAGGTAAATGGAAGACCATTGTATTCCCAAAATACTATAATCATGCCTAAGATGATGCTCGCGTCCTCTAACCATATCAATAATTGGAAAGTAGGAATCTCATGCCCACCTATTCGCATGGCTACATCCTCCACTGCCTCGTGGATGATAGACAATTAGCCCCCTAGGCCCTTGGTGTAGTACGGCGAAGTAATCTCCATCACAAACTTTCCCTATGTGGGCACCATACGATGTGCAATGAAGAATGTGTTGCCCTTGAATCAAGCAATGCACGTAAAAAACATATGAGATGAAATCATACCTCTTACGACCAATCCAAAAGCACGAGCATTGATGAATCCGCGACTCATCATCTCAATATATTGATCTTACCAAAATTCCTGAGTGGAATCTCAAATAAATGTATCTAAATCAATAAATTAACAAAATAACTCTTGCAAATAAAATACATTAATTAGTATAGATTATATTGTACAAAATAAGTTAACAATAAAAAGCCACAAAAATAAAGGAGTTTTCACATGTAAATAGTCCAAAACTTCATGTATTTTTAATAATTTCATTTCAACTCCTATTTGGCTAATTCTTTCTTTAACTTGTTTATAAAATGTATATAAAAATTCAAAAATAGAAAACAATTTTCACCTCAAATAAATGCTCTCGGATCCCAAATAGAAAAAGCCGTAAAGTCTAACTTTCCGGATAAATTCTCGTTCCGTATAAACTCCAAATTCACCAAACTCACTTTTAAAGTTCAAGTTAGAAAATTATCTGTCCAACGGAAGGGGTTTCATTAAAATCGGAGCTCATTTACAAAAGTTGGATTTTGGGACCTAGATGTAAATTGTATATTATGTATATACTCATTCTTTATTCATTTTTTATTTTTTCTTTCTTAATTACTAAAAAATTCAAAAAAATTATGTTGTATTGTATTTTGATTCTAGTATTTTATTGTATTTTTCTATTGTAAATATCTTTAGAGATAAAAAAATATAAATTAAAAAAGCAAATAAAAAACGTACATGTTGTTTGTCTTCTTTTGTAAATTCTCCACTCTTTTTTTATTCTCTTTATTTTAATTGTATTTTAGTAGACTACTTTATTTATTATTTATGTATTTATTTCTCATTGTCTACAATAACTTTTCTTCTACCATTAACTTCCATTCAACTCCACCATTTTGTAATAACCTCCATTCCCCTCCATATTCTTCATCCAACCTCCCATTCAACTCCACCACTTATCTAACATCACTTTCTCTTCTCTTTATATTCATCTCCACATCCATTTTTTTTGGTCCATCATTCGAATAGAGAAAGGAGAGAGCTTGGAGTGTTTTGTTGGTGATGGCGGCAAAGCGTTTTCCTCGAGCGACGATCTCCTTGTGCGAGATCCGCAGAGTTCCGCTCCGTGTCACGAGTTCCCCATCGAGCTCACATAGCTTCTCCTATTTTTATTTCATCAATCAGATCGAAGCGACGACATGAGTCCAGCATAGCTGCTTCACAAATCTGGCGAACATCAGGTAAGTATTTCTCCTCATTTTTCTTGTTATTTTATTTCATCTAATAGTTTGTTTCATTGCTGTCTCATCACCAAACTATTTTCGTATTTTTTTATCACACCACCACATCATCTTCACCATATTACCACCTCATTACACTATTTTATATTTACATTTTTTTCCTATCTTAAAAAATTAAAGATCTAAAAAAATCGATCAATTCACAAAAAACCAAATTTTAAAAAAAATAAAAAATCCAGCAGGAATCGCTGGCCCCTCTTCCTCCAGCATCGCCGACGGTGTTGTCCACCGCAGCCACCAGTGGCCGTCACCGCCCCTCCTATGCACAGTGCGCATCGCCCGCCAGTGGCGCTCCTCCGCCCAGCGCTCCGCGGCTGCGCTCGCATCGCATGTGCTCCGCCTCCCGCACCACCCCCGTGCCTCCAGCTCCAAGTCGTGCATCGCCCATGCACAACCCCTCCGCACGGCCCCACGTCGCGCGCTCTGCCTCCCACGCGCCACCATCACGGAACCCCCACCCAGCCCCCTTCCTCCTCCGCGCAGGCAACGATGCCGGTAGCTGCCGCCCTCAGTCCCCCTTCGCCCAACCCACCTGGAACGAAAGAGAAGGTATTTTTTTTCATTTTTTTATTTCGTAGAAATTGCATGTTTTCCTCTGTAAAGTTTTTGCAATTACAAAAGCGCCTCCGTTCACAGCTTGTGTTGTTTTAGTTTAATTTCAGCATTGCATATACAACCATGTGTTCATGTTTTACTTTGGACCTCATTATTGCATCTTTTGTTTCAAGAAAAAGCATGATGTTGAGCAACTAATTGTCTACATTTTGATTATTTATTTGTAATTTTGTGTTTTTTAGATAATTAATTAAAATTGCTGAAGTGCAAAAGTTCATATTTTACCCAATCTAGACCCATAAATTCATAGCTAACTCATGGTTTCTCTAATTCCATAAAAATTAGAAATGATGCCTTGAAATGTGTTCTAATTACTGTCCAAATTTCATATCAATTGAAGTTGTCTTGTGCATGCAATAAATTATAGAGTGTTTTTGATAAATGATTTTTAATTAAATCCACACATATTATTTTTGCAAAATTTCAACTCTTCTGGATTGTTCTTCTAAATTCTTTTTGAGATGATTCACACTTTGGCTGACTTGATAACGTGGATTAATTAAGAATTAATTACTCACTGTCACTCTGTTTTTATTAAAAAATCAATAAAAAAATCCGTATTTCGTCAGAAAAATCCAACAAAATTATTGTACCTTCCTTGCATCATGTTTTAATTCCAGTAAAATTTTCATAATTTTTGCATTCTTTTGTGTGAAAAATGCTAAAAAAACCCGTAAAAAGTGTGCATTTTAGTTGTTGCATTTTAACCCATAAAATTCCAAAAAAATGTCTTGCATTCATCATTGGATCATGCTTCTAGGAAAAATATAATTAGGCTAAATTAGACTTATTTTCTATTAAAATTAATCTGGCTAAGTTGTGTGGTTTCTTAGTAATTCAATTCACTTGCATTATGCATTTTGCATTCTTTTTACATGCAAAAATATAAAAAATCCGCATTGAAAATCTAGACCTAATTTTTCGAATTAACCCAAAGTTGTTCCTTTACCTCCCTGTGATCGACCCCAGACTTGCTCGGGATATAAATTAAAGCCGAGACACTCTTCACAGAGATCCTTCTCTCAGTTATGACTGATTCGCTAAGTACACATACTGTATCGTATGCAAATTATACATTGCATTCAGCGATTCATCATATAGCATCATTACCGGGGAGACAAACAACTTAGGGATTAATTTAAGAAGTTGGATTTAGATTTTCACATACTCGGGTAGTCTGACCCCGAGCCACTTTTAATTAATCCATTTTCTTTCAATTATTTTTATGCTTGTTTTTATATATATTTTGTTGTTAATCTCTTTAGCATAAATTCTATTTTCCTTGCGAGGGTCCGGTGGACTTGGAGTGCATCGGAGGTCGATGGATGTGACACACGCCGACTGCTGAAGAGCAGGGAAATTTATTTATTTTTGAGAGAAATGTTGTAATTATTGTGTTGTAATAGTTTAGGTAATTCACCCTTTACAACGACTCTTGTTTGAGAGTTCACGCTTGTATCCGAAATGGATATTTGACCCGCTCGTGGTCGTGTGGTTGATTGACGTAGAATAGGACTTGAACTCGCAGCTCTTAGAGCATATTTTTATTAGATTTTTTTTACCCGTGCTCTTAATTTTTAGGATCACACATCACTTTTAACGAGATGCACCTAGACCACATGGCTATTAGTTCAAATTAACTTGTTCATCACTCGCTAATAGAACTACCTATTTAGGAATTGTTTTCTCGTATGCATTCATATAGTATAAGATTTCAATTCTGCCTTTCATCCTACATGTAGAGCGCGAGGATCACCGTAGGTCTTTGATAACAAGGATTTTCCACAAGGGTCACCATGAATAATATAACTAAGTTGTCGCCGAGGCGACCGCTCGCAGAATACCCCAGTTATACAGCAATTAACCCACAACCAAAGAATAAAACAGTCAAGCTCAAAGAGAAATGTGAATTAATCTTTATTACCCTACCATAAAATGTACAGCGACAAGCATGTAGAGGTCGAACCGCAGAGAGCAATACAAAATGCAATAGCCTACATGTATCTCAGAGTCATCCAAGTGTGAAATCTATTTTTTGTGGGTTTTTGAATTTTATGATTTATTATATATATATATATTAATTTTGTATTTTGATTTTTGATTTTCTGATTTGTATATTTTATATTTTTTTATTTTCTTTTTCAATATGGAAAAATAAGGACAATGCAATGAAAGACAAGATAAAGTATTTATGGAAATGTGCAAAAATATCCAAAAAGTCAGAAATAAAATGTTTTTGATATTTTTAGGATTTTTTACTGTTTTTGTGATTTTTGGGTATTTTTCAAACTGTTTTTGGTATTTTTAGGTATTGAAATGAAGCAAAACAGTGGGAAACCTACTGGCTGGAGATAAAATTGGGAATTAAAAATAGCAAACAACCTCAAAATTTTTCCACACTATTTTTCTAATAAAGATAATAAAACATAGCAGAAATAGAGACTGAGCTCATATTTTTCTTATTTTTCTTTGATTTTATACATTTTTTCTACATTTTTGGATATTTTTGAATTTTTAAGGCTTTACTTTTGAGATTTTTATGGATTTTTGGATTGACATTGAAATATGAACTAATACACACTAGGGATTTTTTTTGGAATTTTTCGAGGTCTTTTAATATTTTTTTGGGATTTTATAAGATAGACATTGAAGAAAAAGCATGTTTTTGATTTTTAATAAATGCAAAACTATAACAAAATCAAAATCCAAAAATATGGCGTGCAATGATACACTAACAGGAGTATATGTCTATTTTTGCAAGATTTTTCAAGTTAATATGGAGCACAAGATAAATGGACAAAGCATACAAAAAAACGCATGGCCTGGCAGGGGTATTTTTGCAAATAAAATAATTAGCAGGGGCATCCATGCAAAAGTTACACTAAAAATGAACGTTAACTTTTATTTTCAGGGCCATTTTACAATTACTAAAACACAATAGGGTTTACGTGCAAATTTCACGCGCCTCACGTGGGTGCTTGCACGTGAGACGCGGAGGGACTAAAACGCAAATATAGGGGGTGGACTGCAAATTTTACACTTTATTTACAACGTAGCCTTTTATTTTTAGGATTAAACTATAAGTACAAAAAGCGGGGGGATGTGTTTGAAATTTACCCCCTAAGGCGCATCATCCTGCGGTGCTGGGCGCGCCACTTATCCACGCGTCGAGCATCCGATGGTGGATACCGGTTCGTCGATGAAGGGCTTGGATTAGATGATCTTGGAAGATATGACGGTTGGCACGTGGCTTTATCGGACGGCTCCTGAGCAAACTGGGCCTCGCCTCCTGATCCAACGACGCTGAAGCTCCCTGGAAGAACAGGGAAGAAGCTCGCGCCGGCGAGCTTCGATCGAGAAGCTCGGGCTCCTCTGGGGCTCTCCGACGCATCTGAGGTGGTCTGCACGTAGCTGGAAGCGTCCCGCGTCGAGTGATGGGTTCATCATGGCTCCTGGAGGTTCGAGTCGCACGGACGAGGTCGAAGAAGAAGGGGACCTCCAGGAACCTCTTCTTGGTGCGAGTCGAGCCCAGATGGCCTCTATTCTTCGTTGTACTTGCATGGGAAGAACCGGGGGCGAGAGAGCTACCTCCTCGACCCGGGGTTTTGAAGCTGCGAAGCAAAATGGAGTGGGGCGGAGGGGCTCCAGCGAACGGCGGAGGTGGAGCCCCGATTCGCCAAGATCGAAGGTCCTGGGTTGGACAAAGGTGTTCGTTCGACGGAGAATGCGACGAGGAACGAAATGGGATGCAAATGGCGGGCGGACACAGTAGGTTTCATGGTGAAGAAGTCGCCGGAGCGGAGCTCCGACGAACTTCGAATTTGGATTTTTAAGCTACAGGCATCAACTAAAAGCTAAACTAACAACTGGAATTAAAAACTAGCATTAAAACCTAACTAAAAAGCATAAAAAGGGACAACTCTTATACCTGGGGGCCTCCAGGGAGCAGGGCGGACGCCGGAGCTCCGCCGCGACAAAATCTTCCTCCCTCCGACCGATTCGAGACGCCAGCACACTCCCCCTGTCACGAGGAATGTCCTAGGAATGGAATCAGGGCCTAAGGTTGGATTAAAAGTGGCCAAATTCGAGGAAGGAAGCGGAGCTACTTATTTATAGACAATGGCAAGGAGCCTTATTGACCGACGATTATTACATGATCCAAAGAGTATCAGATTGATCCAAAGAATCGGCGGGCTTTAGGGATGATTAGAGAGCAATTCTTGTGAAGGAAGCATCTTCGATTGATGGATGGTGTGCCCGCAAAAAATGGGAGAAGACGGGCGAAGAGACAGGCTGCGTCACATCGGGCTGCCGGGGGAGCAGTTGACCGAGCGGTCAACTGTCGACGGCCGGTGATTGGTCCAAGTCATCCGCTAGAAGACAAAATAGGGAATTTGAGTTGAAATTGATTTATTTACAATAGTAAATGATTTTATTAGGATTTTCTTAAAACATAAAAATGTGTATTTTTTCATATAGTATTTATTTGTAATTTTTATTGATTTTTTCGAAGTGTTTTATTATGGTTTTAATTTAATAATGTGTATATGTATGTATTTACATGTATTTTTGTGTATTTTATTTTTAATTTGTTTATTTTCCTTTATTATTTTATTGGCTTATTTTAGAATTTTATAATTTATTTTTGTGAGTAGCAATGTATTTTTATTTAATTTTTAGGAGTTTATTTACATTTTTAGTTGAATAGGTATATGCTTATGTAAGTATACTTATAGGTATTTTACCTATATATATTATATACATTTTATTTATTTAATGAATTTTACTTGTTTTTATTTTGAATTTGTATTTTTAGTGAGTTATATATAATATATACATTATTATAAAAATAGGGATGAATAAAGAATAGAAGAATTAAATTCCCTTTTATTTATATACATATAGGTAGCATAGGTCTTTTGTCTATGTATTTCATAGACTCATTGTATTTTATCAATTATTTTTGGTTTTACTCTAATGTCAATATGCACATGAATTATATACATTATCTGCAAAATTCTAAAAATATAAATTTGTAGAAATAATAGGTATTGAATAAACTGAATATTTTAATCAGGTATTATGTACAAGGAGGGCCAAAAACCTAACTTCCACAGATGGACTCCAAAAATTATGAAATCAATTTAATAAAATAGTTCTTGGAATGCTATATACAATTAAAGGTGAGTTTGGGTGATTTGGAGTTTTTATTTGCAAGATATGGGTCTGTGAAGTTGAGATTTTGGCTTTTTATTTCGTGTATAAAATGTACAATGAGTATTATTTTTACACAAACTCAATTTTGTATTTCTGTTTACATTATTATCTACAACTTTCATGAACAAAGTTTCTATATTTGATGAATGAATAATTATATACAAAATAGGTGTCAAAATGCATAAATAAATGTATGAATAAATGAGGTATTTATTGTACACTGGCCCTTATCTCCCCCTACTTTATTCCTTGTCGACCAATACCATACTGGCCTTGGTCTCGGGGTTTGGGTCATAAAATATTTGCAATATTTTATTCTTTTTTCTTTTCTTCCCTTTATTTTATAATTTTGGCATTAAAAACCTTATTCTATGTACATTTATTATAGTGAATCATGAATGCTATTATATACAAATTAATGTTATTTACATGCATTTGCTGGGGTTTTTGAGGCCAAAATGGTAGAATAAAGGTGATGAAATGGAGATTCATCAGTCTTCTGAACTGGGCATGCATCGTTGATTTCACTATTTACATCGGTTTTTTCTCAACTCCCCCCTTGGCTTTTGAAACTTACGTTAAAAGGAAATCAGGAGTAATCGTTAGGTGTGCTTTGTTTGGTGGACTAATCAAGTGATAACCAAGCTTAAAATCGGGACTACTAATCAGAGTTGACAAAAAAAACTGACTAAAACTAACACTTATTTTTGGGAGAGCAAAACTCTCATTGTATGCTTGCTATTGTGATTGTTGAGAGTCGAGGACGTATCCCTATGATAGTGCCCAAAACCTACATTTAAGACTTACGTAATGGGACTTATACATTGATTCTCACCTAATTTAAACTAAAAAGATAAATGGTCGGACTTTTACGACCATCACTGCATTGAGTAGGTGAACTCAGGGTTTGCACTTGTGTTTGTTTGTCTGTGTGTTATTTGGTGCACTTGCACGCTTTCTTCATCGATCCGCTTCATTTTCCCTTCCAAGATGTCATAATACCGGTCACCATATCCATGTCACTCTACCTCGACCTTATTCCGATCATCTCCAACCTCTTATTCATCCTCATACCCACGCCCTCATCGCAAAGTCAGAACTTCGACTGATTTCTCCACTTCTTCATCCTTATCATCTACCCCACATTCTTACATCCCTAGCCCACAACCACCCTGGATTGACTCACGATATTCTTGTCCGCTTGCTGGAATTAAGGAACAAACCAAAGAGCAAGCCGCTGCTGAGATGAATGGTTGGCAGAATCAGTTGACCCCACATACCTCATTCTCACCTCGAGTTAGGACCGGCAAACCATTGACCTATACACATCATGACTTGACCTTTGGGTACAACACGGTCGACCAAACCAACCGAATGGAGAGATATACACCATGCGATCTTCTTGACTTGATTGACCCGAGTCATCAAGCCAACATTTACCAACCTTCATATCACCCATTCGGAGAGCCGACATATACAGGGGATCGGACTCCCTATCTGAGACCGATCTACAGACCCCCTATCCATTGACTCTACATCATGAGACTCCACCTTACGACCGATCTACATCTTTTGTCAATTACCTCCACCTCCTTTGAAAAAACCTAATTCCCCCTCGACCCCGTAAACTTGTTAATCCCTACCCCACGAACTCTACGGTTAACTCACATCAATTCACCCATTAATTTTAACCGAATTCCGTGGAAAAGAGGTGTAAGTTGTCCTCTTTGTTTTAATAAAATTACAAAAATGCCATCTTCCTCATTCTCATCTTCTTTCCCCTCCTCTTCTTCCTCCCTCCTCCTTTTCCTATGCCCTTGCCTCCAACCGCCTCCTCCCCTTCCTCCGACTTCGCTCCCAACCTTCTCCTCCCCTGCTCCACCCTAGCGACCTCCTCCTCCTCCCCTTGTTCGTCTACTTCTGCCCCTCCAGCACCTCCTTCCCTCATCTAGGTTCGCGCTCAACGACCTCCCTTGCTCCTCCTCTTCCACAACTATTTGCTTCAAGCGAAGTCTTCTAGCTCCTCCACACAGATATCCACTCCACGAAAAGGTCCTAATTGGGCTATGTACAAAGTCTGGGTCTTCTTCTCTCTGTGTTTTGTGGGGACAGCGGTCCAGGATTCCTACGTGGAGCATGAGAGTCTGTAGTCGTCGAAGGCCACAACCATTGGGAGCTCCCGGTTATATGGCCATGAAGATCTCCTCGATCTGGCCAGACGGGGAGCTTCTGGTCATACGAATCCAGACCAAATCCGAGCATACGAAATCTGTAGTACCTCATGAGGGCAACTGCACCATCAAGCACAAACGTGTCTACCTCCTCACCCTGGTTATAGAGTTGCTCCTCAAGGAACTTGATTTTTGCTCGGTAGGTCCCTTGGATTGCGAATCCCAAGCTTCTCAATGAAATCTTCCCAGAGCTCCATGAGATATGGGAGATGACCATGCTTGAATCGATCGAGGAAGGAGTAGATCCTCAAGCGGAGGGCCTCGTCCCTGGGGTCAACGTAAGGCAGAGGGCCTCATCTCTGAGAGGACTTGGGAGTGGAGCTGCGGGAAGGTGAAGGCGGCACCGATTTTGGAGTTGATGAAGGCGGGGTGGGGTGGGAGCAGGGAGAGGAGGGAGAATGCGTAGGAGGCGACGGAGAGGGGTTGGCTTGGGGGAGGTAGGGTGGCGGTGGGGCGGAGGCTGTGGAAGGTCCTGGTTGCGGAGCAGTAGCCTTGAGGGGGGCGATCGCGGAGGAGGAGGAGGAAAGGAGCCCTCTCTGCTCTGCATCGTAGATGAATGAAGAAGAAGGGGGAGAGGATATCCACCGTTAGATTTTCATTGGTTAGATTAACTCAAGATCAACCCAAGCAACTGACTCAAATAAAGTTAAAACCGAGGGCATGTTTTGTGGAGTAAAACGGAGCAAGTTTATGTGGTCGAGGGAGGAATCAGGTTGTTTCAAAGATTGTGGAGGTAATTGACAAAGATTATAGGTTCTGACTATACTAACTAATTTATAGATAAGTGCATAGCATGTGTATATTAAAATAAGCATGTTAATATATTTATCAATATTATAGGTATCAAAGTGATATACATATTTACGTTGATTTTATAACAGATACAAATACGCATGTAAATAATTTTGCAAATTGAATACAATCGAACAACAGATTCAGAAATTTATACATGTTTTTCTATTTTGCTGATTTTAAGATATGATATTCCTATTACATATATTATAAATGATGCATTTGTCAATAGCTTTAAATTTTGTTCATACTAGATTTTTTAATAACACAGTATAAACCGTGCGAAGCCCGGAGTATACACTAGTTATTTCAGCTCGCATTACAAACATTGCCTCCAAAGCAACCATACAACAATGCGAGGAAGGGTTCTTCCCACCAAACATTGCCATAACCTCTACCGCTCTAGGGGCATACCTCAGAAAACCCCACTCCTTGGCGCCAAAACCCGTTTCCCCCCAAATCCAATCTCCGATATTTCCCCCCTCCCACCGCGCTTCCCTCACCCCCTCCCGAATCCCCGAGGCTTACATCAAACCTCCACCCTTCTCATGGACGCCGACGACGACTATCTCCACCCCCCATCCGATGCCTCCCCTCCTCTCCCCCTCAAGCGCCTCAAGAGGTCCCTCTCCAGGACTTCTGACGGTTCCGATCCACCGGAGATCCCACATGCCCCAGGGGAAGACGGGCTGGATCCGTTGTTCGGAGATGGAGGGCAGTTCACAGGGTGCGAGGCTGGGAATTTGGAGCAGCCGGCTGTCCGAGCAGAAGGAGAAGGTGGTGAGAGTCCCGGAAGGAAGAAGAAATCGACGAAGAAGAGGTTGTGTTTGGACGGAGAGGAGGAGAAGGCCGGTAAGAAGAGGAGGAGGAGGAAGGGGAGCGGTGATCCAGACGGGGATTCTCAAAAGGAGTCCGTCAGGGAGAAGAGGAGACTTGAAAAGGTTATATATTTTTTTAGATCCTCCGTTCATTTGAGTTTAGGCGCCGGGTTATGCGGGATGTTTTATTTTGTTCCGGATGATCTTATATGCTTTATGCTAAATTGGGCAAAAAATGGCGTTTTGATCGGCTCGCTGTCCCCTTTAACATTTATTCTCGATCGTTTGTTTCATTTGCGCTGCATGAGAATTAGTTGCAAATTTGCAACCACACTGTGCAGAACACAGATGCCGAAGTATTGCAACTGTGTTTGCATACATCGAATGCGATACAGAGATCACCTCACGTGAATGCAATAGTTATAGTGCATACAGAAATCGTGGCATTTCCCAAGGCTCACGATTTCTACACATCATCTTTAAGATGACGAAATAAACGGGTACACTGCAAACACTAGCAGACAACGACAACATCCATACATGAAATGGCAGAAATGGCGCTACATGTATTTTTATTTTTCATATCATGTTACCTGCCTGAAAATCTCCATAGTACAACATTCAAGCAGTAGAGACAACCATAACCTCAAATTCTTCGGGAATTCACAAAATTAGTCCCAAGATACAACAAGAAAAATCTATATCAACTTTTTACTGTCCATCTCAACATTTACGAATAAAATCATCTGACATTCACAGTATCATATCAACACTTACATAACAAAGTATGTGATGCAATCGATATGTACATCTATTAGCTCCCTATCTACATTCAAAATATTGTCAGTGAATTTTGTTGCAGCGCCAAAGAAAAATCTTTATCTTCATAGGAATGCGCAAGGCCCAAATAAATTTGCAATCAGGCTCCTTATCCCCTAGTTGGAGGCTACGTGAAGCCATGAGTGCACAATATTCTTCTAGATCGACTGATCGAGAAATGGCCATCTTGCCAAATCCAATAATCCCCTTTCACAGACAACCACACAAAGTTGTTGTCAATCCATGCCTCTCGTGTACAGACACACCACAGTCCCCCTCCATGACAAACAATCAAGGAAAACACATATTCAATGGATCCTCCCTGGTCCTATCGCCCAATCGGAATTTAAATGATATTCCACCAGCCAACTTCCGCTCCAATACCTCAACCATCAATAACTGGTATGATTGATGTAAACTGCCACTAGAGAGCGGCGACCCCAAGTAGCTGAGAGGACACCCATATGGGGTCATGATGATTGTGCACTCTTCAATCTTAGACTCAGAAAAATCGAACATGACAACACAAATTTTGATTTGTTGATTGCAAGCCCGATAGCTCTTCAAAAATGTCAAGTATAGTGCTCATTCCTACGATTTCTGAAATCCCCCCTTAATGAATAATATGGTTTCACACACATACTGTAGCATGTGGATTGAGATCTTATTTCGATTGTACCTTGAGGTGACACCTCTCCATCACCTACCACACCATAATTGCGAGAAAGTTAGCTGCACGTATAAAGAGTAGCGAGGTAAGTGGGCAATTCCTGCCCTACTCCTTGTCGAGGTTGAAAAAAACCCTAAAACCTCCTTTAGCTTCCCATTACTCAAGATCGACATGCAAGTTGTGGTGACACTTCTCTTCATCTAGGATATCCATAAATCCAGGAAGGAACATTTTTCCCGAGCCGCCAGAGAAAGTGCCAATAAACACAATTGTTTTCCTTCAAGAAATCAATTATCTGCAAGAATCCATGAGCACCCTTGCATTTCAGTCATCCACAATCTATGAACCTATAACTATACTGTCTATCATCAGGTGGTCGAGTACAAAAGTAGTGTGGAGTCCATCAACAAGATCGTCGAGAACATTTTACAACTGATTCACCAACACCTTGGTCACCACCATGAAGGTTGCACTAAAAAGCAACTGGTCAGAAATGCTCCATTCTTTTGTGCACTTAATTCTTTAGGAGAAGGAAAACAAGTTCACTGTTTAGATAATCAAATTGTGGTTGCTAGTAGCAAATTCTTTGTCATAGACATAATGTCAATGCTAATCGAGGACTGGAACTCCTTGATGAAAAATAAAAAAACCCACCAGGACCAGACACTCCATGCATATTCAGTTTTCCTACATCGTAGATTGAACTTTACCGAGGGAGAACTCCTTTATGAGATCATTCCCTTGCACATTAGATAAGGCAGAGGGCCCTTGCACTCACCATCTCTGTCCACTGTGAGGACACCGACGACTCATTCTGCAAAAGTTCACTATTGCATCCCCCACCTCCTTGTCCTCTCCAAGCGGCTCATTTGCCACCAATGCCAATTGAATGTTCATTGTATTGCCTCATAGTATAAGTAATCAAGTGGAAGAGCTTAGTGTGGCATTACTTTACCTCACCCAATGTAGTTTGGACCTTTGTCATCATTCAATCTTCTGCATCCTATCTTTTTCCAGAATGGTTCTCTGAAAGCCGGCTCGCTCTTCAAGTTTCGAGTGCATAAGGTCTCGAGTGTTCTCTTAATTCGGCCTTTCCAATGCCCAATGAGTTGCCTCGTGACGAGCTCCATACATCGCAAGGATCTCTTTCTTGTAAGCATGTAACTTCACCCTCACAAACTCCTACTTGCGAAACAGTCTCACAATGGTTGTACCTTTATACTAGAAAGAGGACCAGAAATCTCTAATCATCTCTATGAAGCATGATTCGAGTATCCAAACCTTTTCAATACAGAAGAATGAGCACGGTATCTCGCTATCTCAGAGCTCCATAATAAAGGTGCGTGCTCAGATCTAGATCAGGGTAGCTTTGAGACACGGGCCAATGGAAAATGACGAAAAATTGACCGGAGCAGAGGAAACAATCCATCCTTAACCTGGAACCAAAGTTCCCTCATGTATAATGGCAATTTGCATCATCAAAACTCCCCAATTGCAAATCCTCAACAGTCTCAACAAAATCAGAATATCCTTGATTCCCTGATCCTGGCCCTGGTGCATTTTTAAGTGGTTTGCCGCAAACAAAGTGGCATTGAAGTCTTCATAGTCAACCAGAGAACATAAGAGAGATGTGAGCTGGCCTCCTGCATATCCCCCCAAAGCTTTGGCCTAAAAGATTTGTGGGCCTGTACACGCTCGAGAAAGCCCTTAAATCACCGGTTCCCTCGTCCCTAAAAAAGATTGAGATCATGCATGTGCCAATAATCTCAAACACATGTTCGAATCAATTGTTGTTCCATGCAACTAAAAAGTCCCTAGAGCTGCTCACTGCATCCACCGATCTGTTAAACCACAAGGGTACTTTTTATGCAATTTTGTCTTCCACGAATATATGGAAGGGACCCCTCCAATGAAAAAAAATCAATTCAATTTTCTTATATTCTAATTCAAGAATAATCATCATACAAAAATAACAAATGTCGATGACACATAACGCAACAAATAAGATGTTGGCCACATACATGAAATAAGAACCAAATTAATCGTAGAAATGCTTGTGGATCAAATTGTGAAGGATAAGAGGTAAGATGGAAGTAAGAAACTATTTTGATAAGAGATAAGTTTGCGTTGGTCCATATATATACTTGTTTCAAGTAATAAACTATCTTGATTTTGTACAATCTTTTTGATTAGGTATTTGGATGCTAACTTCATTCTTTGATTGAAAATATTTGGTCGGAGGAGGTTGGACATTTGCTTTTGGTGTTGAGGAAGGGCATTGATGATGGAGTGTTGGGATTTGGTTGTGTTAGGGTTGTTTAAGGTCGATCATTGTCGAAACTCTTGCTGTGTATTGCAATGTCTTTGGGGCCACGATTGAAACTTGTAGCCATGATTGGTTTGGGTTCGAAGGGCGAAGATATGCAATGTCATCCTTGGAGCTTGCTTGATAGGTGGGGTGTCTAGAATCTTATCGATCTTGTCTGATGTTTGGGTCAATTGTATGCATTCTTTGCATAGGCTGATCTTTTGACGTCTTGCTGATGACAAAACATGATTCTTGTTCCTGTAGAAGTTGGGACAAACAAATTGCGCTTTGCTTGATGGGGATACCTTTATCCTTCCAACTGGTTAATGTGTGCGGTGATTAGTGTTGCACGAGTTGAATGGGATCGTCCGTTTAGGGATCCAACGCTTGTGGAAATCTAGTCATCGGACATGCCAATGGGGATAAGGGTCAGAAAGGAAGTTAAACTAGTGGTTTGGCCATTTGGTTTTGTGAGAGGTTTTATTGTTAGGTTTGCTCTATAGCAATGAGTTAATGCTTAGATTGAGAGTTGCAATGGAAGAGGGAAAGGTGCTCATGGTAGATGTTGTGTGAGGAGATAAGATGGTTTAATGGGTGGTGGTCTAGGCAGTAATAAAGGTGCAGTATGGGTCATGCATGGTCTTGGTTGAAGGTGGCGAGTTGGGGGTAGGGATAAGCATTGGGATGGGGCAACTTAGCCTGAAGCCTGGCCATGTAGCCTGACCTGGTCCAAGTCCAAAAATATGATGGATGGAGCTTGGGCTCAGAATGTAGGCACACCTTGTTTTTAGGTTAGGGTTCAACTGAGGTCAGCCTGAACCCGCTAGGCCAACAAGCTCGGCCCAAATCGAGGCCTGTTAACCCAACTTGCCTCTAGGTCCACTCGTTAGCATTATCACCAAGCTAATTTCCTTAGCCATTGGACTAAGATGTTCAATTCATCCTTTATTGTTGGATGAACCAATGAATTATGAAGCCCTTTAGTTCCTTTACTAGTTTGGCAGTAGTAGCTCCCTACCCCCATGCCCTTTTGGCTACACCCTCTCCAGAGAAAAAAACCTCATCTAGACACACCCTTCACCTCCCCAGTCCCCGCCCTAGCTCCTTGTGCCCAACCACTATCACGCATGGCACTTGTCCTGTAGGTTGCCTCCAATGGCACAACACCTCGATATCACCCTCCATCCCGCACCTCCTCTGTCGCCACCCTACATGCCCTCCTCTTCTAATGGTATGAAGAGCTCAAGATCGTTGATTGATGAAGCTCCCGTTAAAACCTTTCATGTCAAGAAGAAACTTTATGGCAAGGATAGTCTCCTATGCCACCATTCTCCGATCCATGAACAAGTTTCTCGATGCTATTGTTTTGATTGGAAATGCACGTGCTCTCTCTCGTATTGTGGGTGCTTTACAAGGATGAAAGTCAATTGTTAAAGGATGACGAGGTACTTTCTCCGTACTACATTATTTTATTTTTTTCACAGTAGAGTTGTGGTATCTGAGATATATTGCAATTGAAATTTGTTGAGATATTAGTTATCTTTATTATTGTTTTCTTATTTACTATTTCTTTTTCCTTCTTATTGTAATTTGCCCAATAGGTTCCTCTCTTATATAAGAGAACCCTAGGACCTCTCATAATGAAATGAATTCTTTTTCTCTTAACATGGTATCGAAGCGATAGTCCTAGATCAGAGTTCTCCTATACAACAAACCCTAACCCTAGTACACCACCCCCTCTCTCCTTCGCCGCTCCTCCCTCCAGCGCTACACGGCCTCCAAGGCCATCGTTTGGCCTCGAGAGCCGCAGTTCAAGCATTTAAGCCGTCGCCTGACCTTGGTAGTTCCAGTCCAGGCCTCAAGGCTGCCACGCTGACCCCTGACACCGTTGCACAGTCCCCTGGTTGTCGCCCTAGCCCCCCCTTTGACCACCTAGGTTATCGTAGGCCTTCCCATGTGCCTTCGTGCTTCTCTGCACGCCATTCTGTGGTCTGATTTTGACCGGAAGCCGTGATTTCAGACTTATAAATCACGTTCTTTGGCCTTAACAAGAAGAGAAGATTGGTAAGGATGGTTGTATAAGTCTACACATACAACCAATCCTTTGTATGATCGTGTAGACTCGTTTTGATCAGTCTACTCCCCAGTCAAATTCCGTTATTCGGCTATCATTATGTTAGAGAACAAGGGTGGCATTTTTTCGTCTGGAGCCTTCAAAGGTCTGGCTCCCATCGCTAAGATGGATGGGACCAACTATGAGTTGTGGTCCATGCAGTTTCTCACCCTTATGCATTGCAACAACAAGGAGCACATACTGACAGATCCAGAGCCAACGGATAAGACCGGGGCAAATACTTCTTGGAAGCAAGATGATGTGCGTGCACATGTTTCGTTATGTGGGACACTCACTACAGAGATGTCCAATGATATTCTGAACCAACCTACCGCTAAGACGATGTAGGACACTTTGGCTTCCATCTATACTCAAGTGAAGAATGAGGCCAAGATTCTTCAGCTACAATTTGACGTCTACAAGGCCAAGCAGAATGGCCGTCCTCTGCACGTGTACTACAGCTCACTCCGAGGCATGCTTGAGAAGCTACATAGCTATATGCCTATTACAACATCTCTTGAGCAACAAAAGGCATATAGGAACTCCATGATGGTTGGAGTTTTCACGATCGGTCTTGATATAGAGTATGATGCAACATGTACTCATCTTCTCACTGGAGTTGCCATACCTCCCATGGAGGAGGCCTATAGCCGACTCAGTCGGATTATCATGCCTCTTACGGTCACTCCCCAACCCTCGTCGGTTATGGCCGTTTCTCATAGACGAGGAGTGGCGACTCAGTCTAGAGGACACACTGTTCGTGGCATAGTCGGTGGATGTCCGCGTGGTCCTTTTACCTTTTGCCATCAACGAGGACATGCAGAGAATACATGCTATCAGAAACATGGATATCTTGTTTCTGGTCGTGTGGCTGAATAGATTGACCCTTCAGATACTCTTGCTTCCCAGACAGATCCTCACTTGGATGATATAGGGCCTGTTTGGTTGCAGGGTTGGGCAGGGTTGGGGTCGGCTGGGTTGGGCTGGGTGAATAGTAATCTGTGAGGAGGAAGTACCCTTGTGAATAGTAATCAGGGTTGGGCCAACCCTACCCAACCCTGCAACCAAACATGCCCATAGTCTCTCGTATTCAAGAGATTATGACTCATTTTGCAGGAACCACCGCGGCAGACACATTTGTCATAGCTAGAGCCTCTTCGAGCTCCTCATGTATCACTTATGCTTTCACTGGTAGTAATGGTGCAGATGTAACCGGGTGGATTATGGACTCTGGTGCTTCTCCCCGGCAACGACGCCTTTTGATGAGTCGCAAAATCGGCCCTTTAATAATGCAGAATTAGCACTTGGATTTGTCGTAGCAGTCGGGCCAAAATGGGCTCATCAAAAAGATCGTCTCATTTAAATATGTATATGATAGATCAAAATGAGACGATCATAAATTATTTTACTTGGCAAGATATCAATGTCAAACTCAGGGACACGAGCATCTCTCGTATTAATCGGATTTTTAGTCTATTTACCTAAGTGTTGAGTTGAAGAAGAGTATAGGTCAAGGCATGCAAAAGGGACATAACAATGCATTAAAAATCAAACATGCATTTTTTTAAAATTATTTATGATGCAAAAAAATGCAATGAAATGCATCACAGATATGTTCTAGATCACGACGATGAGCCAACTAAACCATAAGTTAATTTCAGATTCAAATGGGATGACAGCCTCAATTTGAACAAGGCATAAGTTAAGAAATTAGAGACACATGGCTATAAAATAATACATTAAAATTCATTGTGTTCAAAACAACAATTAAGCATGCCATTAAAAAGATCATCAAACCAGCTTTAAAACGAAACTGAAATCACCTCAATCGGAAATATAAGGCTCAAGATATGCAAGATCAAAGACAAGGGCATAAATGAAAGAAAACATGAAAAGATACCTACAAACAGGTCCCTGAGAAGGACTAAAATGCAATAAAAATGAAGAACGAGGCCTTCCCTGTAAATAATCCTTACGCACAGGGGCATATTTGCAATTATTTAAACTCGCAAGGGTATGAGTGCAAATATCCCCAGGCGCGCAGGTGCTGCACGTGCGTCAGGACCTGTTTGCAATATTGAAGAATTCCGTGGGCTCCTCTGCAAATTACCCACATGTCACGTGCTCGGCACGCGCCATCCAGGCTCGGAAGTTGGCTCGGACTCGGCCGAGGCTCGGTGACGCTTCGGCTTGGCTCGGACTTCAGGCTCGGGCTGATGCAGGTTCGGTAGCTGGCTCGGGAGTATCCAAACCTAAAGGCTCGGACGCTGAGCTCGGAGAGGCTATGGACCCGACACGTGGCCAACTGGAGTCCATCCGATCGTGACGATCGGGCGGCTGTTGTGCAATCCTGGAATGTCGGCGTGGCGGCATAAGAACCGTTGGATCTTGAGGATCCAACGGTCGATAGAATCGATGGCGTGGCTTCATCTTGGCCGTTGGATGATCGCCGAGAAAGGATCATCCAACGGCCGCTGTTCCTTCTCCTCCATTCGCAGCTGGCGGCGGGAACCGAGCTCCGGCGAAGGAGCTCCGGCTCCGCCGCTCGCCCTTGGCCACGGTGGACCTCCCTCTGGCTCATGGAAATGTCGCCGATGAAGCGTGGAGCTCGGAGAAGACGCTGACGTCTTAGTTCAGGCTATCAGAGCTATGATAGTGACAGCGGAGCTCGGCCGAATTGCTCCGGCGAGGTTCCCGATCAATGAAGTTCTCGAAGACCTGCACTGTTAGTTGATACAACCGAAACGAACCAGTGTGTTGTGCGAAGTGGAGAGAACTGGGAGCTCATAGGCGGCGGAGAAAGTGGGAGCTCGGAGCTCCTCCGTCGTGGGAGGCGGAGGAGGTGGGTCAGAGATGATGAGGTGTGGAAGAAGAAGAAGAAGGCGAGCGGAGGGTGTCGCGTGAGGGGGGGGGGCGTAGCGGAGCTTGGGAGGTGAACAGTGAACGGTGAGGGTGAGTGACAAGGCCTAATTAATTAAGGAAGAACAAGAAGAACTGCAGAGGAAGAAGAAGAGATCTTACCGGAGAATGGGTGGAGCGAGAAGCTTGTGCGCGAGCTCGAGGTAGAGCTCTGGTCTTCGCTGAATACGGTCAGCCGTTCCGTGCAGCTCGGGCGGTCGCGATGCACCGCAGCTTCGCCGTGAAGGTCGGAGGGTCTACACTAGGGAGCCTCGTCGTCGTCGCTCAATCCGGCCACCTCCCCCTGTCATTGGGAGGTGGCGGAGGGCTGGGCGAACCCCCATGTAAAGGTGGACCAGGGCGAACGGTGGAAGGGGCGGAGTATTTGAAGAGGAAGTTCGGCGGTTCTAGTGATGGAGGTCGTGGTTTTAGAGGAGATTATGGGACGACTGGAGGAAAGCCAAGGGTAGTGGAGTGATGCGCGAGGTAGAGGGATGATGGCGGAAGACCAGGAGGTGGTTGGCGAGAGGAGAAGAGGTCAGAGGTGTTGGCGATAATGGGAAGGGGGAGAAATCTTCGCGGGGTGGAGGACGTGTGAGAGAGGGTGGCTGGAGGTAGACGACGACGCGGGGTCGCTGGATCTGGAGATCCAACGGCGAGGATGAAGGCGCGCACCAGCGACTAAGATCAGATCTCGGGTGAGGCGATCAACGGGCTATGATGTTGCCACGTGGCAGGTTAAGGGACGCGTGCTAACGTACGGTGTGGATGTTCTCCAGACTTTGATCAGACGGCCGACATGCACAATAGAAAGAAGCGCTGGAGATGGAAAGATGAATGCGCGATCGAAGGGCTCTGCAGTCGACACGTGGCGCGAAGGAAGAGAGGCGGCAACGAGCGGCGGAGATTAAGGGCGGGGAAGATCTGATGGCTAAGAATAAGAGCGGGTATGGAGAGATCTGAGCCGTTGGATCAGAGGAGGATCCAACGGCTGAGGGTGCGGGCGGCTGAAGCAAGGAGGGCGGGGCCACGTGGCGCACCCAGATTGGGCCACGTGGCCCAATCAGATTATTCCGATGGTATTTTTGCTTTTTGGAGGTTCATTTGGTCGAATTTGAGAAAACTCAAACATGAAAGTTGTAGATCTTGATGAGATCTACAAGTTTCATGTTGACCAAAACTGGAGATGAAATCAAATAAAGACCCAAAATATTTTTGAGGGTATTTTTAAGTCTAAAAATACCACGAATTTTTGTTTTGCCATTTTTTTGTGGTTTTTAATTTATTAAGGACTCTAATAATTACAGGACATTAACTGGGTTTTATTGACATATATTTAAGCAAGGGGGTTAATAATGTGAAATTATGATGATGAAATCGAGTTTCATCACCTGCCAATGGCGACCACATGTCAATTACATGACAGGGGGGAGGTGCATTTGACACCATCCATGCGTCTTCAGAATGTTTTATATGCTTTTGACTTTCAGATGAATTTACTTTTCATTAGTCAGATTACTAAGGACCTGCATTGTTGTGCCATATTTAACCCATCGTCTCTCGTGTTTCGGAACATACTCACGAGCATGGTGATTGGATGTGGCCGTGGGCATCGGAGACTTTACAGATTGGTCCAACCTCCTCTTATTGGTGCTTCTACTATACCTATTAAACTGGTCTCTTTATATCTGTAACACCTTTATTTTGGCCACCTTCCTCTACAGAAACTATGTCTTGTTTATCCTCAGATTTCTAGGATATCCTCTTTTCAGCGTGGGGCATGCCAGCTTGGAAAGCATTATTGTTCTTTCTTTCCATCTTATCACAGTCGAAGCAGTTCTTAGTTGTTTGAGCTCCTTTAATTAGATATCTGGGGTCCAAGTCGTGTTCCTGATCATCATGGACACTGCTTTTATCTTGCTGCTATTGATGATTTTTCTAGACTTTCCTAGGTCTTTCTTTTGGAGAACAATCCTGAGACTGGATCTGTGATAAAATATTTATTAATGAAATAAATAATATTTTTTCTGCTAATGTCAAATATCTTTGCACTGATAATGTCTTAGAATTCTGTATCTTACAACTTTCTGAGTTTCTAAGATCTTGTGGCATTGTTTGCCAGACCTCATGTGCATATACTTCCTAACAGAACGGTGTTGCCGAGTGCAAACATCGTCACTTACTTGATGTGACTAGAACCTTATTGATACATAGTCGTGCTCCTCACTCTTACCGGGGCGATGCTGTCCTTATTGCATGCTATTTGGTGAACTGCATACCCTCGTCTTTGTTGGGAGAGAGATCCTTTTCTCGATTGTGTTTCTCGAGAAAGATATTTTCTCTCTTACACCTCGTGTGTTCGGATCCGTTGCCTTTGTTCATGATGTCTCACCAGGTCTTGACATGCTCTCTTCTAAAGCTGTCAAGTGCATGTTTGTTGACTACTCTTGTACCCAGAAGGAGTACCGTGCTTTGATTCGCTAAGGCGGAAGTACTTTGTCAGTGCTGTCGTTACTTTCTTTGAGTATGTTGTGTTTTTCTCCTACATGTGACATACTTGCCTCATTCGACTCTGACAGTGAGATCTACATGCCTCCACCTCCTACCATCGTTACTCCACTTCCTATTCTACCACCACCTCCTCGACCACCACCAACACTACATACACCTACTCATATCGTTACACCTCCTGTGGCTCCACCTTCTATGGTGACTCAGTTTTTGCCACACATTTTTAATCACAGGTCTCGTTCAGTTCTCCTTGCTCACAGGTTTTGCCCGTCATCCAGCATGCTTCAGGTATGTAATGAGCACATTGTTTTGATTTATGGCACTACTGAGTTGTCTGTGCAGCAAGATACCGTACATAATTAGCAGGTGCCCTCTTAAGAGGGGAACTTACATGTTACATATTTGGCAGATGATCTTGATGTACTGATTGCTCTGAGTAAGTCGAAATGTAGATGCACTACTTATCCTCTTGCATCCTAAATTTCTTTGAGCAGGCTGTCAGTGGATTTCAGGAGATTTACTTTGATACTATCAGTTGTGGAGATACCACCGACGTATCAAGAGGCTCTTCAGGACAGTCGGTGAAGATTGGCCATGGAGAATGTGCTACAGTCATGTGGTATGTGGAGTCTTGTTTCAGTTCCAGTTGATGCATCTGTTGTGGGATGCAAATGGATCTTCACTACGAAACATCATGTGCATGGTAGCGTGGACCGCTATAAGATGAGACTTGTGGTATGTGGGTTCACCCAGACATATGGGATGGACTATCACGGTACTTTCTCACCAGTTTCCAAACATTCTACTCTATGTATTCTACATTCTATTGATGTGACACGAGACCGACCCCTTTATCATCTTGATGTAAAGAATTCCTTCTCTATGGTGATCTGCAAAAGGAGGTCTATATGCAACAACCACCTAGGTTTGTTGCTTAGGGGGAGTGTCAGAAGGTTTGCAGTCTACACAAGGCTATTCATGACCTTAAGCAGACTCCAAGAGCGTGGTTCTAGAAGCTCTCGGATTTGATAGAGCAATAAGGGTTTGTGAGATTGACTGTCGATCATTCCTTGTTTGTGCAGAGGACCCAGAGATGTACTATTGTCATTTTTGTTTATTGTCATTCTTGTTTACGTTGATGATATTATTGTTACAGGGGATGACAAGCAGGGTATTCACGGTGCTAAGGACTTCCTAGGTCAGCAGTTTGTGACCAAGGACGTTAAACATTTATGTTACTTCCTTGGACTGGAGTTTGCCAGGAACCAACGAGGTCTTGTGATGACCCAGAGGAAGTACATTACAGATCTTTTAGAGACATATATGGCTGATTGCAGACCTACCATCAAGGTTTGAAAAAAATGAAAGGCGGAACGAGTTGTTTTACCTGGAGGCGAGTCATAGCCTCGATCTGGTCGGGGCGTAAGGCTCAATTTGTATAGGAAAATAAGTGAAAAAAATATAATATATATTTATTGATGAAATAATCTAATCTGATAGACATATGGAATATAACATTGCAATATAGTATGAAATTATGAAGGTAAGGACTTGAAAAAAGGTTGTCAATTTCATAAAGCTTTCTACTAAAGTTTTACCCAATCAAAAAGAAAATCATTGGGTATAACTATCACTAAAATTTTTTATCAAAGTGGGAGTCATTGGCTATACTTGTCATTAAATATATTATATATTTGAGATGTTGACATGAATCATATTATTTAAATCCTAACTGTATGTTATGCTAAACCTAGTTGAAGAGTGATCCAATGTCCCCTTATGTCGCCATACCCTACCAGTAAGGGGGTCTCGCTGCCTGGTCAGCGAGCCTGGGGGGCTAGGGGGGTCCAGGTGCCCCCCTCTTGCAGGGGTTGTAGGGGGCAGCGCCCCCATCCTGAAAATTTTTCTTATACATGTATTTGAATTCGCATGCATTTGAGATTTGCGAATGCATATGTTTAAGGGTGTAATATTAAGAGTTCATTAAAATAATTGGACATGTTAATGATAAATACGAATAAGAAAAAAGTCAAATTTAAACATTCATCTTGTATAAATATATCCTCAATAAATAGGCTTTTATAAACATTTGAAACCACCAATAAAACCAATTATTTTATAAAAAATGCTTCATAAATGTCGAACGCAGGCCCTCACCGCCTCGATCATCCGAGGCACTTGCCTCAGCCAGGGGGTTCAAGGCGATCATCTCGAGGCTGTTTTCCTCGCCTCGTTTCGCCTCGAGCGCCTTTGCTCCTCGAAGCACATTTTTTTTGAACCATGCCAAGGACTACTCCTCTTGACTCGAGCATGAAGCTCTATGATGATGATACTGAGGAGGTCGACAAGAGGAGGTACAAAGAGCTTGTTGGCAAGCTACTGTATATGACTATTACCAGGCCTGACATGTCCTTTATCGTGAGCAAAGTGAGTTAGTTTATGGAGCATCCCATACATGCACATATGGATGCAATCCATATGATTTTGAGATGCCTGAAGACTTCACCTGGTATTAGACTTCTTTTCAGCATAGGCACATCTCTTTCAGTTATAGCGTATGCAGATGTAAATTATGCCGGGTGTCCAAAGGATAGAAAGTGTACATCAGACTTTGCTGTGTTCATAGGGAATTCTCTTGTTTCAGGTTGAGTAAGAAGCAGACTCTGGTTGCTAGATCAAGTGCTGAGTCGGAATACAACGCCATGGCACAGGCTAGCACAGAGATGATGTGGGTCAAAGCTGTTCTTACTGACCTGACTATAGAGATGCCTCTTCCCATACATCTCCAATGTGATAATCATGCTGCTCTCTTCCTTGCCAACAACCCAACCTTTCATGAGAGGACGAAGCACATAGAGGTGGATTGTCACTACACTCGTGACATGATACATAAGGGTCTTATCGCCACTACGCATGTCAGCTCTGGAGACCAGACAACAGATGTTTTTACAAAGGCCCTAGCGAGAAGACCTTATCAGACATGTTATTCCAAGCTGAGTCTGATTGATATCTACGCTCCAGCTTGAGGAGGGGTGTTGAGATATTAGTTATCTTTATTATTGTTTTCTTATTTACTATTTCTTTTTCCTTCTTATTGTAATTTGCCAAATAGGTTCCTCTCCTATACAAGAGAACTCTAGGGCCTCTCATAATGAAATGAATTTTTTCCCTCAACAAAATTGTATAAATTGTTTGGCTTTAATATGGTCTGGTGGCATTGTGCCTACAACTAAAAGACCAAGGTTCAAATCCCCCTTTGTAGGGGTTGCGTTAGGAAGTCAACAACCAACATAAAAAATAGTCGAATATTTTGACATGGATTTGAGCAATAATCCATGTAGCCGGCCCTACTTGTAGTGGGAGAAGACTTCACCGTTTTTGTCTGGCTTTAATATAATAGTTGGGCTCAATTATGCAGTTGTTGCTTGCAAATATGACACTTGTTTTAATACTTTTTAACCAAAAAACTCATAGATTCAATGCATTTCTATTGTCTGTCATTTGAGCTTACCCTCACCAACCACAGAGTGCCAAGCAAGTAATGTTTTTTGCGAAATTTGGTTGGATGAAGTCAAGAATGGATTCATAAAAAATCTTTAGCACATTACTAAACACTTCAGCACAATAGATTACTTAAATTATTATAACCAGTTGATTTTAATGGTGAAATAGCTCTCTCAACATATTCTTGATGTGAGCATAGTGGAGAGCATTGCACAAGTTTTATATGGGGGCATGGAGCAAGATCAAAATCCTACTCGTAGTATATATGGACCGGCCTGATCCATAAAATTGAGATGGACTTGTGATTGACTGATGGAAAAAAATTAGGCAGGTCTGGGCCTGGCCCAAAGCTTGATTTTTGTTATATGGGCCTGGGTCCTTATGGGCCCGACCCATGCTCATCCCTAGTTGGGGTGGGGATGGTCGATGGTCTGGTCGTTGATGACATGGTGTCATAATGTTTATGGGACCATTCTTGGTGATAGCGTTTAATAGACTTTGAGGTGGAAAGAGGATTTTCGGTCATTTCATTGAATGTGAGATGGGTGTTGTCGACACAATTGAGGTGGAAGGTGGACAGTCTGATTTTTGGTCATAGCGTGTAAGGACCTGTTGATGTTTGTAGAAAGAACAAGATTTGAGAGGACCTGAAATAGCTGGTGGTAATGTTTAATCGTTGGACATGCATAGTTTTCCTTTAGGTGCATATTAATGTGACTTCGCCTAGGTATACGATCAGATGGATGCTCATACATAGATATGGCAGTCGTAAATTATGGAGACATGGTTGATGAGCTGGGATTGATAGATTATTTGATCAAAGGGTGCGGATCTGCATGGTGAAGCTCCTCTCCATGATTAAGGATGGGCCAATTCTTGGCATTATCTGTAGCGAAGTGCATATCCAATATGTTGCCCGTGTGCATATACGGACTGCATAACCGGCATATGCAGCCATATATGCAACCTATGCAGCGCATATGGTTGTATATGTGATGCATACGAAATGATGCTTTTCATCCATGATTGGAATGGGAGGCATGTAGGTTTGGGGGTGTGCCAGAGAGCTTTGTGGATGCATCATGCCTGAAGGTGCATCATCAAAGGTTTTCTTTTGTGGCCTTTGTCATTGTGGTGGTAGAGGCAGTGGCATGTGGGATGGCTCGAGGTGCTGAACAGTTGTAGTTATTCATTGAGATGCATATATTGGATTATCATGGATGAGTCATCTGTTTTGGATGGTTGAATGGATAATAGAGATGGGGGAGGTCGAGGGACCGGAGGTAGAAGCTGCTATCGAGGGGTGGCCGTTGGGTCATTTATTGGGGGTAGCTCTCTCAACAACATTGTTCTACAGATTGATATTGAAATGCCTATAAAGGCTGAGAAGCGAATTGATGCTGTGCAGGGAAGGTTCTCATGGAAGAGGGTGGAGGGGCACTGCCTCTGCTGGTTGAGTAGGAGGTGCATGGATACATGCGATCTGGTGGGCTAAGTGGATTATGAAGCTACTGAGGGTGTGGGGTGGTGATCTTGTCAGCATGATATTGGAGTTATGCTATGGCAAATGTTTTTTTATGGAAGAGAGGGTTGTACTATCACATGCATTTTGGAAGGGTTTGACGCATATGTTGGTGATAGTGAAGCCACATCTGGTAATGTAGTCAGGAAAAATGATAAATTTCAGATTTTGATTAGATGATTGGTCCGGGTGGAACATGCCTGATACTTTTGGGGATAAGAGAGTGGACTTTTGTCGTGGCACAGGTTAACGAGGCTCGGAGGGAGCATATTTTGCTATCCAATCCGAATTTTGCTTTTGACTGCTGTTTGATTATGAAGGCAAAAGAGTCCGTGAAGGTGAGGGTGTATGCATGGTTGTTAAGAAGGAAGATGCTAGTCAATAAGGAGTTCCGAAGCAGGTGAGGAGGAAACGTGGACAGATTATGTCCGGTCTACAGGGTTGGGTAGGGGAATGTGGGCTACATGTTTCTCCTGCAATTACACAAACTTGTGGGTTAGAATGGGTGGATGCGGGTTGGTCATATGCATTTTGTGCGGGCTTCGGTACCTACTGGGTAGGCGGTTGCAACCGACTTTATAGAAGACAACATGAATGGCCTGCTAGCAATCCTATGTGCCATGTGGAGCAAAAAGAGCAAAATCGTATTCAAAGGGTGAGAAGTGTCGAATATGCGGTGCACATTGTGGAGGCATTACATCCATCCCTGGTGTCATTGCGTTGAAAGTGGACCAGTAAGAAGGGGTGGGTTGTTGTAGTGGTTTTATCCGTTTTAATTAGATTTTGGATGTCATCCTGATGGATGATTATCCTTTGGCTTCTCAAAAAAAGATTCATTTTGATTTTATTTAGATCAAGTAAGACACTCTAATTGAATCGTAATAAACTGCTTGTAACGATCTTGTAGAGATAGTTCTTAGTATTATTATCTCTTTATGTATCTTGTCATTGTTTCTTTATCTTTTATAGACTTCTTTGTAATTTATCCTTTTTTTTGACGCTCCTTTGTAATTTATCCTTAAGGTCTCTCCCTATATAAGAGAGCCTAGTGTTATTCTGAATGATTATCGAAGAATCCTTTCCCAACATGGTATCAGAGCCGCCCTAGGGCTCTCCACAACCGCCGCCCTTCCCCACCCCACCCGCCACCCTCTTCTCGGCGCCGCCTCTCTATCTCTCTCTAGGGCTTCTCCCCGCCGCCCTAGAGCCTCTCCGTCTCGCCTTAGGCCCCCGCGCGGTCCCAGCCCGCCGCCCGAGGCCATCAGCCCGCCGCCCGAGGCCCACAGCCTGCCGCCCTAGGCCCCCAGGCGGCCTACCAGCCTGCCACCAGACCTCCAGGCGGCTCCCAGCCGCCGTCCCGTCCCAGCCAGCCGCGCAAGCCTCTAGGGGGCCCCTAGGCTGCACCCAACCAGCCGCTGTAAGGGCTGTAAGCCTTCTCTGAGGCGTGCCCTAGTCCTTTCTTCGTCCGATATATGTATTTGAGTGCGTAATGTCTACATACGCACTCAAATCCGATGCAGTTGGTGTAGACATTCATCATCGTGTCTACATACCATGGAAGGTCGTATCCCGATATATCGCCGATATATCGATATCGACATGGGACCGATATCGAAATCGATATATTGATATATCCGATTTCAGGCATTTTCTTCAGAAAGATTCCTAGATATAGCGACATATCAGCGATATATCACCGATATATCGATATCGACACGATATCGATATCGATATGTCCTTCCACGCTACATACCCTAGTTCTTCTCCAAGCGACAATATGTCAGAATCGAAAGTCGATATGCCCTCCACTGGCGCATTCAAAGGTCCTGCGCCAATAGTGAAGATGGACGGGTCTAACTATGAGCTCTGGGCTATGCAGTTCATGAACCTCATGAAGTCGAATGGTAAGAAGCACATTCTTACCGAGGATGAGCCCGTGGAGAAGACAGGGATATATGCCTCATGGGAGGCTGATGACTCCTACACAAAGGTCTGGTTGTCTGGTACATTGACGATGGAGATTGCTAATGACGTCCTCCATCAGCCCACTGCTAAGGCAATGTGGGATATCCTTGCCGCTACATATTCGCAGGTGCGAAATGAGACAAAGATGTTGCAGCTCAGCATGACATTTTCACAATGAAGCAGAGCGACAGACCTCTCCATTCCCTATACACATCCCTAAGAGGGATGTTTGAAAAGATATACAGTACCATTCCACTCACTGCTACTCCTGAGCAGCAGAAGGCGTTTCGAAATGCCACCATGGTGGGTGTTCTACTTGCGGCTCTTGATCCTGAATATGATGCCGCCCGATCTCAGATCCTAGCTGATACAGTTATTCCTCCAGTGGAGGATGTTTACAGGAGGCTCAGTCGGATTCCAGTTTCCTTCAGCTCTTCTACTCCACCCCCATCAGCGATGGCAGTCTCGCGTGGGAGAGGTGGCCCGCCGTCTGGTCGTGGTCGTGGACGTGGCAGTGGACCCCAGGGAAGGAGTGGTTGCTTCACTCAGACATGCTCCTATTGTCACCGCACATGACACTCGGAGGAGATGCTATTCTAAGCATGGATTCCCAGCATCGGCACGTGTTGCAGAGCACTCTTAGTCTCCATTACCGTATGCTGCAGATAATCGATTTGACGAACTTGTGGCCCGTCTTCGAGATATTATGCCACAATCATCTGGTGATTCGTTTGGTGGTTCTTCAGATATAGTTGCTACAGCCTCTGCCAGTTCATCCGCCGCTGCTAGTAACTCAGGTAGATCTACTGCATTCACACCATCTCATGATATATCTGACTGGGTTATAGATTCCGGAGCCACACATCATCTCTGCCGAGATAGAGATAGACTACAAGCCTACAGGGACATTCCTCCCGGCTGTTCAGTGCAGATAGCAGATAGTACCCATTCGCCCCTTGTTGACCAGGGGGAGGTCTTCCTATCCTCCACTATGCAGCTACAGAACATCCTACATGCTCCTGAGTTCTCTATGAACTTGTTATCTATTAATCAAATTACGAAGGATTTGCATTGTCGTGCTATATTTGACCCGTCTTCTCTCATTTTTCAGGACATACTCACGGGCAAGGTGATTGGCTGTGGCTCTGAGCAGAATGGTTTATATCGACTGGTTCGGGATTCCTATGCTGGCATCTCATCTCATTCTGCCGGACCAGTCTCCCCGTACATCTGGAATCTCCGATTTGGTCACCTTTCGCTTCAGAAAATGCGCCATCTTCTACCCCAGATCTCTCCTAGTTCGTCTTTTCGCTGTGAAGCATGTCGGTTGGGAAAGCATCGTAGGTCGAGCTTTCCAAGTCGTCAGAGTCGGAGCAGTAGCTTCCCATTCGAGTTGTTACATATAGATATATGGGGTTCGAGTCGTGTTCTCGATCATTAGGGGCACATATTTTATCTTGTGGTAGTGGATGATTTTTCTCGTGTGTCATGGGTCTTTCTTTTGAAGAGTAAATCTGAAGCAGGAGATGTGATCAAAAATTTAATTAATGAAATGCACAATGTTTTCACTTCCTCAGTCAAATATGTTCGGACGGATAATGCCCTAGAATTTTGTACACGCTCACTTTATCAATTTCTTTCATCAAAGGGTTTATTCACCAAACCACTTGTGCATATACGTCACAGCAAAATGGTGTGGCGGAAAGGAAGCATTGCCATCTCTTGGATATTACTCGAACCCTGTTGATTCAGAGTTGTGCTCCTATTTCTTTCTGGGGGGACGCTGTTCTTACTGCATGTTATCTAGTCAATCGAATGCCATCCTCAGTTCTTGGTGAGAAGATGCCTATCTCTCTTATTTTTCCAGACAAGGAGTTATTTTCACTGACTCCATATGTCTTTGGTACTGTGGCTTTTGTTCATCGTCTATCTCCCGGACTTGACAACTTCTCTCCTAGAGCAGTCAAGTGCATCTTTGTGGGTTATTCCGGGACTCAAAAGGGCTACCGGTGTTATGATCCTACGACTAAGAGGTACTTTGTGAGTGTTGATGTCACTTTCTTTGAGTCTGTCATGTATTTCTCTCCTGCAGGTGACAGACTGGTACCATCCACTACCACTGATGATGTCTATGTTCCTCCACCACCTATATGGAGTTCACCTGAGTCTTCCCCTGTGCCCGACCCCACGCCAGCACCCCCACCACCGCCTCCTCCTCCACCCATTCCACGGCCTATCGTGTCACCACTACCTAAATTCTATACGCGTCGGTCATGTCCTGCTCAGACTACAAATCAGCCGCTCATCACGCCTCAGGTATGTTCATATGGCACTACTACTGACGGGTCAGGTTTGGTACATGTGCAGGATTCTTCAGTACAGGACGACACTAGCCCATCCAGTACAACAGATGATGATCTTGATGTTCCGATTGCTATTCGGAAGCAGAGGCGGCACTGTGCCTCTTATCCATTTGCTTCACATGTTTCCTTTCACCGTCTCACTGGTGATTTTCAGAGATTTGCCACAGCCTTGTCTTCCGTAGATATACCACGGACCTACCATGAAGCTTTGAAGAGTGATTGCTGGAGATTAGCTATGGAAGAAGAGATGAGGGCCTTGCAGTCCCGTGGCACATGATCTTTGGTCCTTGCAGCTCCTGATGCATCCGTTGTGAGCTGTAAGTGGGTCTTTACAGTTAAATATCATGCAGATGGCACATTGGATAGGTACAAAGCACGCTTGGTCGCCCGTGGGTTTACACAAACCTATGGCGTGGATTACATGGATACGTTCTCTCCAGTGGAGAGACACTCTACGCTTCGTATTCTCTTATCTGTTGCTGTGGTCCGTGATTGGAGTATATCTCAACTAGATGTCAAGAATGCCTTCCTGTACGGGGACTTACAGGAGGAAGTCTACATGCAGCAACCACCTGGGTTTACTGCTGAGGGGGAGAAGCACATGGCCTGTAGACTTCACAAGGCGATATATGGCCTCAAACAGAGTCCGAGAGCATGGTTCCAGAAGCTGTCCAACCTAATTGAGGAACATGGATTCAAGAGGTCGAATGCCGATCACTCGTTGTTTGTCCAGAAGTCATCGGTAGGTACGGTTGTCATTATGGTCTATGTGGATGATATTCTTGTTACATGAGATGATGCTCATGGCATAGAGAGGGCGAAGGCATTCCTAGGCTGTCAGTTTGTTACAAAGGATCTGGGGACCCTAAGATATTTTCTGGGGTTGGAATTTGCAAGGAATGCACAGGGCTTGGTGATGACCCAACGGAAGTACATTACAGACTTCCTGATTGAGACTGGCATGGATGGATGCAAACCATCAAGTATTCCCATGGACCCTAGCGTGAAGTTGTATGATAGTGATATTGATGAAGTAGATAAGAGGAGATATAGAGAAATGGTGGGAAAACTCCTTTACATTACCATAACTCGCCCAGACATTCAATTTGCAGTTAGCAGGGTGAGTCAATTTATGGAGCAGCCAAGACAGGTTCACATGGATGCTATACACATGATACTGAGGTATCTGAAGTCTTCTCCAGGGTCAGGGCTGCTCTTCAAAAAGGGCACATACTTATCCATCTCAGTGTGTGCAGACGCAGATTATGCAGGATGCCCTAAGGATCGAAAATCAACCTCAGGGTTTGCAGTGTTTGTTGGAGGCTCACTGGTTTCTTGGAAAAGCAAGAAACAAACTGTTGTGGCAAGGTCCAGTGCCGAATCCGAATATAGGGCCATGGCTCAAGCTAGCACAGAAATGATGTGGGTTCGGTCCGTACTAGAAGATCTACATGTAGCTGTGCCCGTACCTATGAGGCTTCAGTGTGACAATCAGACAACATTATTCATTGCCAACAATCCAGCTTTCCATGAAAGGACCAAGCATATTGAAGTTGACTGCCATTACGCTACAGACTTGATCCAGAGAGGATTGATATGTACTGCACATGTGAGCTCAGGAGATCATACTGCAGATGTATTCAACAAGCCACTGCTCAGAGGACCTTTTCAGAGATGTTCATCCAAGCTGAGCATGATAGACATCTATGCTCCACCTTGAGGGGGAGTGTAGAGATAGTTCTTAGTATTATTATCTCTTCATGTATCTTGTCATTATTTCTTTATCTTTTATAGACTTCTTTGTAATTTACCCTTAAGGTCTCTCCCTATATAAGAGAACCTAGGGTTATTCTGAATGATTATCGAAGAATCTTTTCCCAACAGATCTCATAACCAAATTTGTATCTTATCGATTACTGGACAATGATTCCATGGAATCCATTTCCGGAGTCATATCTGGTAGGTCTTTAATGCTAACTGATTTTTCTTCTGTCTGCTGTTTCATTAATTTCAGGAGAGACAAGCTTATCTTGAGCAGCTTCATGCCGAGTCTCAGAGACTGCTAAGGGGTGAGGGGTCTGAAGTGAATTCTTTATTTTCTTATCCTGGTCCCCGGAAGCTGAAGAGATGAGAGACTCACCCCTTTAGTATTGTGTGTTTTTGTTCTTTTAGAGACCAAGAATGCTTCTTTCAAATCTGCACCACCAGTTCAGAAGCCAATATCTTCTGTTTTGGAAAAGATTCGTCTCAGGAAATTGGAAATGTTAAAAAAGTCTGTTCTTTGGATCTCACCTGTCTGCTGCAGTTTGTTTCTTATTGAAACATTATCTGAACGGAGGGTCACTTTTTAGTTTCTTTATTACAGGTCTAACGAATTTTACGATCTTGAATCTCCTGCGGAAAATGAAACTTGTGAGAACAGTCATCTTTGGGCCCCTGTTGTCTCTTGTTCTCAGAGTGGCAAGAAGGATAATTCCGAGAATGCTGAAGAGGTAGATGGTTTAGATTTAAATGTTTATAATGCCTGCTTTTTGCTTTGGTCTGAATCAATGCATCCCTTTTGGACACACCTGTTAGCTTCAGGAGACAGATTTTACACCTGATAAGACTGATGCTAATGCTGTAGAAGTTTTAGATAGCCCCAGTGGGAATAAGCATCGTGAATCGGTGAGTATTTTTTTAATAAAAAGTTGGTGCTGATTAATTATTTTTTTATTTGTAGTTGAGTATTATTTTGGCTGGTGCGACTAAAATTGTCCATGGATTAGGTTGTTTTATTTCTCACATGCAGCGGATTGTTTACACGTGCATGGTACTCCTAACTACATAATTACTAGGACAGTGTTATGGTAGTTTCATGCTTAGTCGTTTGCAGGCATCGAGTTTACATTAAAATAACAAAATTCTGCAATAATAAAGATATTAGACTTTCACAACTTCCTTTAGTTCTTAAATGACCGCAGACCTCCAATATTTTGTGGCATGCCAACAGTTTTCCTAGATGCCGTTTTTAATGAAAATGGTTGTCCTGTTTACTTTCACTGTAACTTGATTTTTCTAACTTACCGAGCCAGTGTATTTATGACATTGCTTTGGCCATGTACTTTTGTATTTGTCAATTTTTAGGTCTACATATGCTAGAGAATTTTTGTAACATACATGTTTACCATGGTGCTCAGTTTGCTCACCTCCACAGGGGGATCCATCAATTGATGTCAATGCAGGTCTGAATGCATACTAGAAGTGTCATGTCCTTTGCAATTTTGCATAAAAGAAGAGCAAAGAGGAGGGAGCTCTGGATTGGTGCCCCACTGGGTTGTATGGGCTGCAAGTCTGCAATACTATTTTCACCTCTTTCTTTCATCTTTATGCTGTAGTTCCTGCAATCTTACACTGATATTCCTTGAGTGGTTTTGTACCTGTGAAAAGAGGGAATGGCCAAAGTAAAGAGCATGCACTTTTTGTGAGACCTCAGCCTCCTTGTCACCTCATACATTCATATTTGGGATTATTCAATTCAAACTAAGAAACGCACTATTTGCATGGTTATGACATGGTATCATTGTCGACCCACGAGAATGAATGTGTTGACATAACAAATCACGTCAATAAAAAAGCCTAGTTTTCACAGAGATAGATGTGCACGAATATGTACAAGACACAACTGAAGTATAGGGGCATGGAAGGTTTATTTTTCTTCCAGGCATTGCTCAATTTAAAATTGATCTCTCTATCCACTCAGCTTCTTTAGTCTTTGTTTGGGACTTTTAGCTACCATATTGATTATGACCATGATATTTCAATCTGCGATGAATTCACTATGTTATGAATGACTGATGTGGAGGATAGTGTAGGGTTGCTGCCTCAATTGGGTGATTGGATGTTATGGAATATCCGTTCATTGTGTGGTAGCGTCATGTGTTTAGCCCCTTGTCGCTTATTGTGAGAGTTATGAATGTGGCATATACATAGGAACTTGTACTGCATGTTTCAATGAGAATAAACACTAACAACAACAAAGCCTTTTTCCACATTAAGTAGGGTCAGCTACATGGATTATTTGCCTCCATTCAAATCTATTTTGGGTCAATCTCGGATTTAGATCCAAAAAACTAAGATCCTTTCGTATAGTCTCATTCCAACACTTCTTGGCCCTTCTTCGCTGTCACGCCCGCGTATTCGGGTTACCCGTTTACACATTATTCGCGGTATTATATTTGCTACCAATCGTATTAGGTTACGAAAATTGAGGAAAAATTTTTCGCGTTTCAAATAACATTCACAATTAATGTAAACAACAACAAAATCAACAAGTTTCACCAATTCACATTTCATCAATTTCCATATACAATTACATGTAACAAAAGAAACTATAATATGTAAAGGTATCCCAAAATCTAATAGAAAAGAAGGGAAAAACATAAATATTATTCTGTACATAAACTGTAACATGTGTACCGACGAGTGTAGCAACAGAAGTTTGGGATCATCTGTCAGCTTACTGCGATGCGGGTGCTTTGCTTGCCACATATGTTAGGAACAAGAGAAATATCAACAATTATTGAATACAATCCAACATATTAAAAATAACAGGTAATTTAGCGTTTTCAAAAGAAAGCAAGTAGATAGGTATTGAAATTTAAATTTACTAGCTACTTGCATAAAAGTGAGTTTTCAAGCTGTTATGTATGTAAATCCCTTGATCACTCATTACCTTATAACTTTCCATATATATAACACACACACACATATATATATATAAATTAATGACCATATGTAGGTTATTATCTTTTTATCATTTAGAGATCATGTTGATGGATTTTTATATTTAGGATGATGAGTCTCTGATTTGATCTTTATTTCTGTCTAATTTCTCAAGCCTAGTGGATAATATGTAGTCTTGGTCTGAGTGTGACCTCGCACTATGACTCTAAAGTGTGAAGAATACCTTAAGGTTGGGGTGCCACTACATGCATGCAGTGGAGTATAATCCATCCTAACTAAGTTCCCAATACATCCACTAGCTTCTCCTGACATATGTAGTAGTAGTTCTAAGATCTGATTAAATGTCGATGATCAATGATTGACGATGATTGATGATTTTTGCACCAAGCTCAACTGTAGCCAACTCAACTGTAACTCATCGCCAAGCTTATTGGCAGAATTGTAACCAAAACTCAAGCGGTGAGGAAGTCTCCTAAGAGTCTCTTCTGTCTCTCTCTCTCTCTAAGTGGAAGTGCGGTCTAGTAGAGGGCTAGGCCTACTCCAAAACTACGCCCCTGAGACGGGTGTGAGAAACTTTCCGGAATAGTCACTCCAAAAATCGGCCAGACTGGTATGGGCAAATGAGCTTGTAAAGTAAAACCAAAATCTAGGGTCCCTCAGCCTAAGCACCCTAAGAACAGAGGGTCAATGGAGATGGTTAAAAATATGGATCCCCAGGAAGCGTATGAGCCTGCGTAAAAATCATAAAAAAGACTGAGATCCTAGATTCACGCACTTGACGGCCGCTGCCCTAACTGGGCTTCCTATCTCCCACCTTGTTGAGGATCACCGTGCCCTCTCACAGTCAGGTGTAAGGGTCACCATGAGCGACACTATTAATCATCATCATCATCTATTTGCCGACATTTTCACTTGCTTGATTATTTCTTTCTTCATCCTTTCTGTGGCCAACTTTACAAATCGAGTGATCCTTTCATGAGTATTAAAAGTTATTAGATCTAAAATGATCCTTGCATTTCGCATTGCCACAATCTCCATGATCAACATGCATTAGGCTTCATATTTTAGTCATCTTTCTTGGTTTTGCATTCCATCATGGCCTCAAATTTCAACGAAATTCCACCGCATTTCTCTGAAATTTCCATTTCTCTAGGTCACCGAAATCGAAACGCTATCTTATTTCCTTTTCTAGGATTTCAATGAATTATCACCGAATTGTCAACAAAATTTCATCGAAATTGCATTTTGTTTCGGTGAAACAACAAAAATAAAGGAATTTACCTTTCACTTTCATTGGAATTTGCATATATTAATGTTTTTTTCACTTATTTATTCGTCGATGTGTTGATTTATTAGAGTGCTTTATGTTCTTTAAAGAAGTTTCTTTAGTTAGTTTCTAAATTTTACATCTAAATACAAACCAAATCAATTAGTCGTCAGAGAGTTAAATTCAAGTTTTAACTGAAAAGCTTTATTTTTTGTTCTTTTTATTTGTATATATGTTTTGATTAGTAGTTCTTTTATGTGTCACCTCATTCTTATTGACGAGGTGATTATCATGGCTTTTGTTACCAGTTTAATATTCAATTCTGATTCTAAGCAACACGTTGCTCTATATATCAACATGTGATGATTATGATGATAATATTACTTATTTAAAAAATGACGATAATATTACTTCAAAACTTATATTTACTATTTTATTTTACAAATAAGTATCCATTTCTATTTTATTTATTGACTTGTGAATATTAAAAACTTTAGTTTTTGGAAAAAAAATCATTTGAGTCACTTCCAAGATTTCCAATGATTTCACCAAAATTCTCTTAAATTTCTCTTTTCGAACATTATGGCGAAACGAAATTGAAATCCAAAATTTAAGACTTTGCTTTCTTGTGGCTTCTCTCTATTATAAGGTCGTGTAAGGGTTAAGTTGTTAGCAACCTTTCAATTCTTGTGATTGTAAGTATTTGCCTACTATCAAGTTGGATATTGATTGTGCTTGTGAATGCTATGCAGTTTCTTGGTGATAGTTGATTTGTTTGTGTCTTGTATAGCATATATTTTATGATCACAAGCTATACAATGCATCTACTAGACATACATGCTAGAATATATTTTGGCTATGATGGGAGAATGCGGATTGAATGGTGAGTATACAACAATACAAAATTTATATGTAGATGAAATGGGGATTAAATAGCACCCAATGTTTTTGAAACCGGACCGGATCGACCGGTGAACCGGGCCTGGACCGGTCCGGTTTACTGGTTTATGCCGGTTCGGTTTGATTATTCCAATTTTAATTAACCCGCCCGGTTCAACCCATTTTTTCGACCTTGTTTAACCAGGTTCAACCAAAGTTGAACCACATTTAATTTTTAAATTATTTAAAAATTTTGTTGGTAGTGGGAGTTGAACCCATGACCTTTGGTTACCTATTTCACACTTCTAACCAACTACCCTAACACAACTTTTTGTATGTATTGGGTATTAAATATAATTAAACTATTGTCATGTTATAGAGTACCTAGTCCAAATTATATATATATATATATGATATGTATCATATTTGATGGTGCATAAGAAAAATACTTTATGTATAGTGTGAAATATATACGATCTATGTATTTTATATATATTTCAAGTATATTTAAGTGTATATTATAAATATATTATTTCATTTCGGTTTGATTAGCCGGTTCAACTACTTTTTTTTCACCGGTCCGGTTTAATCCGGATTTAAATAATGACGATGTCATCATCCGGTTGAACCGGTTTGATTACATGGTTCGACCCGATCTGATCATTTCAGTAAGATTTCCGGTTCGGTTTCAAAAACCTTGATGACACCCTAAAAATTGTCACCAAGCATTTCTGCACATAAATAAATGACCGGCAGGAAAAAAAGATAAATTTGACAAAGTATTCGCTGAAGATTTATGCCCAAAATCCATTTGTTCATTCGGTGATTCAAAGAAAAAGTCCACGGAGAGAAACATAGTTCCTAGATGATTTCTGTTGACTTGCCTCTTGTGTGTATACAACTTTAATCAACTAATGGGTTCTAATGGTCTATTTGTATTTTTGCACTAATCGATGTTCAGTATAAGCCGTTTTTTAAACAATTTCCCACTTTTTTGCCCCGGCCCTTCTATTATGTCAGAAGTTTAAGCTTACTCAACGTGTGATTTATATTTATTTTTGTACCTATACCACCTAAACTGATATTTTGCCTCTTCTTTGTGGTGTTTAAGTTTGCAGCTCCCAACGTCTATTTATTTAAAAACTATCTTTCATTAGATGCCTATTGTGTCTCAGTTTGTCTGCACTTTAATTTGATGTTAATTGCTATGTGTTCCCCTTTCTAAACGTGTATATTTTGCAGGTTCTAGATAGTAATTATGAAGATGTGCATTATGGTCCAGCAGTTGGCTTAAAGGTCTTATACCCTACCTTATTTTACACTTATAAAGCTTAACAATAGCTGCCTGTAGAGTTCAAAGCTGAAGGTGCATTTGTAATTTACACAGGACTCTTTAAGCTCTCCAAAGTATGAGGATAACATAAGATCTGGAAATCAAGTTGATAGTTCACCAGAGAAAGCTTCTTCTCAAGAAAATAATCTCTCATCCTCACCAATAACGAGCCCAAAAAGTGGCGTAGACCTATCAGATGACACGTTAGTGTTTCAAAACTCTCTTCTATAGCAGTGAATTTTTTGGGCTTGTGGTTCGAAATCATTATAGCATCTAACCTAGAATACACAAGTATTTACTCATAACTTTTGTTTCAGACTTTCAGTGGTGGACCTGCATTTTCCTCAAGCTGGGTACATGTCTCCTCCCAGCTTTCCGATCTCTTGCAAACATTCCAATCCAACCTCCTATGATCTCATTCTTTCTCACTAGGTCATGTTGTGCCGCTCCTCTCTTTGGCACCTGGTTCTCTTTTTGCAACACACCTCACTAGTCACTAGACTATGTCCATTTGATCTCAATTACCCTTTCACGCATCGCCATTCTCCATAGAAACATTCTCTCCACATTCCACCAAGATCTTCCGACATTTGGGGGTTGCCACATTCGAGGACACTTGATTGTTGGTCCACCATTGCACATGGTAATCCCATATAACCATCAATCATCCAACTCATTTGCATCCCTCCATGCGTCACGTCCCCTTAACCTCAGTGCTATTGACCAACATTTAAACCCTCTGAATGTTGCGGATCCTCGCAAAGCCTACAACGATGCCCACTTGCCCATCAACAAAATTTTTATCAAAGTGGTTGGCTATATTGAATGGACCTTGGGCTACTTTAAAACTCCACGGCTTTCGGATTTTTGTGCTTTACAACCTCTTATGTCTCTTTGGAATCTTTTGGTGTTCGATCCATTGGCACTTTGCGCCCCTTGGAGGAATTTGACATTTAGGCCTTTTGAAACCCTATATGCATTGTGGTTCTGTAAGCTACCTCGCGATACTTTTTCAATTGTTTGCACTCGTTATAGTTCTTTAACATCTCTTCTCCTTTACAACTCTTCATGCTTTTGTTTCGTCGCATGCTCCACAACTTCGAATTCCTCACAACAATGCTTCAATGTATATTTTTTTATGATAACTAAAATCCCTCAATTGTCATCATGTCATTCCATCATGACTTGTAATTTTGTGTATTTGATATTTTTTGTTATCATTATTATAATGAGCTCTTTGTATATGTGTGATGTTGTTATTGCTTTTTGGATGTGTCGTAGGTATCATTGCTTATTGCTAAACAGTTCGTGTATGTGGGTCATTGGATCTCTCCATGATCCGATTACCACATGCACCATGTTAGTCTCGCATCATGTAGGAATGGGACTTGGTCATATTGGTGGGGCTATATAAGAAGCTCCACACCCCTTGTATTCATTGAGAGAAAGCATAATGAAGTATAGGGTCCTTTGAGGCTTTCTCCCATGGTGTCATCCCACTCCTTATGGAGTATGGTTCTATGTAAACCTGTGTGTTCTTTCGTGGTTTTTATCTCTTTATCTCTGATTATCGCTTCCACATTGCATTTTTACACGGTTCTTGGATTTGTTCTTAAAGTTTTGTTTGTTACGTTACTATTCCAAAGATTTCAATCCAAGTTTTATTTTGCGCTTATGCATAAGTTTTGAAGATCATGCCGTCGTTGAGTTCGAGAGAAAACTAGGGTTTCATGATTCTGAAGTTTGAGATGTATATGGGCTTCTCCTCCATCTGAGTTTCTCTTTCCCGTACGCAGTGCCACTGCTAACACCCACCATGCATTATCTCCAAAGATCCCTGTGTTGCTGCTTTGAAGGGCCCTTTGACCTTTGCCAATCGTCGGAGGGTGACACTTCTCATCAACAGTAGCCCTAGGTAGGGATCTCGTCTCTACGACATGCCCTCTTCTTCGACGCAAGCCCTAGTGTGCCGCTTCAGGTTACCTTCAACTGCTTTCACCTTCAGCGGTTTCCACGATATGCTACCGTCTCCAGGCTACCTCTGGGTGGCACGCCACCACCTTTCTCGTGTTCCTTGTGTGTACTCGTTTAGCGACACTAGTCTCCAACAACAATCGAGTACGAGAGAGGAGAGGAATGTCTTGCTCTCTCGATCCATCCTTTTCGATTTCAACAATGGCATGCAACCACATGCATCGAGCAACTGCCTCCATCTCCTCTAGGTAACACCCAATCATGAGACAAGGGCGACAACTCCCATGGAGGCGAGATTGATCGAGTGTGCCTCCACACACTTCAATCATGTGTACAATCCTTCTCTAGCAAGAAGAAGCAACATTTGGGGGCCCCACCATATCTCGTCCGATGGGTTCTTCAAGTTCTCCGTATCAGTAACTCCCCTAAATAGTCGATGCCCTATTTTCTTTTCTTTCTAAACTTCGTAATAGCCCAACATGGCAATTTATGAAGCAACAATTTAATGGGTTGGAAAAATGGGGGGAGAAAGAACTATCATGAAAAAAAGGGTAGAAAAAAAGAAAAGAAAGAAAGAAGAGCTGATTTCAAAAAAAAGAGAGGTTGAGGAAAAAAAATAGGAAGGAAAAGAGATGACGAGAAAAAAAAGGAATTTATGATTTAAAAAAGTCGGAAAAAGGTTGGCTTATAAAAAGAAGAAGAGATTGTATTTTCCCCTCTTTATTTATTCTCTCAACTTGGTCGAGTATCTCTTATTTTCTGAGAAGTGCGGGAGAAAGGGGGGTATTATGTTGAGAATTCAGATATAGATAGATTTGGACTCTACTATTGATCGAGGTATTGTATATTCAAGTGACCCAGTTTTGTCTGAGTTCTCCAGAGAGACTAAGTGCACCCTTCATTCCCTAACATCCATGAACTCGAGTACAATTATCTTCACGGCTTTCTCCGGTGATTGTGAACTCCATTACGAATGTTCTGATGACGTTCTTTGTTTGGCTCTTCATAGAGATGTGATAGTTTTCCACATGTCGCACGCAACTCCAACACGATGGGGGCATAGTTTTCTATGGAAGAGACTTAATTCGGTTGTGGTGACTTTGACAGATGCTGATATAGAGCACACGAGTCAGTCATCAATCAAGCTTTTTATATGGATCGTCATTCACACTCCATCCCTCCAACTCGTCACCAACTTGACATGATAAACAACATCCTCATTAGGCAACCAACAACATATGCATTGAGTTGGTATTGTCCATAGTGTCTTGTATTCAGTGACTCAGTGAGTGATTGCCTTCTTTCTCTTTGTCCAAGCTAAGTATTGTATGCTCCAATTTGAGGGGGAATGCTAGAGAGTTGTCGTGTATCTGGGTAATTGTATCTCTCGATGATCCAATTACTACATACACCCATGTTTGTCCCACATCATGTTGGAGTGTGACTTGGTCATTATTGGTGGGGTTATATAAGAAGCCCTGTACTCATATTCTTTGAAAGAGAATCATAATGAAGTATTCAACCCTGTGAGGCCTTCTCCTGTGGTTTCATCGTGCTCCTTATGGAGTAAGGTTCCATGTAATCCTGTGTGTTCCTTCATGGTTCTTATCTTATTGTCTTTGATTATCGCTTTCGCATTATGTTTTCTACACTTATCACTTGTTTCCGAAGTTTGCAACATGCCTTATGTTTTCTATATGTTGTATATAACAATGCTGCTCTAAACCTTAAAATCTTGGGCCAGTTACTTCTTTATTCATATTCATTATGAGAATATGCTTAATTTACTTACTGAATAGGTACTATTATGTAATCCTTTTGAAAAAAGCGGGGATATCCATTTGTTTGTTATTGTCGAAAACAACTAAATAGTTATGCAAAGAGGACATATGATTTATACGTGAATCCTCTTCCAAAGGAAGAATACCATGAAAGGTTGATATGCATTATATAAGGAAACATAATGCGAATGTCTACACCTAAGATCCTTTTAACTATGTATAATATCTCAATACTCCCTTTCAAGTTGAGATCGAGTTCAACGTGATGGGAGATGGACACGATGTGTGAAGGGAGATTGAGAGGAGGACAAGAAGTTGGAAGGTGTGGGATTGGGTGAGGGCAGCTTGGCGGAGGGAATGTAGGCATCTTTTAGGGTTTAGAACCCTCATGTGACTGCATGGGTGCTGTTGGTGGAGGCAATGCTAGTCCGTCTTGGTACTAGGGGATTGCAGGCAATGCTCGAGGGTTGCATCAGCGATCGTTGGGGGTGATTTTGTTTCCAGGCATCAGATTGTAGGTGCAGAGTTGTAAGGCATCAGATTGTAGGTGCAGAGGTGTACAAGGCTAACTCAGCTGGGCTGGGTGGTCAACAAAGGTTGTTGGGATCGTTGGGATGGTCTTTGACAACAACATGGTCCTCTCTAGGGCATGGGAGAAGGGGGTTGAAAAATGAAGGAAGAGAAAGGCAATTTTGGAGGATTCAAGCGACGTGGAGTCACCTAGGGTTGTGTCTAGGGCTTTACCTAAGGGGCTTAACTTAGTTGAGGGCGACTTTGTAAGATAATGAATGGGTCAACGTCAGGTGTGTCGACATGGGTAAAGCTTCATGTGTTGTGTACGAAGTCTTTCTTGAGGAAAATGATGTGTTTTAGGTGTGGTTGAGAGGGTCATTGAAAGGTGGGTTGCTTCATCCAAAGGGATGCGATCGAGAAAGGATGGAAGGGTTGTGATAGATAGTAGTAAGTGGTGGAAGCGGTGTTTGTTGGAGAGGGGTTAGAAGATGCAGTAGAGGCGACAATGGTCGAACTTTGCTTGGTCTTTGTCGGAGATGTGGTCTGACTTGGGTCGAGATCTCTCTACGTGAGATGGGTGCTTGTGGTGCTAGTCAGGAATATGCTGGTGAGGATTGCTATAGGGTGATTGGTTGGTATTAGTTGGAGGAGGCCACATCTCCGAGATGGAGTTGAGGGGTTGGGCTGGTGCTGTGTGGTAATGGTTATGGGCTTACTGTTCTGATCTTGGAATTTTGCTGATGTCAATGTTGCTCTAGAATCGTCAGAGAGGTGGTGGTTGTGGTCTGGAACGATTTGAGCTAGGGAGATTTGTTAATTTTGTTTGACATGGTGGCTGATATGAAGGATTGTATATCGGTTATCCATCCTTTGGTGGTCTATCGTATTAGCTGGGCGACTTTCCACTTTGCATTGTCAGCTTTCCTATTGGTTGCTGTGGAGGAGGTGGCACCGCTGGTTGGTGATAAGGAATTGGGAATGGCAGATGCTAGGGGATGAGCATGTGTCTAATGAGGTGCTGAGACACTGCGAGTAGAGGTTTATATGGAGGTTGTCCAGGTTGATGTAACATGATGAGAGATCGTGATTTTGATGTCGAATATGTGGAACATGCCTGAGCCATTTTTTTGATGCAGCAGACACCTCTGCGATGGTTGTTCGACATCTTGATCTACCAATGGATGACCAAGCATATTTGTTGGCTACATATAATAGGGTTGATTTGTCTGGGTCAGTGCTTATGGAGTGTGTTAGGCACATGCTGTTTCATCATTAATGGATGATTCTGATAGGTATGTCCAACAAGAGGTGGATGTCGATTTCAGTCTTAGAAAAATGCATCGTAGAGGTTTGAAGACACGTGCAGTGGTGGAGAGAGCGGAAGGGGTTGAAGGTGAGGAGGGAAGGGTAGTGGAGGTTATCCAACGAAAGGAGCACCATGTGGAGGAGTCGATATGAGAGGTGAATGAGCTTAAGGACTGTCCCAAGGGCGGTGTAGAGAGATTGTGGAGAAGTTGGTGGAGGCGGTCAGCTATATTGGGGTAAAGTCGGCTGGGGCATCCCTCTCTATTGCTTGATAAGTTTGTTTTTGGGGCAACTAGATAAAAGGATGATGATGGGTTTATTGTGTGAGGCCTAAAAGGCAGATGTGGTGTGCCTATAGGAGACAAAGATGGAATATCTGGACATATTTTCATGGAGATTAGTTGCAGGGCCCTGGTTGTCTAAGTTCCAGGAAGTCCCCTCAATGGTAGCCTTGAGGGGCATTGTGGTTATCTAGAGCGATGATTTGTTGGAGGTGGAGTCGATGAGTACTACTCGGATCCTTTCTATTCTTTGCGGAGGCATTCTAATCGATTCTTTCTTGATGTCTATGGTTTATAGTCCATTATGGGTTCTGGCTTCGGTTGAACTATGTGAGGAGCTAGGGATGGTGATGTCTTGCTTTCTAGATTCAGTTTGGATTGTGGCCATGACTTCATTGTCACGTTGCTTGCTGTTGATCGTCCATGTGGTGGTGGTGGTGGTGGGGGGGGGGTGGATCATGGATCCCCTCTTTTTGTAGCTTTGTTGAGGAAATGCTATCGGAGGTATTGTATGCTAAAAACTCTTCATACACATAGCATAACTTCTCTTCGAGAGGTCTCGTCTGGATCAGTTCTTGGCTTTGTGGAGTTAGAGGGGTTCTCATTGACAAGTATGGTTTCGCTTCCCCATTCTCACTATGATCATATGCATATTTGTTGGAACTCGGGGGAGGGTTACCATCTAGGCAACTTGTTTCCTTTCGAGTGCTCGTGGATGTAGGACTTCTGCGAGAGGGTCTGACTCTATTGGCAGGGGCATGTAGTAAATGGTTCAGCCTTGAGTGATGGTTGGGATTTGCATAGTATGTTGTTTGAGTTCAAAAGGGAGGATCCATACGTGTAGGGGGTTGTTGAGGGATGATGTGCGATGGAGGTTCAACTTGAGGACTCGAATGTTGATGGAGGAATGTTGGCAAGGTGTAAAGAACACGATGTTTTGCTGGAATAGAACAAGCAGAGGGAGATCCACTAGTGGCAACAGTCGAGGTAGACTTGATTGAGGGCGATGCGAATTACCGCTACATTTACTCGGTGATGAATAGGTGAAGGAGGCATAACATGGTGCACTCCATCGATATTGTTGGGGAGGGTGACCAGACTATTGGGAGTGCGTTGAGCCAATAATTTCATCATGAGTTTAGCTAGCACATGGTTAGTATTGATGCCAGGTGGGAAACCAGAAATATGCCATGTTTGTCTGAGCTCGAGGAGCTTACATGTTTGTTTTCCATTTATGAGGTTTCTAGGGTGATTTTCGACCTGAATACAGATGACTCACTAGGTCCAGATGGATTCCTAGTCTTATTTTGGGGCTTCTAAAAGTTATCTTGTCAGGAGGTTTCTGCATTACCGAGGAGTTATGGTTTGAGAACCATGGGTTTTGGAGAATGAATCTTTCCTGTTTATTTCTGTTGTCAAAGAAGGATGCAATGTGCCGGGTGGAGGACTTGCAACCCATTGCTCTGTTGAAAGCCATTGTGGCAAAGGTGTTGCCCAGTTGATCATGAGAGGTTCTTGGTTATATCACTGTCCCCATTCAGACGTCGTCTATTCCCAGTAGACATATAATAAATCGGGTCTTAATGGCTTCTAAGATTATAGCTGATTGGAATTTGAGGAAGGTCAAGGGATTTTTGTGGAAGGTTGATTTCCTAAAGATGTAAAATTGTGTGGATTGTAGATTTATTTGTGTGTCCATTCATCACATGGGTTTTCATGATGAGTGTGGATGAAAAAGTATGCCGCACCTTTTTATCGTAGTTTTTGTGAATGGCATACATGTTTGAATTTTTCAAGTTGTAGAGTGGTGTTCATCAAGGATGCCTGATGGCGCCACCACCTTTTGTTTTGGGAGGTTAATGCCCTTTCCAGATGGCTACAAGGGCAATAGACGGTGGTTTCTTCTGTGATTTTGTTGTGGGAGATATTTCTGTATTTGTCTTGCAATATGCTGATGACACTATTTTCTTTGTGGAGGGTGACATTGGTTTGACTTCGGATCATATATTTGTATTTATTGTTTGTTGGGGGAAAGCTACTGAGGTTGGTTGATTGTGGAGAAGTTGGAATGGAGTTTGGTGGGCCCCATGCTTGTATAGGGAAGGCTATTTGGTGCTTCTGAAGATGATTTTATTTGTTATTCCGATCTTGTCATGTTGATGCTGTTGGACATGTGAGCCCCGGGCGAACCATTCTTACAATAAATGTTATTGTAATATATATGTTTTATCAATAAAAGTTATTGATGTTTCACCCCCTTTCTGAAATTAAATGAATGAATGCACTATAAGGTCCCTCTATACAATTAGGGTTATGTACCATGGCCATCTTGATGATCATATAGCTGTTGATTCATTAAATGAATCATAGAGGCTGGTATTTGGATGAATATCTAAAGAGTTAGATAAAGGACTCATCAAGCACCGTTAAATGATTATTAAGAGATGATCTCCAGCCTGAGTAGGAGATGGTAATCCTTTCTTACAGAGGCTGATATCTGAACGACCTCTTGATGCAGGTCCTCTGCATGGGAATAGCGATTCGGAGGTGTCAGATTAGTTAGGTCAAAGGGTTAACTTAGCGAGATCGAGATAACCTAAGTCCTATGTTGAATACTGTCACAACATAGGCACACCCTCTGACCGGAGACAAATGTGTTATTATATGTTTGAGTGTGTACATTTGGCAGACCAATAGGTTGATGACCTAATCAAGGTCTATACACCGGCGAGCTGGTGTGCATGTAAGGGCATATGAGTAATACAATCTCCAAAGGGATCATACAAGTTCACTTATGAACGGGAAGACATGAGCTCAATCATGAGGTATTGGGACCGATCAAATTCCATGCATGGTCATCGTGCTTTGGAAGCATGACATGAATTTGAAGGTATGATATATGCTTTGGGAAAGCATATGATCGATACCAACTCCCAATGACCAAGATTGAGAAACTTGATGATCAAACCCCGAAGAAGACATCGTAAAATTGATCTACATCTTCAGGTTGATCATATGTCTTCCAGTGTGCAGGATGTACAGGTATTGGGAATACTTGAGGGTGATTGATCATAAACGATTGTATAACCATGATGCTTCCATTCCAAGGGAGTGATGAAACATGTCTAGATTTTAGTGACTCCTCTCAGTGTTGGACATTGTTTTGAATGAGATTCAGACGCGATGAGAAGATTGGATTTGCGGTCTTGATTTAATCAAGCCTCTGTGGGAGGTACGTAAGATTTGGATTTGAGATGAGATCTCAACATCCAAGTCACTATACGTGGAACAATACAATTGCCCTGTCCTTATCTCCAAGTATCTACGGAGAAAGCACATAATTCTGTAAGGGGTTCAAGAATAATTCATTTGATGAATTATGTATCCAAGCAACAAGATATTGATAATTAAATGGGATTTAATTATCAAGTATAATGTGAATAAGATTCATATTGTGAGAATGATTATCCAAGATAATTAAATGAGATTTAATTATCAAGGATACACAGATTGTGGATAGTGCTATCCATAATATCTCTGTATATATTATAAATATGATTTATAATATATTAAAGAGAGAGCACCTTTGTAAATAACATTTGTTAATTGTTAATGTGAATTGGATTCAACCATGGCATATACAAAATCAATGGTTAGATTGATATGTATATTTAATCAATGGCCATGATTATTATTGTCCAAAAACAACAATTTATAAATTTATATTAAATCAAATATATGTTGCATTATCATCAACATAATTTAATTCAATAAAATCAATAATCATAAGATAATGAGATAATAATTAAAATAGGATAATAATCCACCCAAAATCATGGGGTGTCACCCATAACCAAGTCATGGGTGATGCCACCTCATGATTTGGTAGATTATCTCCTCCTTTTAATTCATATCATTATCTCTTTACAATATTATCTATTAAATTAATTCCCAATTAGTTAGTGTATATTTATTGCAAAATTATCCACTAAATTAATTCCCAATCAATTAGTGAATATTTCAGTTATGCCATTGAAAAAATGTGAATCATATTCATAACCCAAACTAAATTGTAAATTACATTTCCAATTAGTATATAAAGAGGGCAACCTTAGCCTCTTCAAGAGATACAATTGTACACGCCTACTCTCTCTCTCATTCTCGTCATCTCTCTCTTTAAGGTGGCCGTCCACCTTGTGTTTTGAGGGAATTAGCAATCGTCTCTACGCTGTTGTGCTGTCGCTTCAATTACTCGTGGATCTCCATCTTCTTTGGAGCTTCTTGCTCTAGAAGAGGACGTCGGATTTCGTTGGACGAAATCAGGAGATCCAAGGCCTGGATCCTCATCGAGGATCGCGGGAAGCACGCGGCTCATCATCGCTCCCGCAAGTGCCATCTTCGCAGATCGGACTTGAGTCAGGAGGATCTCTTGCTTTAGAGATCTAGTGATTGCAACCACGCTTCAAGAGGTATTTCTAATACTTTGTGGTTTGATGAAACGATCCAAGAAATGTTCTTGTGATCATGTGGTTTCATCTCATGATTTAAAAAATTTTAAATTCCGTTGCATCCAGCGACTAGTGCGACTAGTGGCCCGGTCGCATAATGCGATCACCATGCTTCCGTGATGCGCTTGAGGTTTCCCAATATCCTTCAGATGCGCCTCCTGTCAGTTGGGATTCGAGGGAAACTTAAGGTGTTGTGGATGAAGTTCTTTTGTCATCATAGGGAGGATACATATGCTCCTAAATGTGGATTTCATCGGCATATCATCGACAATTGAGAAACATAATATTGGTGCAATATTACTGATACTTCTTTCAATTTGGCAAAAAATGGTGGAAATACGTATAAATTTTGATTTGTGTTGGAATTAAGTTTTCCAATGTACTTTAGTCCAGGCATAAAATCGAAATCTACACTTATTTGCCAAAATATAGGTCTAAATGCAAGCTTTATTTATTATTAACATTTAAATCGCACGACCGTTAGCTTGATATGCCGAACATTTAAGGCATGCAATTATAACTTAAAATCATGAATAAATAAGTTAAAATAACAAATACAACTTAGAATTATAACATATACAAAAATCAAAACTTGAATACTCATATGTGGAAAGATGAATAATGAATTGAATTACAATGTGGCCTTGTCGTTCTCTTATATGGATACGAGAACTCTTGTTAGGCAAATTGCATAATAGAGACACAAAGAAATATACATACATAAAAAACAGGGAAAGATAAACTATCTCTCAACACTCCCCCACAAGATGGAGCATAGGTGTCAATCATGCTCAGCTTGGAACAACACATCTGAAATGATCCTTTGGCTAGAGCATTGGTGAAAACATCTAGTGGATGTTCCCTTGAAACGGTGTGGGAAGTAGAGATAAAATCCTTCTGAATCACGTCACAAGTGTAGTGACAATCCACCTTAATGTGCTTGGTTCTCTCATGGAAGGCATAGTTGTTGGCATTGAAAAGAGCAGATTGATGGTCGCATTATCGTAGCTAGGTCAATCAAAATGGATCTGATCCACATCATCTTAGTGGTCCCCCGTGCCATGGCTCTGTAGTATGTACTCTGACTATGTACTAGATCTGGCAACCACGGTCTGCTTCTTGCTCTTCCATGATGCCAAGGAGCTCTTTATAAATATTGCAAAACCAGAGGTTGATTTCCTATCCTTGGGACATCCTCCATAATCTGCATATGAGCGTTGCTGTAACGATGAGGGATGCCCCTCTAATAAAGAATAGACTAGTACCGGAAGAAGTCTTTAGGTACCTCAGAATCATGTGAATGGCATCCATATGTGCCTGTCTCGACTACTCCATAAACTGGCTAACATTGTTTATTGCAAAAAAAGATGTCTGGCTTGGTGGTGGTCACATATAGGAGCTTCTTAACAAGCTCCATGTATTGCCTCTTGTCTACTTCCTCTGTATAATCATCACATAGCTTCATGCTAGAGTCTAGAGGAGTAGTGGCAGGCCTACAATCTACCATATCTATCTCAAAGAGAAGATTACTAATGTACTTCCTCTACGTCATAACAAGATCTCGTTGGTTCCTGACAAACTCAAGCCTTAGGAAGTAACGTAAATCGCTAAGGTCCTTGATGACAAACTATTGTCCAAGGTAATACTTAGCCTCATGAATACCATGCACATCATGTCATGTAACAATGGTATCATCAACATAGATCAGTATAACAATTATCAATGTTTAGAAAAGCATGATGCGATTTGAGACGTTCTCCCGAAATGTGAGGCGAGGTGTAAGCCTCAAGGCGGTCAAGACGTAAGCCTCAATTTTTTGAAAAAATAAAATTAGAAAAATACATTAAACATACATATAATAATATTAAGTTTTGCCAAAAACATATTCACAAACAATTTCACAATACTAAAAGATACAACACAAGTGATGGAAGCATTGAAGTTTAGAAAAATTAATATTAGGCATGTGATTGCTTCCGCTATTCATAATAAAATAATTATTTTACTCCATGTGTTTCTTTTCAACCATGCTTCTTCATATTTGTGATAACTATTTTAAGAACACCCAAATAACATCAAGTTGCAAACCTGTAACTAGTATAGATGTTTCATTACAATTCAAATACAATCATGTACATTGTGTACAATAGAACTACTATGTGTGGATGCAATATGATAAATTGAACATGATATATACAAAATCATCGAGTTTCGCTTGTTTCAAGCAATCTCTTCTCTTTGTATGGACTTATTTATAAAAATATGCAAGGTTTATTATGGAAAAACTATTAGCATAAAAATATATAATGTTTAAGGCAAAAAAGGCCATGTGCAAAGCTCATAACCCAAAAGTAAAAAAACCTTGCCCTTGAGGCTTGCCTCAGCCTTACATCGTTTGCCTCATCGCCTCATACACCTCACAGTACCCTGAATCTTATACCTTTGAACTTTTGGGTGAGGCTTAAGCCTCGAGACGCTTTTCTCTCTTAAAAAATGCTTCGAGGCTTACGCCTCAACACCTCTAGGCGCACTTTTTAAAATAATGGCAATTTCACCTCTTCGAGTCTTTTGAACAGATAATGAATGATATGTGTTATAAAATATGAAGAATGCGGAAGCGGAATGATATACAGAGCTAAAGAACAAGAATCATAAACATGGGAACACCATGATTTTACGTGGAACCCTACTCCGTGAGGAGCGGGATGAAACCACGGGAGAAGCCCTCTAAAGGGCGTGTTTTTCTATTGCTTTTCTCAATGAGTACAGGAGGTCCGGGGCTCCTTATATAGCCTCTTCAGAGCCTCCAGGTCCCACCACTAGACGATGTGGGACTAAACATGGATGGGGTAAATGGATCTTTTCCAGGATCCATTTACCCTGCTACAACTCAATGGGCGCACAACCAAATACTCCAACACTCCCCCTCAAGATGGAGCATGCAATGCTCGGCTTGGATAAACAGAAATAAACTCAACTCAACGCTACAGGACACTACGGACAATATCAGCCCAACGCGCACATTGCTGCAGTCGAGGACGTTGCTTCTCATGTCGTGCAGGTGAGGAGGACGAATGGGCTGGAGTGTGGGTCAACTGAATATCCTCGTCGGAGAGCATGTGCTCCGAATTGCGCCTGTCAGAGTCACTGCAACTGAAAATGAGTCTCCTCGTCGGAGTACTCTGGCCCGCCATAATAATGTGGACAACTGCTCCATCTCTGAAAAAGGGCCAAACAGAAATGGTCGTGGCTGTGCAATCCTCGTCGGAGTCCACGATTGCTGGAGAATGGAGTCTGAAATAAGTCTCCTCGCCGGAGAACTGGGTCTCTCCCATCTGGCTCAGAGAATGGTGCACTACTTTGGTGTACCTATGATACCACATGAAAACTCTGGCCGAACAACATGAAAAGATGGGGGCCTCTGTATTGATGGCATACTTGTGCTCATCGGAAAATGACCGCAACCTTGTGCGTATTTGAAACTGAGGACTCGGAAGACAATTGTCGAGTCTGAATAATCAACTGTAGAGTCTGAACAACTGGATGGCCTCTGGAGAATCTGATATCAGAAGAAGACTTGTGACTCTACACAACACTCCCCCTTTCTCCCATACTTGTCGGAAAACATGAACGTCGACCAAGTTCGGAGAAGACAAGATAATATGGGGATAAACAAGAACAACCAAATACTTGCGGCTTTTCATTTTTTTAAGCCGTCATTCTTTTTTTAAGCCGTTCATTTTTTTACGGCTTTCGTAAATATCTTCCTTTTTTTTACTTTGCGTACGTCTCTTCATTTTGTACGCACCTCTCTTTTTCTTTTTTTTGAACTTAATTTTGGCCCAGATTTGGACTCAAAATGGCTCCTCTCTCCTTTTTTTTTCTCAGCATCGTCTCGGTCCACTTGGACCCAACTTTTTCCTTTTTTTAAGCCCCTCCGCTTCGCCCCCTTTTTTTTCAGCCTAAGCAGGCCGTACTTACAATTTTTTTATAATAGTCGGGTAGGGATTCCCATCGTGAAAAACTCTTGGAGTACCGCCGCCCCTTTGGGGTTTCAACTCGCAGATGCCGTCGCCATTATCACGAAGAGGAGGAGAGGGGCGCCGCGAGGTTGGAGTCTTTGCCGGGAGAGGAGGAGCGCCTGCGTTGTATCGTCGGAGAGGAGGCGGCGCGGCATGGAGATGAGTGCGCGCCTGTGGCACGGGATGTGCTGCCTGCGATTGAGATGCGGTGCTGCGCCTGGGGAGGAGTGCACGCTGCCAGCGGGTCCAATTGGGAGATGCGGCAATCTGGAGTTGCAAGGGGGAGCTCCTGGAGGCGCGCGCGGAGAAGGAGGCGCGCACTCCTGAAGGAGGGCTGCTTGGGCGCGCGCGAGGGCTGTGGAGAGGTGCGTCGCCGCTTCAGAAGGTGTGGCGGGCGGTGAAGATCAGAGGACCGCCTGGGGTTTCGCCGCCAATAGGGGGCTCGAGCACGAGTTTCATCCCGATCTGGAGGTGCCGGTGGCGTGGGAGAGAGAGCTCGCGATGGCCCTTGGAGGTGATGGACTTCTGAAGCCCTTGCGCATGGAGGAAGGCAGATTTGCGCTCCGAGCTTCTGGACCTGATGAAACGCGATGCTCCAGCTTGATTCTGGGAGGTCGCATGCTATCGCGATGGAGGATGAAGGCGTTGCATCGCCTTCTCGCTATACGTTGTACGTGCTCTGGGGGTGCGCACCTTTGCAAGGATATCTCTGGCGTCGCCGTTTCTTCCACTCCGGAGATAACGTCTGGGGCTCCTTATATAGCCTTTCCAGAGCCTCCAGGTCCCACCACTAGACGATGTGGGACTAAGCACATGGATGGGGTAAATGGATCTTCTCCAGGATCCATTTACCCTGCTACAACTCAATGGGCGCACAACCAAATACTCCAACAATATGCAGTCGCTCTTGTAAAGCCATGTTGCTCTATCAAGTTCGAGAGCTTCTGGAACCATGATCTGGGACTCTGCTTAAGACCATAGATATGCTTATGAAGTTTGTAGACCTTTTAACAGTCCCTTCTATCAACCTCCTGGTATGTTCGTGGGATCTTTACAGCTGACAATCCCACGACAAACCTTCTGAAATCCTTTGAAAGACGCTCTAATGATACATGGCAACGAGAGTGCATGACGGACATACGCCTTCACTTTCGTAGAACAATGAGCACATCAAGATCTCCGGTATCATCTGTGATTTGTTAAGTAACCTCTTGTGAGGGCACCTGCTCTTCATGTAAAGTGGCTTGCTGCATAGACAATTCACCAGTGCTATTAGTAGAATAATGTGCTCAGAATAAACCTGAGACATGATGGATGATGGGAAGCCCACGAGTAGGATGGACAATAGGTAGCTTGTGATTGTAAAAGTGTGATAGAAACTAAGCCAACATACTTGGTGGTGGAGACGGAGGATCAACCATAGTAGGAGGTGACGATGGAGGTGTTGGTGGAGTAGGAGCAACCATAATAGGAGGTGGTGATGGAGAAGGATGAGGTGATATGCGTACATCCTCCCATGACTCAGAGGCAGTCATCTTATCACATATAGGAGTAAAGTACATAACCGACTAAAAAAGGTGACATTAGTACTAACATAGTACTTCTGTCTAATCGTATCAAAGCAGCAATACCTTTTTGGGTTTGAGAGTATCCCATAAAGATGTACTTGGCAGCTTGGGAGAGAACTTGTCTTGACCCAAAGATATGAGATATTAGCGAGAAAAAAATCCTTATCGAAAATGCAATAAAAAAAGGAATCTTTTCACCTAACACATTGGATGGCATTGTGTTGACCATGTAACAAGCAGTAAGAATAACATCCCCCCAAAAGGAGTAGGGTGCACGACTCTGAATGAAAAGACCCCTGTTCACATCAAGAAGATGTCGACATTTGCATTATGCAACACCGTTCTACTGAGAAATGTAAGGGTAAGAAGTTGGATGTATGATGTCATGAGACTTAAAGAAATGAGATAACTAAGTAGTACAAAACTCTAAGGCATTATAAGAACTGAAATACTTGAATGTAGCTGAAAATTGAGTAGTGCCCTCTTACGATAGCACGATTAGGCCACATCTGGGTTGCGCGAGGGATGCGCCATCGGTCCCTGATCTCACCGCTCTTGTAGCGTGTTTTCGGCGACTCTAACATGTATTTCATACGACTTCAATGCACTTCTAGTACATTTTCAGGGCATCCTCTACAATTGATGGACTCTTAAGGGTCCATTGATGTCAAAGGAGATATAGATCTCCATATCCAGTGATTATTGGAGGTGTCTACCCCCTAAGACTTGACAGACGATGTCCAACCCACCGTGATACCTAACAATCATGGGTTTAAATCTTGGCATAAAAGGCCAAACAATTGTTTACTTCGTTAACGTGATGGCACAAGGAACAACCATCAAACTCAAGAGTGCTGGTAATTACGTACTTTGGTCTCGGGCGTTCAAGGTCTTTATAGGAGGCCAACAAAAGATTTTCGTTCTCACGAAGGACCCATTAAAGGATACGGGTAAAGACTATGATACTTTGCTCAGAGACAACTATTAGATCATGAGATGAATGGCCAACAATAGAGTCGCCTAATATTGCTGCAAATCTGTTGTTCAAAGAAACTGCGAAGGAGATGTGGGAGGAGCTAACCCAGACCCACTCGCAGCAGACCACCAAGTCCTGATTTCTCTATATTTATATGTGGATCGGCTGCGTCCTAAGGAGAGTCCACTTTGGTGGAGTACTATCGGACTCTTATATGGCTTTATGAGAATCTTGTTATCTTCCAACCAGCATGTTGCGCGAAGCATGTGTTAGAAATGTCATAATGGCAAGTTTACAAGTTCTTGTCAGGGTTTCATCCTCGCTCTCAGTATGTGAAGAAGCAGTTTCTCACATCCAGTACCTTACCGACTCTCATGGTGATTTTCTGACGACTTCAGGAGATTGAGAGTTCTATATGTCGGATCTTTGCTTTGCACCATGCGGAGAGTTCTGCTTTCTCTGCTCACTTTAGACATGGAGGTTGATATGGTACTCACGGTGGACAAGGCCGTGAAGGTGGATGTGGACGTGGTCGTGAATCGAGTCTCGGATGTGGACGTGAACCTTGTCAGGGACGTGGTCGAGGAACTGTGCATCCTCCTTGCACCCATTGTCAGCGGATGAATCATCCTGATCGCTGCTGGGACAAATATGGCTTTCCTCGGGCATATGTTGCATCTACATATGATGATACTACATGGACAAAGTCCATCAGGTTAGTCTTAGTCTAAATAGACAATGCATCTCTCAATCACCGATTATCATCTGTTACAGTTGGTACATATTCCTAGGACTTCTTCCAATGATAGGGCACCTACAACACATTTGGCTACCACATTAGGTACTATAGCCAATTGAATTACAAACACAACCCCTGTATGGATTATTGATTTTGGAGCCTCCACTCATCTGACGGGCGAAGGTAGCTTGTTAACTTCTTCTCAACCTTCTTCCATTGTGAAATCAGTGTTGGTAGCCAATGAGGCTCACTCCTCTGTCATAATTGTGGGCTCACCTATACTCTGCCTGACTAGAGTTCGTTGTGCTCCTGATTTTCCTCTGAGTTTAATATCTGTTCACAAATTATTTGTTGAGATGAATTGTCGTGTGATTTTTGATGAAGCTCATTATTACTTTCATAACATCCGCATGATGCAATTGTTTGGTGGGGGGGATGAGAAGAGCGGTCTCTACTAGGATATATCCGCGGTAACTATTTTTTGGTAGAGTAATGTTTATAACCTCTGATCCGTTTCTTTGGCATCTGCGACTTGGGTGTCCTTATGTTAAGGCATTATCCGTGATGTTCCTTGAAACGTCGACATTGAAGCCATTTGAGTGTAAGGTGTGTCAGTTTGGGAAACATCATCATACTTCCTTCCAAGATCGAGCCTCGTGAATCTTTCGCTTTTTCTTTAATGCATTGTGATGGGGGGACCTTGTCTTATCCGTACTATTGGTTGTCATAAGTATGTTGTGGTCTTTGTCGATGACTATAGTAGATGTTCTTGGATTTATCTAATAAAGAATGATCAACGACGAGTTTCATTGTCAAATCTTTCTGTTTGTTAAAATTTCCTTCAATGTGTATATTCAGGATTTACGGATCGATAATAACCTCAAGTTCACTCAACATAATTTGATGACTTTCTTTGCCTCTCAGGGAATCACTAACTAGATTTCATGCCCATACACCTCTCAATAGAATGGGGTTGCTGAGAGGAAACTTCGTCATCTCCTAGATATTGCCACATCACTACTTATCCATATGAAGGTTCCTAAGACCTATTGAGGGATGTTGTTCTTATTGATGTACATTTTATCAATAGGGGTACCATCGTCTATTCTAATGTGGGATACTCCTTTCTCTCTCTTTTACCCCTTCGAGTCAACTTTTCTCTTGCCATTACATGCTTCTGGTTGCACTGCATTTATACATAATTTTTATACAGCTGACAAATTGTCACCACGTGCGATTAAGTGTGTCTTCCTTGGATATTCTGGAACTTAGAGGGGATATCGATGTTATGATCGTGTTGACAGTGTAGGTAATATTGATATCGATATTAGTATCTTGTTGATATGATATATCGACGATATATCGACGCTATACCGGCTAAATCAGACCGATTTTGTGAAGAAAATGGCAATGGAAAGGCAAATTCGGCCATGTCGCCTATATATCGGTCACCTGTTGACACTGATTTATCGTGATATGGCTTACTATGCGTGTTGGTCATCGCTATACATTTATGCTAATGTAACCTGTTTTGAAAAGATAAGTTATTTCATCAAGTTTATTAGTGATATACCATTAGAGTTGCAACCACCACCCATTATCTATAAGAGGAAGCATACTGCTCATTTTGAAGATGTCCCTTGTCAGTTCCTTGTATAAAGGAGGAGATGCAGTCTTCAGATGTCCCTACTAGTGCTGCTTGAGATGCCTTAATAGTGCTACCTATAGCACTCAGACAGACTAAAAGGCAATGTACAATGCATCCTCGTTCATCTTTTACTTCTACCGTCGTTCTGTCTAGTTTTGATTGATGCTTTACATATGCTCTGATGGCCGTCACTATTCCTCGTGATCATTACAATGCTTATAAGATCATGGTTTGAAAAATGTCATTGATGAGGAGATGGATGCCCTCTTATCTAGAGGGACTTGGGATATTGTGTCCTTTCCATCGGTTGTAAAACATGTTGCTTGTAGATGGGTCTTTACGACCAAATAGTTTACATATGGTACAATGGACAGATTAAAGACAAGATTTGTCGCCAAGGGATTCACTCAGACATATGGAGGTGATTATTTTAAGACATTCCCACCCATGACCAATGTAGTGAACAAGGATTGTCCCATATTCCAACTTGACGTGAAATACCTTCATCTATGATGATCTTAAGGAAGAAGTTTACATGTTGCAGCCCTTTGGGTACTTTGTCGAGGGGGTGTGTGTATGTCGACTCCGTAAGGCTATCTATGTCCTGAAGCAAAGTCCACGAGCATGGTTGGGTGGACTTACTACGGAGATTGACTCTCTTGGTTTTAAAAGCTAACTACTCAGTTTTTGTCAGTTGATGGTCTACTGGTATTGTAGTTTTGGCAGTCTATGTTGATGATATGGTGGTAACTAGTAGGGACAAAGATGGTATTGAAGAAACCAAGGTGTTCCTCCAGAAGGTGTTTGTTACCAAAGACCTTGGTCAGATTCGATATTTTTTGGGCAAGGGGATACAATTGTTACGTTGAAAGTATTGTTTGGACATTCTTACAACAGCATGCCTCCTTGGATGCAAGCCATCTGGCATACCAATAGAGGTGCGGAAGCATATCTCCTCTACTGATCTTGAGTTTGAGGTTCCTAACCGTTACAAGAGCCTAGTAGATAAGTTACTTTGCCTCACTGTTATCAGGCCTGATATCTCATATGCCCTCAGCATGGCTAGTCAGCACTTGGGGAGACCATGATATAGTCATTGGCTGGAGGTGCTCTTGATACTTCGATACCTGAAGTGATCTCCATAATGTGGTATTTTCTACAGGGCAAATCATCGCACCAACATCACTGCTTATGCGGATGCAAATTACGCCAGTTCTCTTGAAAACCAATGATCTACCATTAGGTATGCAATTCTTATTTGAGGAAACCTTGCGTAGCAAGAAACAAACAATTTGTCTAGGTCAAGCGTAGAAGCTGCATATAGGACTATGGCTCAATCTACAATGAGATTACTTGGTTAGTTTCCTTCCTGGTTGAGATTAGACTTCCGGCTATACACCAGTTCCGTTGTATTGTGATAACAAATCCACTACTTATAATTGCCACTGACCTAGTTTTTCACAAGCGAACCAAGCATATTTAAGCAGATTGTCACTTTATTCGAGACATTGTATGAGAAGGGAAGATTACCACTCCATACATCTCTACCGAGCTTCAATTATCATATATATTCACAAAATCATTGCCTAAGAGGCGTGTTTCGTTGCTTATCTCCAAGTTGGACATGATTGATAAATATGCTCAAAGTTGAGGGGGAGTGTTAGAGATATTGTTTGTTTCCTATTTCTTACTTGATTCTTGTAACCCCCAAAGGGTACTTATATAATTCTTTCTTTTTGGCTCTTTATGATTTTCCTTTATATAAGAAATTCTAGAGCTTTGAAATAATACAAGTCATCCTTTTCTCCAAAAATAGAATTCCTAGCTAGCAATAGAAAGCTTCTTACTAAAAGCAAAAACAGTTTCAGCAGCTCACAAGATGAGGGAGTGTGCATGTACTTCATTTGTATGGGTACAATGCGGACCTGTAGCTGCTTTGAGCAACTGTGAAAGAGGGGAGAAGAGGGATAGTTCTCTCTTTGTCTGACACATAGAAGGCCGTATTGGCGATAGCATTGGTATATCTGTTCGATAGGGAAGTAGTATCGAAATCACCCAGTATATTCTTTTACAGGGATATCGACGATATATTGTCGAGATATCATCGATATATCGCCATATCGGCTCATATCGATAAAAAATGACTGGATTTAATACAAAAAATCCTAGATATCAATCGATATTGTTGATATTTCGCCGATATCTCTATATATCAATGCTATTGTTCACGCAAGATTGATTCCACTACTTATCCACTATATGCAATATAAGCTTCATAAATAACTGATATGTGTGATCTAAGAGTATATTTATTAGTTATTTAGTGATCTAAGAACTTGGATGAACTCCATTTTCAATATATATAGGTCAACAACAACTAACAGTACCATCGATATGACCGATATGTGCAATATAAGGATCATAGTCTTCACTGTTGATCTATGTGTCATCTAAGTGTATATTTGTAACTTATTTAATATTATAAGAACTTAAATGGAATTCATTTCCAATATCTATAGGTCAGGAATAAACATTAACAACGGTATGTTCGATATGAAGATATGTGCGATACATGGGATATAAATGACCGATATTTGTGACATAAGTGTGTATTTGTAAGTTATTTGTTGTTTTAATATCTTGGACTTAATTTCTGAAAAAACGACAAAAAATGTTTTTTTGAGCCATTTCCGACTTTTACACCGATATTGTCGATATATCGGCAATATATCTCGATATATTTATTTCCGGGCGGAAAGAAATGATATTGATATCGATACGGCCTTCCTTGGTCTGACATGGGGGTATGGGGTTAATGAGAATCTGTCATTGAGTCTTAGATGGGTATATATAGGATCTTTGGGTGGTTACTTGGCTCTTTACAAGCCCTCTTACTTTTTGATATTTGTTTATATGTGCCATTAGGTGGTTTCCACCAAACGTATACAAATCCTTTTGTTTACCCATTGGCATTGACATTTCTTCTTTGAATTTAGATCATGTTGTTTGCTTAGTCCCCTTAATAGGTTTTTATACCTTTATTTACATGTATCCATGCTCAATCTATTTAATTAGGCCCAATATCCATATGGGCTTCACTTCAACTGATATATGTTAAAGCTGTTGAGATTTATCCTGTGAAGACTGATTTGTTGAATACTAGTGGAGAGAATTGTTGATGTGGTTGATCTCCCTCCTGCCTTTTGATTGGCTAAGAGCTATTGGGTTGGATTGCTGAGGTATCTGATCCACCTCCTACATTCTGATTGGTTGAGAGCTGTTGGGTTGGATTGCTGAGATGCTCAATCTACCTCTTGTATCTTGATTGGTTGAGAGCTGGTGGTGATGATTATTGAATACTTGGTATTCTTTTTGTTGTAGTATAAAAGGAGTCTTGTGGCACCACATATTGTATCCAACATCATTCAAGCAATATTAGAGAGTGTGGTGTGAAAAAGTGGAGTAGGCACATTGCCGAACCACTATAAATCCTTGTCCTGTGCGATTGTACGTGCTTTTTTCTTCGATTGTTTTCTAGTCGTGTGGTGCTTGATCGGATCCGTCCCCAACAACTGATATCAGAGCAAGGTTCGAAGATCAACTTCTACACAGTTGACGAAAGATCAAAGGTCAAGATCGAGAAGTTCAATTGATCGAACTTCGTGTTATGCAAGATGCAGATTGAAGATGTTTTATATCAGAAGGATCTCTATCTTCCGGTGAAGGGAAGAAGCTCGAAGCCATGAAAAATGAAGAGTGGAAGGTCTTAAACTGAAACGCTTTAGGAACGGTAAGACTCAGCCTTGCTCCATCGACAGCTTCAAATATTACAAAGGAGACGGCGACGATGAATCTTTTTAAAGCTCTTGAAAAGATGTATGAGAAGGCATCCGCATCAAATAAGGTGTATTTGATGAAGAAGCTTTTCAATTTAAAGATGAGTGAGAACTATGTAGTGGCTTCACACTTGAATGATCTGAATAGTATCATCAACCACTTGGAGTCTGTGAAGATCGTGTTTGATGATGAGGTAAAAGCTCTTCTACTTCTTTCTAGTTTACCTAATAATTGGAATGCTTTAGTTGTAGCGGTTAGCAACTCTTCTAGTTCTGCAAAGTTGGAGTTGAAGGATGTTGCTGGTCTTCTTCTTGGAGAAGAGGCACAACGGAAGACGTCTGGAGAAGAACACTTGACATGTTTTACCTTGAATATAGAAGGAAGAAGAAGGAAGAGTTGCATGAACCAAAAGCATTCCAAGGGAAAATCCGTGTGAGGAAGATCCAAATCCAAAGATCCAAAGTTTGTGGTTTGCTGATTGAGGCATTACAAGACAGAATGCAAGGCCCCAAGAAAGCAGAAAGGAGAAAATGACAAAGGTAAGAACATTATAAATCTTACTGATGATGAGGATAGCGATGCCTTAATATGTGTTGCAGATGTTTAAAGTAAGTCCTGTATCGTGGACTCAAGTGCTTCATTGCATACCATTCCACAAAGGGATATCATCCAAAATTATGTGAAAGATGATTTTGGAAAGGTATATATGGGAGATGATGAATGGTGCATCATAATCGGAAAGGGAGACATTAACATATCCCAACCCAGTGGTAGCTTCTTGAGATTGAAGAATGTTAGATATGTACCCAATCTAACTTGAAATCTCATATCTGTTGGTCAGCTATCAGAAAGTGGTGTGGTGACATCATTTGATTCATATTCGTGAAAGATGTCAAAGGGATCATTGATCCGTGCTTGAGGTAAGAAAGAAGGAACATTGTATATTGCATCTGGCTCATATGACAGAGAAAATGTTGCATCGTATGGGTGTGATGTTAATACTTGGCATAGACAACTTGGTCACATGAGTAAAAAGGGAATGGCGACCATACAGAAGAAGGGAAAGTTGATAGGATTGCAGATTGTTGATCTAGACTTAGTCTTGGGAAAGTAGAAGAAAGTCAGTTTCACAAAGATTGCAGGAGTACGAAAAACTGGAAGACTAGAGCTGGTTCATACATACGTATGGGGTCCATCTCAGCTACCTTTCTTTGGCGGATCTCATTATTTTATTACTTTCATTGATGATACAACTAGAAAACTGTTGGTTTATTTTATCAAACTTAAATCCAATGTGTTTGAGATATTTAAAATGTGGAAGGCCTTAGTTGAGACTGAGATAGGTTCAAACATAAATCCAACTAGAGGGCTATATAGCTACTGGAAAAGAAGACATGGTATGCAAGCTCAGAAAAAACCTTTATGGTTTGAAGCAGGCACCAAGACAATGGCACAAAAAAGTCTGATGATTTCATGACAAATACACGATTTTGCAAATGTCATGTTGACCATTGTTGCTACTTCAAGAAGCTTGGTATGTCTTACATCATTTTATTATTGTATGTGACATGTTTGTTGCAGGCTCCTGCAAGGAAGAAATAGCAAATCTGAAGCCAATGCTGTCCAAGGAGTTTGAAATTAAGGATCCAGGTCTTGCAAAGAAAATCCTTGAAATGAGCCTAAAAAAAAAGAAAATCCTTGAAATGCAGATTAGCAGAAACATGAAGAACAAGAAGATTAGATTGTCTCAATCAGATTGCATCGAGAAGGTACTTGGGAGATTTAATATGAAAAATGCAAAATCTAATCTAACACCTTTAGGGAGCCACTTCAAACTTTCAAAGGAGAAAGAACATGCAACAAAAGAGGAGCATGACTACATATCAAAAGTACCCTACCTGTCTGCTGTTGGTAGTTTGATGTACGTAATGGTTTGCACAAGATTAGATATCTCCCATGCAGTAGGAGTTGTGAGCAGATTCATGGCGAATCCTGTCAAGGAACATTGGGAAGCTGTGAAGTGGATTTTACGCTATCTAAGAGGTACCTCTAATATGGCATTGTGTTATGGGAACACTGACATATCCATTCGAGGTTTTATGGACTCTGATTTTGCAGGAGATATCGATGACAGGAAAAGCACAACATGGTATGTCTTTACACAGGGAGTGGAGCTATTAGTTGGATCTCTAGACTCCAGAAGAAAGTGACCATCTCAAGTTCTCAACTACGAAAGCAGAATATGTGGCGACAACAAAAGCTTGCAAGGAAATGGTATGGTTGAAGGGTCTGATGAAAGAAGTGAATAAAGAATGTGAAGATTGTCAATTATTCAGCAACAATCAAAGTGCAATTCATCTTGTAAAGAATTCCGTCTTTTACGCAAGGACTAAGCATATTTATGTGAAGTACCACTTCATTCGGATGCATATATAAGATGATCAATTTAAGTTGAAGAAGATTCACACATTAGAAAATCCTACTGATATGTTCACAAAGTCTGTAACAATGGAGAAGTTGAAGATGTGTTCAGCTTCAATTGGTCTTCAAGCATAGAAGACAAGGGAAAGCTCACACCAGGACTATTGAAGATGTATGTACCACATCTTCAAGTGGGAGATTGTTGAGATTTATCCTATAAAGACTGATTGGCTGAATACTAGTGGAGATCATTGTTGATGTTGCTGATCTCCCTCCTGCCTTCTGATTGGATGAGAGTTATAGGGCTAGATTATTGAAGTGTCTGATCCACCTACTGCATTCAATTGGCTGAGAGCTGTTGGGTTGGATTATTGAGATGCTCAATCCACCTCCTGCATCCTGATTAGTTGAGAGCTGGTGGTGGGGATTGCTGAATACTTGATATTCTTTTTGTTGTAGTATAAAAGGATCCATGTAGCACCACATATTGTATCCAACATCATTCAAACAAATAGCAGAGAGAGTCTGGTGTGAGTAAGTGGAGTAGGCACATTGCCGAACCACTCCTCGCCTTGTGCGATTGTGCGTGCTCTCTTCTTCGATTGTGATTCTAGTCGTGTGGTGCTTGATCGGATCTATCCCTAACAAAACCATGGTGTCCCAATTCAATTCTACATTAATTGATTGAATTGGAGCCTTAACTTAGATCAACTCTTATATTCTTAGTAGATTGAGTTATTAATTCAATTGGACAATTGATGTTTTCACTTTGATCGGGTATTAATATGCGATTTGTCAGATTTAGTCGTAGTCGGGTCGTAGTTTGATGTCCGGATTCGATAGTGTCAGAGATATCACATGTTCACCGAGGCTTCTAAAGAGAAATTACATCGAGTCAAATGTTATATCATTTTATCTTACGGACATATTTATTGTACAAGAAATACAAGTATGGATTAAGAGTTCTGTACTGTGATAAAGTATGAATTAAGATGTATATTTGGGTAGAATCCAATCACGTACCTAACTAAATGCATACTCACAGAATGTTTTTATTTTTTTTAAATCAGCTACTAATGTTTTTATTATTTTAATATAGAGAAATTATGGCTTGGTTCATGTGTGGTAACTGGCAGCAACCACAATAATTAGTTGCCTACTGGATCAGCCCCTTGACATCTGTTCTTTTCCCCGCATTGTTTCAGTTCATCTGATGATGAGGATTATAACAAGGAGAATGATGACCCAGTCAAAACAAAACCGTCTTGCGTTGACTTGTTAAAACGAGCTGATCTTGCAAAATCTTTTGTTGACGACGAGGCTGAAGAAGAAGATGACAGTGACCATGACATACTGAGGTTCCCAGAAGATGATGAAGAAGAAGACGATGAAGAAAATGATGGAATTGATGATCTCATTGCACCAACATGCAAAGAGATGCCTGCTGATCAAGAAAGGCGCAATCAACTTCATCAACAATGGCTTGAGCAGCAGGATGCAGCTGAAACTAATAATGTGCTTCAGAGACTGAAACGACAACAAAGAAAGGGGAATGAGCAAACTACCATTCCAGATGAAAATTCTAGTGAAGAACTGGATGAAGGGACTGACGACGACTCTTTACTTGAAGATTTACCTGCTAATGCAGCACGACAGAACTCAAAAAGAGCCAAACAGATGATGGCACAAATGTTCGATGCAAAAGATGATGGTTTTGTGTCATCAGATGACGAGGAAAATGAACATCGTCTATCTCGGGAGCGCATTCTTGAGCAGACTGTAAGGTTTTGAATTTCTGATTTTTTTACTTAGTTATCACGATCTGATTATTTCAATCAGGTGTATATTTGTTTTTTTATAGAGGACCGATTTTGACCTTTTCTTTAAATTTCCCTCCCTTAAGTTATTTGTATGCATTCAGCTTTTGTTTATATACTATGGGCATTTAGGACTGTGTAATTGTCGATCCTATGCAACAATCATGTTGGCAGGGATCCACACATGCGCACACATATACACACTCACATACTCACACATACATACATGCATGCATACATATATGTATACATGTGTATAGAGGAGCGATCCTGTGAGATGGAGCTTTTGTGAGATTTACCATCATTCACGGCATGAAACCTTGGGGGATCCAGATCACCACATATCACCATGGTGTCATTCAAAATTCAACTTAGTTTGAGGCCTATATCCCATGCATCAAAACTATCGTTATGGTAAAATGAAAGATAAATTTCTAGATCACCACATATCACCATGATTAGTGGTTGAGATTACCCATCACTATCTCATAAAAGCCTCATCTCACATGATCACTCCTCTATATAGATATACACATACATGTATGTGTGTATCAAACTTTGCTTTTGAAATTAAGATGCGCAAAAGTTAGGGATGTCTAATCTAGAATTACGAGGATGTCTAGTTCCAACTTATTAGGCTATAAATACTTGCTTCTCTTTTTCTTCAGGAAAGACACACTTTGGTCTTGTCTTCTGAAGACAATGCCAATTCTAAGGAAGTCTTCAGTCTAATAAAGAAACTGAACATTGCCCCTGATCCTAAGAAGAAACCAGGGCCAGCATCAAGTAGGCACATTTTTGCTCATTTTATGTCACCTTATTAGTAATGTTCATCTAATATCTATATATCATGTATTTTTTTAAATTATCACAGTTACTTTTGAACCATTGCACTTGTGTGGAAACAGCAACAGCTCTTCAAAGGTGAAAATTTGTCTCTTTCGTTTTATCAATCGATTTTCTCAGATATAAATTATACTGAATGCATAAATTATACAATAAATAACAAATAACAGAGTATTGGTTAATGCATGCTATCAGATTAAATAAATTGTGCATTTTTTGGCATAGAGGCACTTTAAGATATTGATAGAATAAGTGACCAATACTATTGTGGCAGACATCCTTTCTAGGACGGGCAACGAGCAACTCTCTTCCATCGTCACACAAGCAGAGCAATGCTACATTCAAGTCTTATGTTTTTGGCCGCGATGACAGCAATAGCAGGAGTGCAGTTTCAAAACCTGAAGACCTGCCTGACACGGTATTTTAACTTTGGCCTTTTGACCTAATGTTATTTGCCTTTCAGATAATGTGTATACAGAAAAAAGGAAAATATCTTTATTTTGAATATTTTAATGCCAGAGAATTTATTCACTTAATTATATTTTAAGTGCACTTATTATGTGTACTGATGTGTGTGTGTGGACCGTTAACATTACCATTGAATATCAACCTAGTTGGAGTCGGGATTACAACTCAAGACGACAATATTCAAATAAAATGGTAATTGTAGAGAATAATACTTGGTTTCTTTTGTTAAGGTAACTTACATTCCTCCTTCCAAGGTACAACTTACATGCCATGCGAAAATACTTAACTGCTATATTATAAATCTTCTCAACCTTCTCTATGCTAAGTTAACCATGGAATTAAACTTCAACACTGAATTGTTATCTTCTCTTGTCATTCTTCCTTTCTTTTCCTTTTTAATTTGATTCACTGCAGAGTCAGACAGAAGCCCTGCACCCCAGGACTGGATCCGCAAAATTCACTGGTTCACAGTCCAAGTCTATTTCTTCAAAGTCAGACCAAGGATCTAATGCTTCGGGTTCTTCACTTTTCCAAATACTGCGTCGTTCATCTGCGATTTACGATCAGCAGTTCAAGGCACCAAATAAAAGGAATCTACTGGTCTCTGAGACACAAGCTGCTCAGCAGCTTACAGCCTTCAAATTGAGAAGCCATGTGCCAAAAAGATCCATGCCAGAAGCCGCAGTACACAAGTGAATATAATAAGCAGATGTTTAAGATGTGATTTTTCCTTTTAAATTTATTTCTGCGCAGTTTTTTTAATATTGTCTTGTTCTTCTCTTGGAGAACCCTATAAGGTGGATAGGTTTAGGGCTTCAATGATTGTAGTTAAACAGTTGCGGCACGATATCTTTCCTCGTTCATTCACTCCCATGATTGCCTTCAAAATTCCTGATGTATTTATTGCCATTCTGACTTAGTTTCCCTTCAAACTTGTCACTAGTCATTTTGATTGGGCCTTCTGAATTTGGTCTGTCCTGAAGATCTTCCAACATTTTCCACTTTCCACTTTGATAAGTTCAATGAGAGAGGGTTGACAGAGCGTCTCTGTCATCACGGCCTAGCTCAACAATCTATTGAGCAGCGCACACAAACACACACAAGTATGATCAAACGAGCATACATATAAGCAAATAGATTTACAAGGTTCACATGTTGCCGGGCTATGTCCTTGGATGACATCGATCAGTTTCAATATTTGTGGATAAGTATGCATAGGATACATAGAGCTTTAAACCTATGAAGTTTATATACTAAATATAAATGGATCCTTGAACCCAAATAGAAAGGATCTGCTTATAAAATTTCCGGCCTTTTTTGGTAGGGTATGGTGCGACAAGTGGGGTGTATAAACTAATTGTTCAATTGTGTTCAATATAATAAATGGTTAGAATTCAAAGCATATCAATACAATCATTTTACATCTTGTTTGAGAGCAATCGGTTTGGGTTTTCACTTAGTCAAATATCTACGTGTCGTAATTTAATTGGTGAGTTAACTAGTTATATCTTGGTTATCCCATTTTCTTTAGTTTATTGGGGTTGATTGTCATAGTTCATTGCATTCTTGTGTACACTTTTATGTTCTCTATTGTATCGTTAAGATGTCTTCCTTGTAGGGTTAAAATGATCGCAAGAGATCACACACAACTTATAGAGGTCATTCATATAAATGAAACATGTGGGAACTTGTGGGAATACACCTTGAGCAACAGGACTCTTCACGAAGTTTAAGAATGGAAATGAACGAACACTACCCATGTAAATGTTCACAGCAAACTCCTCTTGCTCATTTTACGTTGTTTTTGTCATTCCCCAGCGAGATAGGACTGCCACGAAGAAGGGAGGTCTGACAGTAAGCTATTTCGCTATGGATAATAGGAAAAGAGAAGAGGTGGAGATCTATGCTAATGATTTTAGGTAGAGCTCCTTTCAGTTGGATAGCTCCCTAACACCTATACAATTTCCTCTCTTTGACGGCCTTGAGAAGCACTGATGAGTTTGTGATGACACCTGCTCTTTTTGGCTGTTGGAGTGAAAGATGAGTGTAGTCCAAACAAAGTGACCCAAAGGGTCATCACACACATCAAAGGTGGTACCTAATATGTTCCTCATTTCATGGACCAACATGCAAACAATGATTACCACTACTAAGAAATCATGTACATTGAAGATTTTGTTCATCATGGTGATGTAATGCGACTACGCTGCTTGTCTGCTATAGGACACCGCTAATAACAAACAATCTACTACAGAAAGCAGACTTACACAATGTATGCGGTAGCTATTCTATAATTCGTTCTTTGTGGAGATCGAAGTTAGGTAGAGATGATAAAAAATATTATTAATTCAGGGAAGGGGTTAATAGTTCATGTATGTTGCCTTGTTCAGTTGCATGTAGTTTATGTAGAGATCCACTCATCTTCACTGACCCACCCCATTGGGAAGTGTGAGAATAAATAAAACCCTCAGATGTTCTTGCAGTTGCTCTCTTTTTATTTCGACACGAGCCATCCGACGGATGGGATTAGGATTGATTGTAAGTCCCAAACTAGAGAGCACAGAACATAAGATCCCTTATGGTAGTTTGCGAAGGTCATCGTGGAAAGCAATGGGAAACTCCTACACCTTGTTCAATCTAGCGAATCCTCTTCATATCCTAGTGTGGTATTGAGGTGCGTGTAATAAGGCCCCTTATAATCATACTAGCGAAGGCATTGTGCCTTACGAGTCTAGACTTAAAAAATCCATTGCTTTTGATCCTTTCATTGAAGTTGAAAACCGATACACCCTGAATTTAGAACTACACCGCCTTATCTTAAAAGTAATGTCATGCATAATGACTCTTCAACTAATCCATTTCGAAGATCATGTAAAAAACATCTATATGGATGAATAGCAAGTATGCCGGCATCTAATAATCCTCAATTAGGACCATGCAATCATGAAGAGCATGATGAAATAATATAGAGTCAATTCCATGCCCTTATCAAAGAATGATATACAACATTTATAATTTCTCTTCCTAATGTAATAAGTGGGAAGCTCCTTAATAAAGTAATGCTTGAAGTGCGATGCCATTGACATATATCTATCAAGATGATAGAGAGAGAGGATTAGCATTTAGAACTCCCATATTGGGCAGAGTATAGTCGACACCAACATGACTCGTAACATTAGTGTTTTTGAGTTGAAAATAACTAATTGAACAACATTCTTAGATCACAATTTTTTTTGGTTCGTCTATCACTTCATCCTAGTAGGTAATGGGAATTTTCAATTGATGAGCAATCCATCCTATGATTGTCCATTAGATTGGTCTCTTGGCCAGTATGTGCCTCCATACATATCTAACATCAATATATCATCTCGACCGAGCCGACCCAATTGTTCGCTTTGGGTGGCAGTTGAAACATGATCAAGATAGAGTCATCCAATGCTTATCATGCAGCCTAACTAAAACCCACATTCTCATTTACATAAATGATAACACTTTCACAAATTCATGATAAATATGAAATATGTCAAAATAAAATGAAGTAAAAATACCTTTAAAAAAACTAACATGTATCTTACAAAATAGAACTATTAGCTTCAAACAACAAAGATAATTAGACGATCTTAACAATGGACTAAGCCTCTAAATAATCTACAACCTTTTTCTCATGGTCTAATATGTAGAAGTGAAGAGAGCATAAGTACATTCAAAAAGAAATATAAATGCTTTGTAGGGCAATAGTGTTAGGGGAGATAGTCTACTTATGAATGAGACAATTTGTGACTACTACTACATTCATATCCCATTAGATATGTTTTTTTGCAACTATCTAAAGTTGAGCATGCAATTTGCATCTAATCATATTATAATTAGAAGTTAAGAAGCTTGCACCATGGTGCATGCAACTTTACATGCACCGATACCATAAACGCTCAACTTTGATATTTTTTTGAAATGAATCCTGTGAGATTTAGATCACTATATATCATCATGATTTCATTTAAAAATCAACTTAATTCAATACTCTAACCCATCCATCAAGACTGCGACATTTCAACACTCTAAGAATTGCTGAAATTTTGTCCTTCCAGATCGACAAGTTAGGAATGTCTGTTTATATGAAATTTGAAACACATATTCCATTAATAGGTATAAGTAAATCTCATGAGGTTTCATTTTTAAAAAATGAACGTTTGTGGCACCGATGCTTGTAAAGTTACATGCAACATAGTGCAAGCTCCCCAACCTCTTATAATTATATAATTACAATGAAGTTTTTAATCAAAAGTTAAATGTGTGAAATAAACAAGATAGAAGCAAATAAAATTATAATATTCGACTTAGATAAGTAGAGACAACTATGAGAAATTTATAAACATCAATATACTGTAAAAAATTATTGACTACTAAGACAATAAGAGAGAGAAAATAATCCATAAATAATTTATGCTTGTTTTATTTATATAATTTAGTTGTTACCCTTCATTCAAAACATCCATCTTGTATTTTAGGCATTGAGAAAGTGGGAAAGAGAGTTTGTAATCATGTTCTTCTGACGAAGAGAGCACACTATATGCATAATGTCATTGCTTACCATATACACATAATGTCGTTGCTTACCGCGAATGTGTGTCGACAGAAGTAAAGAAGCTTATCAAATTTACCATATTGTGATCTTGGAACAATCTATTCATGCACCATCTTTTTTCGACCAAATGCTATGAGTCATCAAAAATGGATACATGAAGATTTCTATTTAGTCACTTACATATTGGATTTGTTATATAAATATAGTAAATAGTTTTGATGATTTATTAGCTTTGATTATTCTAGAAAGACTATGAAGGCAACACTAATAATTAGAGCAATAAGATGAAAAGAAAAAATCACAACAATGGAGCATATAACATTGAACTTTACATCAACAATAGATGATTGAGTACATGAAGCAAAACAGGTTTCTAGTTTGTTTCATTTTCATAAATATCTATAAAAATCTCACAAAAAAGCATCATTGGTCCGTTACATATATATACTAATCAATTACTAAATACATTGAATTACCTATTCAACCAAGTTAATGTTAATAGAACTTAATACAACACACTTTTATATGAGGTTTAAATATATGAGCATTCTTCTCGAAAGTCTTATTAATTCCTTTAGAAGAAGGAACAGTCTTCTTCATTCCTTGCTCGATCAAACAAAATTCTTCTGTAACATTTTCATGCTAAGATCTGAAAATCATTTCATTTCCTTTCACCTCCATTCTTATACTTCAAGATTATTTGTAACGACCTCTACTCTAAGGAGATTTATTAGCCCCAAGCAGGGTAGTACGTCTGCTTTATTGATTGCCTATTCTATCTTTTTTTGTAATTATTCTTTCACTACCATATTTTTGGTACTTCTAAGCACCTTGTCATTTGTTCCTATACTTATTATTTCGTGCTTAATGTCTCAATAAGCTAAATTTTTAAATGTAAATTGAATTACCATTCCAAATCATTTAAAAGAAAATGATATATGTATGCCCATATATATCTTTGTAATTACATCCTAACCTATAATTTATATTTACTCTAAAACTCTTGAAAAGTACATTTGTTTGACATTGTATACACTTGATGTTACTTTTCATTGGTCAAAGATAGTTAAAGTTTACCATAAGGGTTGAAATATAATTAATGTACTTATTACTTTACCCCTTAAATTTATAGATTTTTATCATTTATTCCATCTTCCTCCTCCAACAAGCCTGACATACAAATCCATTGACGATAACACTTGCTTCTACATTTAATCAATGTACTATCATGCTCTTATCAACCCTCACATGTGTGAAGTTGATCATCACTTGAAGAGGGTTCATAACCATGAGAATAAGTCCATGTGGAGGAGGAAAAACACCATGAGTAAACGGTTGAGGAAGATGGAGGAGCATTTCCTACCTAAAAAGGCAATGTAGCTAGCGGAGAGGTAGAGTGAGGATTGGTGATGCCAAGTTTTTGTTTAATATAATTAGGTCAAATTGTAATACGAGTGCATAAGTTAGTCAATAAAAAACTACACATAATGTAAGAGTTAAGTGCATTTTTACTTGTGTGAGTTCCAATACTGGTCTCGAGGAGGAAATTTCATATGTTAGAAGAAGCTAGAATGTTCAATTGAGCAACACTACTTTCCATATATTTTAGTTGTCTTTTGATTTTTAAAGCAAAAGAAAAGAGAAAGATATACACATGTGTTATACAATGAGGGTTTACTAATATAGTAAGGAATTGTAAAATTAAAATCGAATATCAATACACACTAGAAATCCCCAAGTTTATGCTTGATGCAATTAGGTTAAATTGTAGTACAAGTTGCATAAATCAATCGATCAAAAACTGCATGGAACATAAGAGTTAAGTGCAATACGTTTATATTACTTGGTCGAGTCACAAGGCCGGTCTCGAGGAGGTGATTTCAACTGCTCTGCCAAGATCACAATAATCAATTAAGCGACACAACCTTTCCGATAGTTTTGTTGTTGTTGATCTTTTTAGAGTAAATGAAAGAGAATGGTATGCACATGTGTTTTAAAACCATGGTTTGCAAATATACTAAAAATTATGATTTGCAATTTGGGTATCAAAATACACTAGAAATATAGGAGAAAAGTATTTTTTAGTAGTGATGAGTCACCATTTCATCATCTTTATTCTTTCATTTTGGCATTAAATCTCTAGTTAAATGCATGTATATAGCATTAATTTATACAAAATAACGCTCAATAATTACCAGATAAATACTATATAAATATATGTATTTAATCCCAAAATAAAGAATAAAGGAAAGAAAATAAAAAGTAATGAAGTATCGAAAATAAGTCAATATTGACTTGGTCGACTAGGAATAAGTAGGGAAAGATAGGATACCCAATTGTACAGAAAATACCCTTCAAAACCCCAATTCAATACTCAATAAATAGCCATTTGTGCCCTATTTTATTTTCAATTTTATACACCTCAAATAATAAAATCCTCAATATGAAACTTGTAAATAAAAATACAAAGGAAAATACAAAAATAATTGCACATAAACATAATGCATATTGTGACAGGGTCACAGAAGAAAAGCCACAAACAAAACTTCACACACCAATAAATCCTCCACACAAACTCAAAATTGACCAAAATCACCTTTATTATTTGTAAAAGTAAATTATATATCTAATGAAGGTGTTTTTTTATTTAAAATGGAGCTATGTGACACTTGACTTTTTGATCCCTATTGTACCTTGTACTTGCATATTTTAATCAATTTATTCACTATTTATATTTTATATTTTTAAATATTTGTATATATTATTTAAATTATATTTAAAACATAAACACAAAAATAAAATCATTAAAATATACATTAAAATAAATAAAGTAGTCAAATACATAGGCATACTATACCTATAATATACATACCTCTATTTATTTAGGTACATAAATAAAATCAGGAAAATAAAATAAAAATATGTAAATATATATTTAAATGTACTATAAATAATTAAAATAATAAATTATATAATTATTTATAAAAATAACTATAAATAAATAGAAATACCTAAAGCATAAACAAATAAATACTTAGAAAACAGTATATAAATAATGAAACACAACAAATGGTACTGCAAAAATAAATAAAAATCACAGCAAATTAATTTATAAAATAATAAATAATTTTTTATTTCAGCTTTTATTTAATTAAAGCATTTGTTATTTTATATATAATTCTTTTTTATTTTTGTTTTGTCTTCCAGCAACCCAACTGGACCAATGGGAGAGTGCCTACAGTTGACCCCTTCGATCAACTATACGTTCCTAGGGATGCCCTTGTCGGAACTAGCCATCGTTCCATATTATCCAATTTTCCCCAATTGACCTTCCCGATCTCTAGCCACCTCTTATTCACACAAACGCCTTACCAAATCATCGTCATTCATGCCCAGCATCCCTCATCTTTTTACATGCATTGGGTCATGAGTAAACCCTATGCCTTTAGACCTCTATCGACCTATGCACAAATAAGAACCACGCTCCCATTTTGATTTTTGATCATCCTTCGTGTACTGGACCCCTTAGATCCATTTCATGTGTGTAAATCTCGGTGACAACGAGTACTCCATCAGAGTTACAACATGCTTGAGGTGCTAGAGAAGACGATCCACCACCGTTGGAGCTTTTCCCCGACATGGTTTCTGCTCCCTGGCACCTTCAGGTTTTACTTGTTCCTTTTAAGCTTTTCAGTGTAACTTTTGATTGCAGTAGAGTAGATTCGCATTTTATTCCGCTTAACTTTGCTTGGTTTAGACTGGATTTTTTAGATTACAATACACCGGAGCTTTAGAGCTCTGGCCATCATTCACCATACATCGACCAGTTCCAACCTTTGGTCCACCGTCATCAGCCTCCATATACATTTCTCCACCATTCCTAATCACCTAACCATCTTGATTCGATCTGAATCAAGACCTTGAGGTCCAACTCTGTCGCCTCGCTGAACCTCTTTGTATCACCTCATTTTGCATCATTTCGCCCAAATAAAAGGTCCTACGTCCTAGTCCCCAGAGTTTTCTTGTGCAGATGACAATGTTGAGGGCTTCATCTGGAAGCCAATCAGGTTAGCATACACAACTCCAGGTGTCCCGTTTCGTAACGTACCTCCATGAGCCCATCAATGGGTTTTGGACTGCTTTGAGGCTACCATTAGGCATGGAGTGCCTCCAGGAGTCTATCGGAAACATCAACAAATGAGGAGACCGAAGGATTACGAGAGGGAGCAGATAGAAGCTCCCTAGGGACCAGTTCTTGAGTTGTTCTTCCACCAGCCTTCTTCGTCGTCCGATCAAGGACCTCTTCTAAGTTGACTAGCTATCGTCGGATCCAACCACCATTGACCATCAGATCTTTCGCCAGATCTGATCTCAGCCACTGATCGCGAATCAATATCAGGCATTGTAGGTCGTTGGATACACTTAAGTGAAACGATCTCTGCCGTCCATCGGCACACGTGGGGGTAATTTTGCAGCCCCCATACACTTACCATTTAGTATTTAATGTTTTTATTTATATTGTAAAATAATTGTAATTTTTGCAGCGGAGACCCAATCATTCATCGAATTTGCATTTTGGGTTAATGTTGACTCACCTCACGTGCGTCCATACGTGAGATGGGTAAATTTTGCACCCAAGCCCCTCCGGATTTGGGTATTTACATTCATTCCTATATTTTGCTTAATTAGTGTTATATTGTGGGAAACATTGCACGTAAGCTCCTTGCCTTTTTTTATTTGTAATTATATCCCTGTTTGGTTTGTATTTTATTTTATGCATTTCTTTTTTACTGAAGAGCTCTTGTAGGTTATAAATGTTGGGAAAATACAGTAGATTCCTAACCTAATGCTTATTCATACCCATATACGATTTGGCAATTTTATTGTATTTCCCTATTTTCTAAACATAAAAGAGGAGCATTTTATTCCCTTTTTGCTAATAAAATATGAAAAATTATATAAAAACACCCTTAACTTTACAAAAATAGAGTGTATATATTACTATTCTACCTATAGTCCATCAAAATAAATGTAAAAAGAATACATTAAAAGATGTAAAACCCTAAAAATACAATAAAAATCAGTAAAATAATTAAAAATTCAAAAATATTGATTTATATCCATATTTTCCTTTACATTATATACTATATAATAAAAATAGTTTTGAGAAATTTTGAGATCATTATCCATTTTTAAAACCCCAAAACATTCAGCTTATTTATTTTCTCCTTGTTTTATACATTTTCAGACTTTAAAAATACGTAAAATTTAGCAAAAATATATAAAAACCTAAAAAATAGGGAAAATATTAAACAAAAAAATTTAATTTCTGAAATTTAAATTTAAAAATATAAATCCTTATACATAGTATATGTACTTTGTAATACTAATATACTGCATATTATTATTACTTATAAATATATTTTGTATTTTAAACTTTCTAAAAAGGATTGTTCACATATATATATATATACTATATATTCTATGTACTATTTCAAATATCTATATCTATATATTATATATTATATCTTTAAAATAAAAAAGAATAAAAAATTGTAAAATTAAAAAAGGAAATTAAAATTAAAAGAATAAAAAATAAAACATTTTAAAATCTATAAAAAATAAATATAATTAAAACCCTACAAAAATCAGAAAAAGGTAAAAAATACAAAAAAATATAAATTATTATTAGTTATTTTTAATTAATAATTATCATGCATATCCATAGATTGCTCTCAGTGGTTTGACTCCTACACTTGCTAATTATACACACATTTTATATGGTATAATAAATGTCACCCAACACACTTAGTTTTTATTTCATATATCGTGGGTTGATTGTTGACTTAGTTGATTGAACATGTGACTAGAGAGGGTCGATACAACAATTACCAACTCCGACTTGTCGGACAACACAAGCTCCTCGAAGATCGAACGTCAGTCACCCCTGATCAGGTTTGACTAATCACGAAGGATAACAAAACTATCATAAGTGATTTTTGGGTATGCTTATAATTATATAGAATAAAAAATAAAAATGTTTATTTGTAAAGTAGGCTGATTAATGCAATAAATACGATCTTGAATATCAAAACAATACAAAATGGGATAATTGTGTAAGTATCTTTCATTGATATATGACAAAAATGTTACAAGAACCATATTTTGGGAGCTTTATATTTTATCGTAGTACTTAGAAAATGCAAAAAAATGGGTTTTTTGGTGTGTCTATGAATTCATTTTGATTTTCATAATTTTAAAAAACAAGCTAATTTTATTATAAGTTTTTACATGATAAGCGGCTGACTTAAGGAATTTAATTAGTAAAAAATACCAAGAGATAATAATTTTACAAGCCAAAATTTTCCCAAGTACCTAATACTATATAGAATAATGTAATGTTCTTTATTTTGCAAAATTATACAAATAGGATTTTTACGAATTAATCTAAAATCAAATAAGCATTTATTTTTAGAACTAGATGGAATATTTTCATGGGGCTTTTGTGTGTAATTAAGAAACATTAAGAAAAAAATATACATTTTTGGATTTTTCAGATACAAGCACGGATTTCTAAGATTTAATGAATCAAAACACGTAAACATCATAAAATTTATGATAGTGATGCACATTTATTTAAGAATTATGAGAAGAAATGCACTATAAAGGGCATGAGTTCCCTTACGCATATATCTTTTTCAAAATAAAATAAACAAAAGTGAATGTTCAATCGATGATCAAAGCTATGGTTGAAAATAAAATTAATAAATGAAATAAGCACACTAAAAGGAATTGAATGCATTTAAAATAGATTGAGAGGCTTCTTAAATAACCCACATGATACATGGCTTTAAAAAAAGACCAACAAGTGGAGGCACGCTTATGATATGAGAAAGCTCGAGGGGCAAAGGCATAAAAATTCCACCCATTCTTTAGGTAGTTGATATTACAACATTGGGCAAGCTAGGTCATTAGCTTGGGACATATGTCTCTCACCTAGAGCACATGTCACTACAAGAAAAACGAGTTGTGGGCACGGAATGTGGCTACGGAAACTTGTGGTCACGATAATTCTGTGGCCACTAGTTTCTCATAGCTACAACTCCACGGCGAAAGTCTTCATACAAGAGCTGTGGTCACGACAAGTTCTGTGGTCACTTATAGTGGCCACGATATATTCGTCGTTAGAGAACTCTCGCGACGAAACTTGTGGCTGCGGCTACTGGACACGACTTGTCGTGGCCAGAGCCCAATTCTGTGGCTACAAGCCCCACATCAGTGGACATAGTTCTGTCGCTATAATTTGTTTTCCTTGTAGTGTGTGTTCTTAGTGTTAGTCGTATCATGGAGCATTCCAGGTGCATCTACCTACTACGATACTCTCGCGTAGCTCCACGCTCCAACTAGGACCCACCAATTGAAATGGAAGTAAACAGAAAATAGAAAAGAAAAAAAAATGAAAGGAGTAGAAACAAAATAAAAAAGGAAATGGAATGTATTAGCTTGGAATTTGTGTTCCCTAGATTCCTGCTAAATAAAAGGTGACTCCAAATCTTAGAACGAAGGTGGATTAACCACAACGATCACAATGTGGATTGATGACGAAAGGCAAAGGGGGGATGATAACAAGTGTCACCACCCCATTTCTCCAAGATTGAAAATCAAGGATAATGGGAGAAGACCTGGCTAGGTTATGAATCTCAAAAAACATAAAACATGAAGTTGTTGGTAATCTAATTTCCTAACCATTTCATGTGTACATCTAAATCTAGGTTAGATTATGGTATGGATTTAGAGTTTACATCATTCATGGATGGTCGAGTACATGCAACAAGACATTTTGCTCTTGTTTTACATTTTTCTGAAAGATATATAGAAATCTTACGGAAGTATATCATTAATCAATCACCTATATATATTAATTTATTATTATGAATGCATCAAATTATCTATTTCAACAAGTTAATATTCATAAATCTTAATAAAATATTTTTTATATGCAATTATGATTGTGGAATACTCTTTAAATATTATATAGTATAGCAATTATGTAACTACTTGATAGCTATTTTATCTTGTACTTGAAAGTAAATCATTTTTAAGGACTCATTTTTTCTACGATATTTTTGATGCAAAATAAAACAAAGCCTTCCCCCGCATTAAAGGTGGTTGGCAACATGAATTCTTCACTCATTCTTAGACTTAGAACCAAATAACTATGATCCCTTCGAATAATCTCCTTCCAAAACTTTTTGGACCTTTCTCACCCTCTCTTAGCCATCTCAACAAAACAAATCTCACATCTTATGACTAGTAACATCAATCGACCTCCTTTGCATATAACTAAACCACCTTAAATAAATCTATCTCATCTTATCCTCTATCAAAGCTGCACCAACTTTCCTTCTGACCACATCATTCTAGATATGATCTTTTCATGTATGACCATACATCCATCCTAGCCTTTTCATTTCTGATAATGTCATTCTCTGAACATGCCTATGGCTCCCAACTCAACATTCAGATCCATAGGGTGCATCAGGTCTCATAGTTGCTTTGTAATACTTTACTTTGATTTTCAAAGGAATTTTCTTATCATACAGAATAGAAGAGGTTCCTCTCCACTTTTGCAAACCTGCAATTATCATATGAGTAATACCTCTATTAATTTTCCCATGACATTGCAATTAGATATCAAGTATCTAAAAGAATCTTTTTATGAGTGTTATCTTCTCCGATCTTCACCTTGATTTCTTTACCATTGCTTCCATTTAATGTGCATTCCATATATTCAGTCTTAGCCCTACTTATATAAAAACCTTTAGTCTTTAAGGCTTGTCTCCAAAGCTCAAGCTTCTCATTACTACATTTCTAATCTCTTCAACCAACATAATATCATAAGTAAACAACATACACAAAGGTATCTCATCCTTAACGCACTAGTATACTCATCCATAATTAAAGTAAAAGGGAGTGAACTCATAGCTAAACCTTGATGCAAACTGATCCCGATGTTAAAATAGTCGGTCTTCCCAAATTGGACCCTTACATAAGATGAAGCCCAATCGTATATATCCTTTATAAGGTTAATGTGCAACACATGTATTTGTCTCTTCTCCAAAACTCTCCACAATATCTATGGTGGGACTAAATCGTAAGCCTTCTCTAAATCAATAAATATCGTATGGAGATTCCTCCTTATAGCTCCATAAATTTCCATTGTTCTCCTTAATTGGTGGACAACTTCAATAGTTGAACGACCTGACATGAAGTCAAATTTCTTTTCTATTACTTTGAAAACTTACCTCAACATACTTTTGGTCACACGTTCCCAAATTTTCATAGGATGACTCATCAGTTTGATACCACTGTAATTTGAACAATCTTGAATATCTCCTTTATTCTTGTAAAAAAGCACCACAATGCTTTTCCTCCCTTCTTCAAGAATTTTCTTACCTCACCAAATAAATTTCAATAAATTTGTGAGCTAAGTAAAGCCACATTCATTGTGAATTGTCCATACTTCTATAGGAATGACATCATGTCCTACACTTTTCCCATGTTTCATAACCTTCAAATCCTCCTATCCTTTTTCCATTGTATTTGTCCATAGCTTGCAGAATTCACATGACTTCCACTACTATCTAGATCTCCCAAAATGATCTCTTTATTCCTGTGTTCAATGAAAAGCTCATGAAAATACTTCTTCCATCTAGTCTCTATATCCTTCTGAAAATATACTCATCCTTAATGCGTGAGTATGATCTTGGGACTTTTTATCTTGCTTTGGAAAATCTGAATATTTCCTTATGACCCTTCTTAAAGCCAGTCTTTCTGTACAAAACTTCATAAACTTTTGTCGTACCTTTACTTACAACCTTTTTTTGATTCATTCTTCGCTATTTTTATAGTTTGTGATTGTTTGATTTGTTCTATCCTAATACATATCTTTAAAGCAAGCTATTTTAATGCTTCTCTTATACCTAGGGATGAAAACGAATGTGAATATATTCGTATCCGATCCGCTATCGTATTCGTTTTATACATATGTTGACATTCGTATTCGTTTTAAAATGGATGCGGATATGGATGTCACTTTAACATTCGTTAATATTCGCATTCGTATTCGTATATTCGTTTTCGAACATAAGTATAGTAATATATTTATTTATAAATGTGTGTAACAACATTTTATGATTGCATTCTCCATCGTTGATATAATTTTTTTATGAAATTGCATTATCTGGTATATCTATTTTATGTTTAAACCATCCTAAACATGTGTATTAGTAAATTATTTTTGTTATTATTCGTATCCGATTCGTATTCGTTTTACATTCGTATTCGTTTTTAAGAATATGGTAACACATTTTTCATATTCGTCAATATTCGTATCCGCGTTCGTATTCGTATTTGTAAATGGATAAGGATACGATTATACATACATTCGTATCCGTATCCGACCGTTTTCATCCATAATTATACCCATCACTCCAGCACCAAACCTCATTTTGGCCTCGAACTCCTCCTCCAGACTCGCTTAACGTCTCTTTGGTTATCTTTCAGATACAATATGCTACCGCCTCCCACATATTGTTTATGTTTTAATTATATTCTCAAGATAAGTCTTCTAAATCCTTCTCCTTGAATTTTTCTCGTTTCAATTGAAGATACCACCATATAGTTCTAATAGCCTTGAGAACTATCCATTTCTTTTCCAACTATTTCATTTGCATTTCCATGACTTGCAAGCGTTGCCTAGATGTCAAGATCTCTCCTAGGATTACTTTGTAGTCATTGCAACACAATTGATCTCTTCTCCTCATCGCAAAGTATAAAGTGTTTTAGTTGGGCCACTCTTATAAGTAATTAAATGTGCCTCATCACAAATTCTCCTTATCACAAATTCTATTTTTATAAATGAAAATCTGTTAAATTCTTTTAAATTATAATACTGGACTTTAAAATAAATTCTTATATTAAATTTAAATTTAAATTTATCAAAACATTTGATTTGTAATTTTTAGGTTAATTATATGATCTTTCTTCTCTAAATTTCAATGATTACTCCCTGATTTGTTTAGAAATTTTAAGAGGAACATTCTTTGTCCTTCCTTGCTTCCTTAAAGAAATTTCTTGAATGCAAGAGTGCTTTGAAGAAAACTCGTACCCGCGATTTTTTGTAAGAATTTGTCCATCCTCCATTTGTGCTGCAATATCAAGAAATTTGTTGAATTACTTTCACTTTCATTCTTATTTACTTTGAGACCATCTTTATTAAGATAGGAATAGATTTTATTGAGATAGTAATTAAATTGTTGATTTATTTACTTTGATACCATCTTTGTAATGACCTCTACTTTAAGACGATTATTGCTAGCCATGATTTGGATATTATGTCTACTCAATCGAACATTTATTCTGCCTTTTTCTGAAATTGGTCTTTCATTCTCTATATTTTTGGTATTGCTAAGCACCATGTTATTCATTTCTACACTTATTAATCCATTCTTTAAATTTCAAATAAATTAGATTTATAAATTTCAATTCGTGTTGCTATTCAGAATCATTTAAAACAAAGTAATATTTACGTACATGTATGATAAATCAAAGATTTTACATCATAATATAGATTTATTATCCCTCTAGTTTAAGAAATACATCAATAATAATTGACTATTAATCTAATTTAATAACTAACCTTCTATGACTAATTAACCTTGATTATTGTATACAAATAAATACATTATTGTGCCCATTATTTTGTGTATTCCTTTATTATTAAAAATAAAAATAAAAGTTATTTTAATATTGTATACATACATTTAGTTTAACACTAAACATAAATAAAAAAAGTAAAAAATAAGTCAAAGAAATTAAAACAACTATTTTAATACATTAAAAATACTTACAAAAATACTAGTATGTATATAAGATGTAATCTCACTTTGAGTTCTGTAGATCTCAAAAAGATCTACAACTTTCATGTTGAAACCTATCAGATAGCGTACAAGTCACGTTTGGGAATTTCTCCTTACCACATCATCTATGGCTATCCATGCTATTTACCTATGAAACTAATTCCTAAATATTTATGGGCCATTAATATATGGAATTTGGATCCCAAGAAAGCAAGAAAAAAATAGAAAGCTCAATCCGAGCAGACTACTTGAGTTTAGATTTTAATCATATGACAACAACCTAATGTACAAGGAGAATGTCAAGAAGTGGCACGACAAGCATATCTATTGTAAGACTTTCGAGCTAGGCTAGAAGGTTTGGTTGTTCGATGCAAAGTTAAAATTATTCCCAAGGAAGCTGAAGAGAAAGTGGATCTGGTCATTTATAGTGAAGCATATGTGTGGCAATGAAAGCATTGTGATATCGGGTTTGTTAGCTGATGCACAACCTTTCATCATAAATGTATAGCTTCTGAAGCTTTATTTCGAGCATGATACGTTCATGTCTCTGGTTTATTCAATTTGGGTGGTCTAAGAAAATGAACCTTTAGTAACAACATCTGCAGATTTAGATATGGTCTCCAAAAACATTTTTGATTAGTTAATCTTTTACTTCTTTTCATTTTTTATTCTTTCATTCTTCCAAAGAGTCACTAATGAATCCACGATTCATCGTCTTTTATTCTTTTATTTTAACTTCATTTTCTTAGTCAAACACCTGTACATGCCTACTAATTACATGAAATTACCATTTTGCTTGCATTTATTAAATATGCATTTTAACGCTTTTTGTACTCAAATAAAAGAATAAAGAAGAAAAGAAAAAGGAAAGAAAAATAAAGGATGTGTTTCTAAAATAAATGCAGACTGACCCAAACCCTGAGAGAAGGTCAAGACTTGACCTGATGGACCAGGAATAAAGTAGGGGAGATATGTTCTTTAATCTAAAAATCCAAAAATAAATTGTTCATTTGTTTCCTGTATATTTGTATAAAACTTGTGCTATTTTATTTATAAATAAATTGACCTCAAAATAAATATTTTTGTAAACATAAGTTGTAAATAAAAATGTTATATAAATAATAAAAATAATTGCAAAATAAAATAATGTACAAACTGCAAATAATCATACTCGGAAAAAGCCGTAAAGCGATAATTGAAATACTGATTCCGGCTTCGTACGAACTCAAATTAAATCAAAGTCACTTCCATTATACTCTAAATTAAATTATCTTTCAAATGGTTATGGTTTTATAATTTTTGGAGTTATGATTGAAAAATCGGTTTTATGGGGTGTTTTGTGATGTTTTACCACTTACCTATTGTATAAATTTATTCAAATTTATTTTAATATACATAATTGTAAATATTATCTTCATTATTAAAAATAAAAAATATAAACAATAAAACTAAAAAATTGTTATTTAAAAATAATTTCCTTATGTGTACATGTGTATTATTGTACTATATCTATATAATAGTTGTATACCACTAATTTCCTCACATAGAAATCACCAAAAAATGAAATATCTAACATTAATTAATTTAATTAATTTGATTACTACATTTGGATTTAATTATTTAATTTATTCATTATTTGATTTGAAAACATACCTTATATATAAAGATATTATTCTATACCTTAAGTAGCCACCATTAAGGTGGTTAATTAATTTTTATAAATTAATTATTTTTTTTATTTCATTTAAATCCGAATTTTGTTTTTAATTAATTAATTAATTTAATTTAATTCATCACTAAATACATTCATTAATTGTACATCCTTTCCTTTTGTATTTTTCTTCTCTTTTTATGGGGATCCTCCTCCCTCATATGTCTTTGATCAATCTTTGGTGGAGAAGAGCCTGATCTCCGAGAGAAATCTTGTCAAAGAAGGGTGCCCAGCCTCCGAGCCGTCCGGTGACAACGAGTCGGCACTCGTCGAGGCCATCACGGTGTATCCGATCCCGAGGTGAGATCCATTTTATATTTCGTCATTTTTCCCTAAATAACTTTTATATTTATTTTTTACTTTGATTTTGTTATTAAAATTTAGATCCTAAAATCCCAAAAAATATCCACCACACATTTATCATCCGATTTGATTTATCATCTCACATATCCATCTCTCCTTGTTCTTTTCTACGTATCACGATCTCTTAACTCCGACCACGCACGGTTGCCGGAGACTCGGATCCATTCCTCATTTTTCAAAGGATCCCCATTCACACATCCTATTTTGTTGATAAATAAAATAAATAAATAAAACATACATAGTTGTTTTTATTCCTAATATTTGTTTTGTCGAATAAATAAATAAATAAATTTCTTATATGCTCCTGTTTACCGTTTTTATATAAAAAATAATAAAAAGTTTTTATTGACTACTATTTACATATAAAAACATAAAAAAACAAAAAAATAAAAACAAAAAAAAATAAAAATAAAAATTACAGCAGGCGACAATGTCGTCCGTCCCACGGTGAGGCACTGCCCGCAACCTCTTGTTCCACCCTCCGCCCTTCAGTCGGAGGCTCCGCCCAGCACCACCGCAGGTGCCGCCCGCTCCGCCGATGCCAGCAGCTCTCGCGGGCGGCGCCCGCATTGCCTCCTGCCGACCAAGGCCTCCACCGCCCGCCACTCCAGCCGACCGCTGTTCGGTCCTCTTCCCGCACCGACGCTGTCGTCGTGAGGCCACACACCGCGCGTGACCCCCTCTGCCAGCGGCTGGACCGTCGCTCATGTCCACCTCGCTTGTTGTGGCCTCCGTTCGCCTCCAGATCAACCCGTCGCCCCTCCATCCGGGCAAGTTGGGCCCACCATTCCAGAGCTACCAGGAGCTCGCGTGGCCTAGTCGTTGCACCTCTGCCCACGCGAGCCCCATTTGCTTCCAGAACCACCGTACCCCGCCTTCAGTCGCCGCTTCCACAAACCGCCGACCCGCGTGCTCCATCTCACCCGCGCCTGCCTCTTCACCGCCATCGCCATCGCGTTTTGGGGAAAGGAGAGGAAGAGGGGTGGCACACATATGCCCCTTGTGGCTTGAGAAAGACAAATAACAAATATTTACCCTAGGGGGATATAATAATAAAGAAATTGCATTTTGCCCCCAAGGAATTTGAAATATTGCAAAAGACCCCCACCTCCAAACAAGCACGAGCAACGCACGCCCCCCGTGGGTAATTTGTGTTTTCCTTCTCCGAGTTTATTCTTATTCCATTTTCATGCAAAAACTCTAAATAATTGCATTTAGGTCCCTATACTCCAGACCTTAAATTTCTTGCTATTTTCATTAAAATAAATGTTTTTCATGCTCTAAAAATTCTGCAGAATTTTTGAATATTCATGCTATGTCTTTGGTCATTATATAAAATTTCCATCACATTTCATCATCATTTGATCTTTAAAAAAATCAAAACAGGGTTCTTTTCTTTGCCCGAACTTAGAAAAATCATAAAAATTCGAAAATTTGTCTAAAAATTCCAAAAGATATTGTTGGTGTATTTTACTGTATTTTAATTTCTTTCCAGTTTTTGAGATTAACCGTGCATAAAACCCAAAAAATTACAAAAAAAACTAAAAACTGGTAAAAATTGTAGAAAATTCTAAAAAAATTGAAAAATTGTGATTTCAATCTCAGTGTGTAGACATTTGTTGGTACTTTAGCATAAAAATAAGTTCCAAGAGTTTTGTATACTTAACTCAATTTTAAGGTGCACAATACTCTTGGTTGTGCACTATTTTCCTTTGTTTCCACTATTTGATTTTTAGAAAATCACAAAAATATCAGAAAAGTTTGAGAAAACGTTTAAAATCCTGTAAAACTCAAAAATATATGTTTTGTAATTTTCTGACCATTTATGGATATTTTGAAAAATACAAAAGGAGTGTGGTGTGTGTAATTTTATCCCTTTGTACATATTGTTCCTAATCTGAAAATAAAAAAAATTCAAAAATAAAAAACCACTAAAAATTTTATCTTCTAAGTTTGGCTGCTAAGTTTTTAAATCGTGCTCCTTGTGTTCAACCCTGGTCGCTATACCAGGTAAATTGAATTGCGAAAAACCACTTACATTTCATTGCTTAATTTCTTTAAAGTGGTTAATATATTTTTGTCGCTGATCGAATCGATTGGTTGAGAACAATGGCCATTGCAATATTTATTCCATCTTAACCAGATCGATTTTCGGCTCATCAGACATTCATTCCATTCATCATTGTTATACTTAGAATTTGCTTCATTCTAAGTGTAGGGGTGATGAGTGTATACATGTGTTCATTCTTTGATCCGTCGTCTCATCAACTCTTGACATTATGTCTATGCTTATAGAGGGGACGGTCGACTCTTGACATTATGTGATGAGTGTATACATGTGTTCATTCTTTGCTTCATTCTAACGAAGTATTGATCCTCGGTATAGAGGGGACGGTCGACTTCTCATTTCAGTATTCTTCATTCATTGTAGTATATACTTTTCTATACTTAGTACAAGTTATGCCTTCCTTTTCTCTCTGATCTATGAAGACATAGCTCAAGCTAAGTATATCAGGTCTTATATACGTTGTATATAATTTGGCCATAACTCGTACTTTTATATTTTCAATAATATGGTTAATAAAAATCAAAACACACGTTAAAATTCTTTGTAATCATGGTTAATAAACCTGTTAAAAATGTTTTGCAAATATTTGAAAAATGGTTTGAAATTTCTTTGACAAATCTTTTGGAAATCGTTTAGAAATATTTTGTAACAAGTTTTCAAACTTATGTAAAAATATTATGTTTACAAAATTTCTTTTATTTGATTGAAAATGTTTTGAAAATCTATTTGCGAATGGTTTGAAAATGGTTGCAAAAATATTCTGAGAAACATATACATACTATTTGAAAAATCTTTCCAAAATGATTTTCAAAGTTTGTAAATGTTTTCAAAAACTCTTTGTCAAATTATTTGCAAAAATAAAGTTTTCAAAATGTTTGTCAAGATGTTTTCAAATTATATTGAGAACTATGCACATATTGAAGCAAATAAAAATTCGTTACAAATAATTGTACAAAAATCGAGAATAATGACTAACTTAACTTCTGTAATTTTTCGAACCCTAATTCTTGTAAATAATAATAAGCACTCCCATTTAAATATATGCACATATTTCTTTTATTAAACCTTTTATTTTTGAAAAAATCACTAAAATTTTTCCAAAAACCCATAAAAATTTTCAAAATGTTTTCAAAATTTCATAAAAAAATTTCAAAAATTCCTTAAAAAGTTCAAAAATAGAGAATTGCCTAAAAAATATATTTCCATGCATTGTACATAACATTTGCATTTTTTGAATTGAGAATGACAATTGAACTTGTCTAAATAAAATCTGAAGGTTGGAGCTTGGTTGGACCTTAATCCATTTAATCATAAGAACCTCGTAAGAACTTGAATTGAGATGCTTCAGATCTGTTGGAATTAATTATGTGAACTACAATACTAGATTCAGAGTCATCTTGACTGCCTGACTAGAATATTTCGGAACACATGCATGACTCTTGTCGATAGTGATCTAACTTGCGCACCTTCACTTTACACCTTCCTCAACTCAGTTGAGGTGGTAGAGGGTTGGATTTGTTAGCATGAGACACGGGCGAATGGAAACATACGAAGTCACGATTCTGCAGCCATTGTGCCCCAACTTGATCCAGTAGCCATAAGGTCTAATGACAAGACGTGCATTGCAAAAATGCTTCAAAAGTGGGATAGCCTACTGGCTCAAGAGGAAAAATTCCATATATAAATGTTGTTGTAAATAGTATTTGTAAAAAATGCAAAAATAAAAAACTCCAAAATAAATAAACGGGTAAAAATCAAGGAAAATCAATTTCTATCAGAGTATGTATATGTTAATAAGAAAGCTTGAGCTTAAAAATCAAATATGTATATGAGCCTGCAGTAGGATGACTTAGCTACACTGGTCAAGCATCCCAGGATAGGTAGCTACACTGGCTATCATTCATTCTCTTCTCTGCCTCCTCTTTTGGAGATGGTTCCACTTAAAGGTAGAATGGAATACTCCGATTCTCGAGGAAGGAGTTATTGGATTGGGGAATTAGGGTCACCATGTTGAAGAAGCCTAATTTTTACCGCTTCAGCCGAGAGGAGCTATATATCACTGGAATCATACAAGATAGACTTATAGTCATAAGGGATTGAGTATGACGTTGACTTGTTATGACCTTGCTTTCAAGGAGACTTCGACAGAGTTTTGTGATTCTCGGAGGTTGTTGTGTTTCATGTTCGATTCCCAAATAAGTTTCCAATCAACATAAAATTCTAAAGGTCTGGCTAAGCTCCAAATTTTATTTTTGTGAAGATAAGTTTAAAAGTTGACATCAATCCAAGTTCTTTCTTTTTCTTTTCTTTATTTTCTTTTCTGCACTTATAGGAATAAGTCTTTGTTATGGACTAGTAAAGGCAAGTATAGGGGTGATGAATCTCCATTTCATCACCTTTATTCTTTCATTTTGGTCTTAGATTCCTTTCTAAATGCATGTATATATCATTGATTTTCCAAAATAAACACTCCATAAATTACACAAAATATTGTATAAAATATTGTATAATTTATGTATTTAATTCCAAAATAAAAAAATAGAGGAAGAAAAGAAAAAAGAAATGAAATACCATAGGTATTGAATGCCCTAGACTCAGAGACCCAACCATCATGATGACATGGTCGAGAAGGAATAAAGTAGGGGGAGATACGATAGAAGAATTGTATAGAAAATACAATTAAAACCCTAACTATTTTTGCCTAGATATTGAATTTTGGCACCTTTTTTATTTTATTATTCTTACACTTCAAATAATAAAACCCCCAACATGAATATTGTAGATAAAAATACAAAGGAAAATACAAAATTTATTTCACTGAAAAGTAATGCACAGTGTATCGGGGACATACAAAATAAAAAGCCATAATAAAAAATTTGTGGACTTATATCTTCTCCATACTATATTAAAATTTTCCAAACTCACCTTAATTGTATATAAAAAGTTAATAAGATATTTAATGAAGGTCATTTAATTTGTAGTTAAGAGGTAAAAGTTAGGTTTTGAACTCTTATTGTGTAATATACTTGTATATTATATTCAATATGTTTACTCTTTATATTTTTAAATTCTTTTATTTTTTATAAATTTGTATAAATTATATTAAACATACATATACAATTATATTAAAATCTTCAAAAGTAAAAAAAATAAATAATACATCTCAATACATAGGCAAAGTATACTAACATATACATATAATATATATGTACTTATTTATTTACATGTACGTATAAATTCAGAAAAATACAATATAGATATCTAAATGTGTATTTAAATAAATAAATAAATAAATGTATATAATAATAAAATACAAAATACAAATAAAAAAATTAAATTGCCAAAATACTTGTATTTCCACCTATGTTTATACTTGTAGATATTAACTTATAATAAAAGCCTCGAATAAATAAATAAATATAGGCATAAAATACTACAATACATTAAAAATATTTTTTATGTTTTAAGAAAAAAGTAATTAATTAATTTGTTATTTATTTATGAATTTCCAAGAATTTCTCTCCATGAAATTTTCTGGTTGAGAAGCCTCCCCCAGTTGACCTCGGTCAACTGGTCCATTCTCTCTTCCTCAAGCATCAAATTGTCAGACCCGCGATTTATTCCCATTTTCCCACTCGAGACCATCATCATCTGCCATGGTGTGTTACGTGATTCTCAGAGATTAGATCTCCATGATTTACGCCATGGCTAAAGATTTGTACCATATCCCTCGATCCGATCAACATCCTCGATAGAAGTTCCCTCTTTTTGCAGCCTATAGAGCTTCATCTTATGCTCTGCCTCCAACTTTGATCACTCTTTAGTTGCTCTTAGCCCCCCAGTTCCACTACATTTCCTCTCCCTATGTGACAACTTTGGATTGGAAGGAGCTGCAACGAGGGAGCGTCGGAGGAGAGGATCCGAGAGCATCCACCCATCGCAGGAGGAGGTCTCTGTATGGTTTAGCCTCCTTAGTCCCCCAACCAAGTTGAGGCAATATCTTTTCATTCTTAGGTAATTCTAGTGCTTAGATTTTTCTTCCTATATTTAATTTACATTTAATCACGTTCTTAAGATCAATTTCAAAAATCCCCAAGTCGCTTGGAGCTCGAGCTCCATGCCAAATCACTCGTGCTCTGCCAGTTTATCACCTCGTTTTTTACACCACTTCACTCCCCTCCACATTCTCCATCGAAAGCGCCGTCTAATCAACCCAGATCCATCGTGGATCTAAGAGTCAAGGTTCCTCTTCGACCCCTCACCAGAACCTCTACGCCATTCCACACCATCGTTGCTAGCAACTTCACCTTGTGGCTAATGGAACAGTCCTTGAGCCCAAGAGTTTTCTGGTGCAGGTTATGAGGTTTGGAGTCCCATCTGGAGCACAAAAGAGCAGGTAGAGCACCTCTAGGTCGTCTGGAGCCATCATATCTCCCCGGACATCCTTGGCCTCGTCGGTGGCCACCTGCACGTGCGGAGGATCATCAGGAAGCCATGCCCCTGTTGGATTGAAGATCCATCGCCAGAGCTAGGAGAATCGTCAGATCGAAGCATGTCAGAGTCCAGTTCTTCAACCGTTCTTCGTACACCCTTCTCGACCATCTTATCAAGAACACAAGCCATATTTAATCTACTTTGTTCGTTCTTTTCTCAGGTGTGCACAAGAGAGCCCGTCAGATTAGACATGCGGCATTCGAGCAATGGTTGGATCGAAGCGGTTTAAATGGTAAAAATTATACACATACCCTCTGCACTTTTTGTATTTCAAAAAATGTATTGTAAAGAAATTAGGCTTAACTTTTCGAGACAAATTACATGTATGTCCTCGGAACTATTTACTATTACATTTTAGTCTAGTATTATGTCACCTCACAAGGACCCCCACATGGGTGGACCTTTTACAAGCAAACCCCTTCGGGTTTTGTATTTTGCATTTAGTCCTTAAAAATCAACTTTCGGTCTAAAAGTTGGGTTATTTTGCATGAGAGCCCTAAAGATTATTTTATTTGCAAATATACCCTGCCCAACTTGATTTATTTTTATTTTTACATTTTTATTTTCTAAAAATATATTTGGTACCCCAAAATTGTGAAAAAAATAGGTGTAAGTGCTTGATTGGATGCTTGTACACGCAACATATTTTATTCAGCCATTACCTTACATTTACTACTTATTAAAAATCAAATATAACTATTTTATTCCTTAGTTGACTTAAAAATACAAAAAATATAAAATTTTCCATAAACTCCAAAAAATTACATGTTATTTATTATCCTATTTTATTAATCCATATCAAAAATCACAACAATTATCAAAATAAACACAAAATTTTAGCATACTTATTAACATAGTTTCAAAAATTCCAAAAATAACCTTGAAAAATTATAAAATAGTTTTTAAAATCCAAAAAATTGTTTTCTATCCCATATTGTTATATATACATATTACCATTTATGAAAATTGGTTTTGGTAAATTTCATCATTTTTGTTATTTTTAATTCTCAAATCAATTCGGCATATATAAAAAGTTCATGTTTTGGTCTTATTTTGATTTAAAAAAATAAAAAAATGTAAAAATTCCCACAAAAACCCCAAAAATAGAAGAAATTTGATTGATACAAAAATATTTTTATTATTTTTTATTATATATCTATATTTATAATTGTAATATCCTATATAAATCTATACCTTATTGTATATAGTTTATTTTATTATATAAATATTTTAAACCCTTTAAAAAATAAAAAGGACCTTTTTTGCCTATATTTTCTGATTTTTATATATTTATTATATGTGTTATATATAGCCCTTATAGTATACATATTACCTTATATTACATATATATCTACATATATATAAGGGAAAAGGGAAGCTGCATTGGGAAGTGCGGACAACTAGCTACATCCAGCCATTTTTCTTATTGGTTTTTAATTTTTTTTGTAGGAAACTTATGAGAATTTACTTAATTTATTGAGTGGAATATGTGTTTCAAATTTCATGCAAAACAAGCATTCATAACAAGCCCGTCTAGATAGGATCGATTGCAGCAATTCTGAGACAATTAAAATGTGATAGTCTTGATGGAGGTGATAGAAGTGTCAAATTTAGTTGAATTTAGCATGAGACCACAATGATATATGGTGATTTAAATCTCCCTAGGTTTCATTTAAAAAATCAATAAAAAATAATCGGGTGCAGCTTCCCCAGTCCCTATATATAATATATATTAAAAAGAAAAAGAAACTAAAAAACAGAAAATTAAAAATTAATATATATATATACATATATAATAATTAATTAAAACCCACAAAAACCTTGAGTACATATTGTGCATACACATACATACACACCAATATTATTTATTTATAAGTAATATATCTGCTACATCCCTTGTTCCATGCGTTCGACACCATACCATACTTGTCCACTATACACATTTCATTGTAGGGTTTATAATAAATTTTGATCCACATTTTGCTTGCATTGCGTGATTATCCTGTCTGTTGTGGGTTGATTGTTTAATTTATCAGAGTGCTTCACATCGATCGCCTCAGCGATTGTGGTCCTGCCTTGTGTTGACTACACGACCGCTCTGCTAGGTCATCTCTGGTATTTCAGTCAACCATCACATTCAGAGCATAATCAAGAGGTTGAAGATAGGGGGATTGACATGTGTCACCACCTAACACTATAAATGAAGTGTAGACTCGTTAATTAGAAATATTGATTCAAAAACTCGTCAAAATTGACTCTCAGCTAACAACTTATCAAAAGGAATTTAAACTCTTTTGATTTAGACTCTCTATGTACATATAGGTAAATGCATGTCATTTAAGGTGTTGATGGCATCTATAATGTACAGCCACTGCTTCACCCAAGATCGAAGTATGTAAGGCTTGGTTAGAGACTTAATACTCAACTCTAGTTTGAGAATATGCCCTACCTTATTCCATTATCTCTGTAGATGTCATACTAACAATGTGAGTGTGAAAGGTTGTGTATGTAATGAGTATGACTGTATTTGTATTTTCTCATACTCTCATTGGAAAATGATTCATTCATTTGTTGTACACACTACAATATAAGTAAATTTGTTTTTTTAATTTCTTATATTAGTACGAAAAGCCCTAAATGCGAATACAAGTCCCACCTCTCGCATTGAGAAATGAGATTGCGGCCTCATCCCTGGGCATCGTCTCCGGGCCTTAAGAATGCCAAACTAGCTCCAAGGCAGGCCATCTGTCCGCCCATAGGTCTTCCAAGTCCAATCTCGCTCTTTCCCCCCTCCATGAGTCATAACGCGTCTTCACTGCACCTCACCACTTCTTAGAGATTGACTAATGGACTAATAGGGTTGATTCACGGGATGATAGCTCCCTATTTTCATGCGAGTAATCCTCTGCATTTACTCCAATAATCATTCAGGAAGCTCTCAACTTCATCATTAATATCATGTACAATATACTTAATAAGATTCCAGTGAAGGAACTTATTCACTAACTCCAGGGGTCATTGATGAAAGGGCAGCCACTTCTGAAAGACTTCACTATAAATAAGAGGAAGGTAGTTGCTACAGGGATGTGTATCGACCTAAACTTGACTACTACGATGTGAGTTCCTTGGATTACTGCTTTCCAGATAGTTATGAAGAAGATGCCCATGCCTATTGGGAAGCCTAAGTGGGCTGGCAATTTACAAAGACACAACATAGAAGATCTCTTTGGAAATATATTCATAATATGGCGGACGTGGTATGTCCTAAATCGATCAATAAACCAGTGCTGCCATATCGAGACAAGAAGATGGGTGAATACTGAGCCCATTCATATCAAAGTCAGATAGATAGGTAGAGGGATTCCTAAGAATGCACTAAGACTTATAAATATCCTTGAACAGTCGGATCGAGACATAGCGAAGTAGACTTCAAAGAGATGTAGAACCAAGAGTCAACTCGTCTCCTATTTGACTTCTGAAAAAGGCATCTACATTCTTCCAAAAGCCCCCCAGACACCCTTTCCCCTCAAACTCTCTTCAATCTGATCAGCTCTTGCATCACAAAGGTTTCCTACTTCTTGCTCATTAACGGCCCATATCATGGGAGAATTTGTCCCTCTAATGGCCTAGGGTTGCCCCTGATCTCCATTTTTCTTTATATTTTGAGCTTAATCGCCTCCTCCTCAAAAGCCTGAATTCTGCTTGCATTGAGGGCATGAAGTTAGCTAGAACAGCCCCTCCCATCTCCATCCGCTGACTCTACTGGTTGGGAAAGCTTCTCCCCGTGAAGCTAGGGCACTAGGCAGACTCCTTGATTACTATTGTAATTATTCGGGACAAAAGGTGAACTATAGCAAATCCTCCATGATTTTGAGTCCCAATTTCCTATTATATCTATTTATATAAGGAAATGCTCACTATTTTTGGAATCTTCAATGGAGATCTTTATTTGGCCTATTAAGAATGCTAGACTGGAGACCTTAATCGCAATAGCTCAGATTCAGGACTAATTCAAAACGTCATCAAAAAATGAAGATAAATGACTTATCCCTAGCCGGAGAATAGTCTTGGTCAAATCCTCTTTAGCTTCCATACCAACATACCGCATTCTAGCGGGTCCACATGACCCCACAAATCTCTCCTACTCTCTTGAGAAAGCAGCCAAGGATTTCTTGGAAGCCAAATGTTCTCCTGAACATCCAACCTTTTGGAAAGACATATATAAAAATTGTAACCAACATGACCGTCAAGGTGTTCGGAGAGTCCACTCTTTTTTTCTAGGAGTACATGGAGGTGCACATTTTTGCGTCATCAATGTAACATCTTCCACCAGGCTTTCCATTTACGATGTATAGAACTGTTTTCGTGCTCTATGGTCCTTACTTCGTGGAACAATATAGCATTTAAAGGGAGCAATATTGTGGCTCGCTTTCAATGTTTCAAGTGGACACTTAAATGGCTGAGAGCATTTTGTACCAGTGTTATTTAATTTGAAACTATTTTTGGTGGAGTTTTTTTTTTGTTTGAAGTGTTAATGGATTTTTGGACGGTCCATTGGTTATCTCATCAACTCTCACCAAGTTAGCGCATATTGATCCACATAATTTTATAAGGTTATATAACTTACACTTGGCACATAGAATTTGTCAAGTTAGTACGGAGATTCTTGCTCTTGTACCGGTTACTTTTTTGACACTCTAGTTTCATGAGATGCTTCAAACTCCTTCCCATCCTAAAGATTCCTTCGATTGAATCTCAAGTTAAACTCCCATATCCTTGGTACTTAAACAAAGTTGTGACTCATCATCAATTACAAAATTGTGACTCATCATCAAGTACATGCAATTGGGAAAAGCGAGCGACATTCATACTTAATTGAAATTCAAAGATTCTGATGCATATAACATGTATATCCTCATTTTAGGGACCTTGAATATTTTAATTCTAAGACCCTTTTAAGTAAGAGCAATGATTCTAGAAGTTGAGAATTAACTTCGAATTGAAAGACCTGGTACAACAAGTCTTGTATGTATGCGCAAGTGTCATGAATTAATCATATTTTTGCAGTTGTATTTCACATTTTATGTGTATATCCTATTTAGCAATAAATTTTACAATAAGGTATATTATGTACAAGTCTACGAGAGGATTTTACCAAATTTACAGAATTATACATCATTTTCTCATTAGTATATGACCCACTTTACTCACATCCTCCCTATTTACTAAGTAATATATATATATATACAAAAACAAAAATATAATAAAAAATATGTGAAAGTACAATTATGAATAATGTATACTATATAATATATGAAAAAAATGGGGCTGCCCCCACCTCATTTTTCATCAATTTTTTTATTTTTTTTGAAAAATATCACCATGTATAGTCATCACTATATCCCTCCTATATGTCATTCGAATTTTGTCAAAAACAGAGACTCCTACGGCCTCCATCGAGATGGTTTCGATTTAAAAAATCATGTTACCGTTAAAAAATGACCGTATGGATGGAGGTCATAGGAGTCTCTGTTTCTGACAAAATTCGAGGCCAAGTTGGCTGCCTTAGGAGGCAGGCACATATAACCCATAATATATACAACATCTCCTATACGTAATGTGTATTATGTCCTAATTGTGTAAAGAAAAAGGAAGAGTACCAAACATAATAGTGTGAAAATAATGGAATTGAATAAAAGTTAGTTGTTGTGACTCCCTGATGAACCTCAGATTCATCACTCTAAATCTCATTCATTAAGCTCAATTCCCTCAAAATCAACAACATATCTGCATCTATTCTGCATAATTAGATTCATGCATGTTTTCATAAGAATGGTATTTTATCCATAATTTCTACACAAAATAAGAAGCCAAAAATCAAGCCAAAAATGACCTGTAAATAGCCTAACATCCCGTATTTTTAACTCCTTCATGCTAACTCCGAATGACACAAAACAACCTCCACTGTGTACATATCACTAACAAGAATAAAAGAAAAATACAAAAAATCACTAACCCAAATAAGTAGACCAAAAACCCAAACCCTAATTTCAGGATTTTCGGACCAGAAGCCTCATATCTTCCCCATCCAGTGTCCGATTTGTTCCTACTCACTTTTGAACTAATCCACATTCAATTACCTTCAAAACAAGAATAAGTTCAAGTGAATCGGTGCTCATATGTGAAAGTTGGGTTTTGGGCCTCTTTTGTACATTGTGTATTTTAGCGGTTTTTGACCCGTATTTTATGTACATATTTTCTTTATTAATAAAAATCAAAAAAAAAGATTAAGGTGTCTTTAGTTGTCTTTGATTTTTTTCATTTTTTTCCGGATTTTTATCTTGTTTAAAAATGAAAAAAAATACAAAATCCAAAAATCAAGGTATTCTATGTACATGGGATACCCCAAAAATTTACTTTTTACATTTGATCGATTTTGACATTGATGTCTTCATGAAAGTTGTAGATCTCATCGAAACGAGCATTTTTTGTGAAGAAACTTTTTCGATCCGAGGTCGTTTGCTATTTGTTTTGCATTTTACAAAGTCCTGTATTTCGGAATTTTCTAGTGCTGACATGTGGAGGCACCTGGTGCCGCCACGTGTCAGCATTTTTTTGCCTTTTTATATTTTCGTTTTTATAAAAAAAATTAAAGGGATGCACGTGCGTCACACGTGCCACCCAGGCACGTGCTCCGCACGTGCCCCATTCCTCACTCTTGACCGCCACGTGGCCACCGCAGGACCGTCCGATCTCGGCCGATCGGACGGCCCCTGCTCTTCGTCTTCCACCTTCCAAGCGCCGTCCCCAATTCCCGCAACACCCTCCGCTACCCTCTGATGAATCTCGTATTCATCATGCTAAAAACTCACTATTAAAACCCATGTCTTAAGTAATCCAATAAAATCACCTTTAATTCCTTGTTTTTATCTTGTACTATATTGTGTATAATTACCCTATAATTATTTGTATTTAATTTCTCGTATTTTTCTTGTAATTATTTTATCACTCAAAAACCCTAAAAATTAGATAGAATAATTGTCCATAAATCACTGACCCTTAAAAAAGATAAAAAAAATACAAAAAAAATCTCAAAACCACAAACTTGGTGTTTTTATCCCCTTGAAAATACCCCCAAAAATAGCTTTTGTACAAATGACCTCTTTTGGCTTTTTGACCAACATGAAAGTTGTAGATCTTGTCGAGACGAGCAACTTTTATGTTTTAAATTTTTCAAATTCGGCCTCTAATTATTTCTTTTCTATTTTTCTTTGTATTTATATTTGAATTTTTCTCATTGGGCCACGTGGCGCCCTCTTGGCCGTCCACGTGGCCGCTCCCAGCTCTCGCCACCCGTCGCTCTTCCTGACCATCTGATCTCCTCTATTCCGCCCTCATCTGGACCGTTCAACCTTCGCCCATTTCTAGCCCTTGGATCTGATCTCAGATCAGATCTCCACCGTTACTCCGCACCCCATCCACAACCGTATGATCCACTCCTCATCACACGGTCGATCGCCTGCCACGTCGCCCCTTCATCTCAACCCTCCGATCTTACTCTCATCAACGTCCTTTAACGCGCCACATCACCCATTCAAGCCTCGCCGTTCGATCTTCCCCTCCTAGCTATCTCAACCGCTCATTGGCGCCTAAACCCCCACCGTCGGATCAGACCTCTTGATCCGATCCTAACCCTCCAGTGCACCATCATCCTACCCTTGGATCGCTAGATCCCACGGTTGACCTGTCATCCCCTACCTCTGACAACCCCCTTCTCCAGCTGTTACATCATGTGAAACCATCGCCCCCTTTCTATTTTGGAAGGCGCTCCAGCCACCTCCACATACTCCTAACGGCCGCCCCGCGTTCCCCGTACTTCCGCCATCTCCGCGTAACTCTCAGGACCACCCTCCATTACTCCCACATTCAAACCACGGCCTTCGAAACCGTCCCCATCACCACCTGCACGCCTCCACCTCCGCCTTTAAATAGTCGCCCTCCGCCTCCATCAGCGTTGGTCCACCATTATTGGGCGTCACCCTAGCTTCCTCCGCCCCTCCGGTGACAGCGGGGGGGCGGAATGATGAGGCGACGATGGGTTTCGCCTGGTGTTGACCCGTGGTTTCTCCGCCGCGTAGCGCCACCATTGAGCGCCGTTGAGCACCGGGGAACGGTCGCCCCCGTCGTGCGAAGACCCGGGCTTCCATTGAAGCTCAGCCCAGGCCACCTCCTCCGCCGGTTCCGCTCCGACCAACAGGTCATCTCCTTCCTCCTTCTTGTCTTCGAATTTTGCCACTCATCTTCGACCGATTCACCCTCATCTGACCTCCTCCGCAGCTCCGCCCGACCACCCGCATCTTCGCCGACCACCCTTCTCTCCTCCAAAACCCCCTCGCGCCTTGACCCAACTCCTTCGCCGTCACGGCGGAGGAGAGACCAGAGCCGCCACCTTCTCCGCCTGCGCCGGGCTCCCATCTCATTCCACTCGCTCAACTTCACATCACGATTGCTTCGGCTACATCTAACGTTTGCAGGTCCCTCGATCGTCAATGGCCGGAGATCACAACGAAGCTCCTTTTAGCTCATTGCCTCCGACGAAGCTTCATAGACTCCAAGTTCTGACCACGCCTGGAGCCTCGCCGGAGTTCCACCATCTTCGCAAGGTCCCCAGCTATCTTTCCCGATCATCAGCAGACCTCGCGGGGCACGGCGGAGCTCCATCGAGTCCCCCGGAGACCCGCCTTCTCCGGTGGACCACAGAGGAGGAAGAGAGTACATGTGTCGTCCGATCTACGTGATCGGGCGGCTAGGATGGAAACACGTGTCAGATCGAGCCTCCTCTCCAGACCAACAGGCTCGGGCAGTCCGAACCTGATCCAAGCCTTCCGCAGCAGCCACGTGGCCCGAGGCTGAGGCCTACTCCCGAGCGTGGGCCCTCACGTGCATCGCACGTGAGGCTTGGGTAAATTGCAGTATAGACCCTGAAGGAACTGATATTTGCATCCAGGTCCCCAAGCGCGTGCCTCACGTGCGTGCCTGTGTAATTTACAGGGAGGCCCTCGAAGTTTTCTGAAATTACAAATATACCCCTGCACGCAAATGGACAAATTGCAAAGGCACCCAGGCGATTTTTTATAATTGCATTTAGGTCCCTCCAGGGACCTAAATGCAATATTTATCCTTTATTTTCTTGCATTTTTATTACAATTATGCCCTTGCACTGTTTTTAGCATAACGTGAGCATCGTAGGTCCAAATTGCATGATTTTAATGTCGTTTTGATCCTTGTTTTGTCCTCTCCATTTTCGCATACTTATTTGTCTCATTTGACACTCTTTTAATTAAAGTGAATTTTTATGTGTTAATTGAGACATGCTCTTCTTGCCTTGCTGTGATGTGATGACCGCTTTTCAATGATGGATTAAATTACCTCTAATTTCATTTTTATTGTGTTGCTCATCATTTTTAGGGTATAATTGTAGTGTTTAATCTGTGCATCATTTCTCATGCATATTTGCTCATGCATCTCTTTAACTTGCATAAGAACAAAATAAAAAATGCATACAGCATAACATCGCTTTGTATTTTGTATAATTTGCATGAGGACCTGAAATTGAGATTAAATCACTCTGTGCTTCATGAATCAAAATTCAATGCATACTTTAGGCACCGTATCCCTGTGTTCGACCTTGGTACACTTGCCAAGTATAAATAGTCCACGACATTCAAAGTTCGTGGTTTTTGCTGATCCAAACTCGCCTCTTGTACTACGACATAATTCCACATAATTATAGAGGCGAATTTCTCGATCATCACCCTCGCAACCGGCCGCTCCGCCTTGACCTCGTCGTCTCCGCCTTCACCGCAATGGCCAACCACCACCAATCTCGTCAACCATCTTGCTTCGTGCCCTATTTAAGAGCTCTGCCACCCCCAGTCCAAACCATCCGCCGATTGACCAACGTAAGAGGACTGTTCGCCGGAGGTGACAGCTCCTGGGCAAACTCCCTCGAGCTTGCGACGAGATCCGAGGGATTCTCTACCTTCGTTGCAGGTGCGGCCAACGCCGCCTACTGCCACTGCTCCGTTCATCGTCGAGCCAACCGACAACGCCTCCGCCTTTGCCGCAGCTCCTCCACCGACATCTACTCCGTCTCCAGCAACTCGCGCTTCATCGCTCACGTCTGCTCCGACCATCGACCTCCAGCATCGACTCCTCCGCCTTGCTGCACCAACCGACATCGGCCATCAGCTTCGACTCCGCCAACGTATCTACGCCAGAAGCCCCTCGCCAGAGGCCTCCTCCGCCTTGCTCCCCCTTCATCACGCGCCGGGGCTCCGACCCGAGACCCCCCACACATGTGTGAGGCACGTGCGCCCGGGGGGTACGTCAGGCTTACGTCATCGCCCAGGTCACGTGCTCGGCATGTGACCATGGGAAAATTACGAAGAGCCCCTCGGTGTTCCTCCATTTTGCAGAACATCCCTTCCAGCCAGAGGTCACGAGCTTGGCACGTGACCCTCTGGAAAAATTGCAAATCATACCCCCCATAATATCGGTAATTAACATTAGGTCCCCCACTGCATATTTTATATTTATTTTATTTATTACTATTTGCATTTGTACCCCTGTCATTATCCTGTATTTTAGACATCAACATTGCATTATTTTACCTATCAAAAATTGGCATTTTGTTCTACACTTAATTCTCTACATCCGAACATATTGCGGATATTTTTATGATTAATGGTTAATTAATAATCAATTATTCTGTGGAAAATTGCAAATTTTACCCAGTTTATACTATAAATCTTGTAATCGATTAACCCGTGCTCGAAAAATCCTTGAAAAATCACATATTGTAGAATTAATTATGCTTGACATTGTGCCCAAAAAGATTTGCATTTGCATGCATACTTTGTCCTGTAAAAATCATCTTGCACATTTCAGTATTTAATTTTTAATAAATAGTAGATCTCGCATTTTTGAGGTTTAGAATTTTTCTGAGATCAATCACCTAGTGATAGATCTGAGATAATTCTGGTCCTCGAAAATAAGTAGGTTTCGTATTTATCATAATTAAATATTGAAAATCATTCTGTTTGCATTTAAAAATTCATAAAAAAATCATTTTTCATCCAAAAAGTCCAAAAAAATTGCAGTGCATTCATTTCATCGTAATCTACATTGTGGCCAAGTTTTGTATTTTTCGGATATCGTTTGGACATAGTTGATATTTTAGTCCCTAAAATAGGCCAATCTTGCATCTCGCATCCCTTATTTGCATTAAAAATTCCAAAAATAAACCGCCATCAAAACTGTGTACGAATATTGATAAACATAACTCTAGATTGTTCCTTTGCCTCATTGTGTTAGACCTTGGGGCTTGTCCAAGTAAAATAAACATAAAGCCACTTGAATAAAAATTGAATAATATTTGTGGTTATTTCTTGACCGATTCCGATCGCCGCCTACAACGAACAACACATAATTCTTTTAGCACGAACAAAGATAAAAACCAACTCTTAAAGCCGCATTTTCGGACTCATCACGCCCATCCCCCTTGGACCCGGATACTCAACAATCCAATCCACGTAATGCAATCCCACATCCGAAGCACAAAAAGAAAGCTAGAAATATAGGATAAAAAGATAGTTAAAGTGCGGTAAATATTTCCATTAACATTTACAGATGCATTCAACAAGTAACCATGTCCACAAAATGTATTCACATATGTACTACTGAAATGTCCATACATATACAGTACACATCTCCCAAAAAGTACAAGTAAAAATGGAAAACTACAAAAGTATACATACCAAAAAGTAACAACACCAACCAGCAGAAGAACTGAATCAATGAGTTGTCCACCACTATGGCTGCTCGTGAGGACATGCTAGATTCACGAAAGTAGGTATATCATGAGCAAAGTTGCCCAGTATGGTGCTAAACAACTAACCAAGAAAGAACAGAAGCTGGAAAGTGTACAAAAGCAAGTACCTATGTGAAACTCAAACCACACTGTAGCTGACAAGAAAACCTAGATCATTGATCCTTATCCTTATGATACCAACATCATAGATAGTCTGTAGTCGTAGTTCACGTGGAACCTCACACTATGACTCTAAGTCCCTGAATCCTTACGGTTGGGGTGCCTCCATATGCATGCAATGAAGTATAACATCCCAAATAAGTCCCAACACACCCACTATCTATCCATGACTCAAATAATGTAATTCACACTTTACTGTGCACCACAACAATTTCCCACACTATATCGCATGCCAAGTCAAAGCTCACTCTTTACTGTGTGCCAATCCTCACCACCGGTATGTAACCGACCCCTGTAAATCTAGTCTTGAAACCGACTTAAACCTTCTCCTTTAGATATAATACAACTCTTAGAACTCCCCGCTTAGTGCTTCCACCCGGAATACCAACCAATGTGGCCTACACCAGTCAATACACGAGTGTCAATCCTAAGTGAAAGAAATGAATCACATACAACCATCATAACTACTTGGCATCGTACATCTAAAAATTGAGACTGTACATCAGGCAAAAAGGACACACGGGTGCATCAAGTAGCATATCCCTCAACCAATGACCTGATGGGATCGTGTTCATCTAAGATTCTACCTGGGCCCCCGAGGGTGCATGTCCTTCCCTTGTCTATGCTACTCCAAGCTACCCCATGACTTTGAAATTAAAATACTGTGGCATGAAACTGGAACTACAATAGGCTCGACCACTGGTCCAAAGAAATGAAATTCAGATCTGAAGGTGTACCTAATATGCTCGAGCTTATTCGCACCGGATCTCACCGAATCCGTTTGCATCCTTTATTTTCAATCTAAGTTGTAACAGATCCATTTCACTTGTAATCCAACCATTTAACACATATTAATATCATATAAGGTTACCCAATTTTATCATCAAATTTTAAATATTTTAAGTTCGAATGGGTCCACAAACCTAGAATGACCAACCATCCGACTTTAATGATCGATCATTAGTGATCGATCATAAAGCCAACTGTGATTTATCATTTTGGGCCAAAAAATCTATCAACCTTTAAGGCGATGATCGACCAACAAACATGTACGATAGATCATACCAGGATAGTAGCCAGAACAACTCCTGTGATGTCTCGCAAAATCGCTCCAATCGACGATCCAACTACACCATTGTGTTCTTGCTAGCACCCCCATCAATAATATCTAGTTGGATCATGCATGGAAGCTACAAGTTGGCTGGAAAATCTGAAAATACGATGCGATAAGTTACCCATCATGCCACAAATTGCAATGAAACACGATAAAAATCCTACCAATATGTAGCTCATAACCCTCTTAACCCAACCGTTTAAAAACATCGAGAATCCGGCAACAAACAAAGGTTTCAAAATTATACCTTGAGGTTGTCTCATGCAACACTCCCTCTCCCGAAGGGTCTGTCCCGCAATGTTTAGCGTATTTCCATGCCCATCACACGATTCCACGCTACAAGATCTTTACATTAGTGCCCTTGGATCTTCGATCGACCGTTAAAAATCTCTTCGGTGAAGGTGGCGGATCTTTGGCGAGGCTAATCTGATTAGCCATACCACTTAGGGGCAGACCTCTATTTATAGGCTTGAGCCTAATTGGATCTGGCTAAGAAAGCCATAAATGGTTCATATTTTTCCAGTAACTTCCTCGTACGTAACCCAATTTCGATGATCTTGGAGTGATTGGAGATGTCTCGATGAGTACTACATGATAGAGTGGTTACTTCTCTCATTGGATATCGGATCAGGTCTGAAACATAGAATTAGTGATTTATATACCTATAGGTTTTTACAGTTGTTCCCCTATGCGTAGGGTCTGGTCAACCTAAGTGTAGAACAATAAAAATGGATTCGGTCAAGGGAAAGGAATGAATAATGAATACAAGTGGTATGACCATAGGGCCATCATCATCGTGTACTCAAGATTTAATATGTTAAGTATGCGAGTGGGATCAAGGCTGGGGACCGACGTGGTGCTAAGATAATATACAAAAAAGAAAGGGTTTTTATCGCTTGTGCCCTTCTTAACTTCTGCAATATCAATTATGGCCCTCCCTTTTTCGTAATATCGGTTCTGCCTCTGACTTCTTGCAAAAGTCATAGATCTGTCCTTCCCTTAAGGTAATGTAAGGGCACAATTGATATTACAAAAGGGCAGAATTGTGAATTTTGTAAGAAGTTAGGGGCACAACTGGTATTGTAAAAAAGAGAGGGGCATAACTGATATTATCAAAGTTAAAAGGGGCATAAGTGATAAAAATTTAAAAAAGAAAAGTAAAATACACAAATTGAAATATGATGTGTAGGGTTTGTTTGAGTCTCCTGAGATTAATGGATGTAAGCTATGTAGAACACTTAGCTCGAATAAACATGATGTATTGTATATTGATATTCAAAACTAAACCACAAGTACACTATTTAATGCAACAATGACTCATCTTTCCAACAAGATCTATCACTTACTTGAAACAACAATAACGCTCAATCTTCTATATTTCTCACTTATTAGTGTCTGTCTTCACTCTATCTCTCATTTTTGCTTGCTTGCTTTCTTGCTTTGACTTCTTCCCTTAATATCTCCTCACATTATCTCTCAAGACCTATTTATACTTGTGCTTCAATGGCTTGAAGACTATGGAATTCTCTAGAATATTTGAGTTGAATGCATCCAAGAATATTACCGAGAATTAGAGTTAACTAATCTTAAGAAATCTATAGATAGTTTGAAGTTAAATCAACTTAAAAATTCTAAAGAATGAGAGGCTCATCTTTTGAAGAAATTTCTAGAAACTTAGTGTAACTGCTTCCTTAAAAGATTCTAAAAACAATATAAGTTGGCGGCGCCTGTTTATTTCAACTCCCCCCCTAAATATCAACTTCTCATATACCAACTTCTCGTATGCTAGGTCAAATATAGAGCTCTCTTCAAGCAATATATGCCTTCTTTAATTTGCAAACATACCCGCGATTCTTCTTATCTTTGAATCCTATGGATTGGTCCATATAAATCTCTCGATCAATTTCTTCATGAAGAAAAACATTCATTGCATCCATTTGTGGCAACTTCCATTATGATTTACTAGCTAATGACCCTAACAAAGGACTTATGATAACCATCTTCGCAACTAGACTAAATATGTCATAATGGTCTTGACCGTATTGCTTAGAGAATGTTTCTTGTGGAGTTTGGTAAAATCTTGAAGTGGCACACTTGAAGCTTCATTGATCTCATGTTGAGTAGCTTGAGACTCCTCTTGAGTTTCTTCATGAAGTCCACTTTTCCGGGGATTGATTATCATCTCTATAATCTTATGCACCCCTCTACCTTTTGTTTACGAAGCTCCCTTGATTTTCTTCTAATTGATCTACCAAAGTCATCGTATTTGGTTGTGCAACCTCTCGTGGTGACCAGCAAGATGATGATTCATCAAAATTCAATTAATCTCGTTGATGATCGCCACAGAAGCCTCCTCAATCCATCATCTTATGATAAGTCCTCATATAACGTAATCGCTATACCTTCGATAAATCCTCATCACTATTTTCTTCTAATAAGTCCTCTTATTTATGATGCCCCTTACCCCTTGGACCTCGATACTCACCAACCTACTCATAATCAACAATTTCACTTTCAAAATGCGACAATCATATGAGTAGGAGAACACGCAAAGTAAAATGAAGTAAATATGTTGCATCCCATCTCATTTATATATCAACTAATACAATCAACAACCATGTTCACAAATACAAACATGCCATTAGATTATGATAAAATACATATATCATAACTGTCTCTCATAAGTAAACAAAAGTAAAGCGAAAGTAGAAACTTACAAGTAAAACTATCGAAATGTGATACACGTCATGTCTGGTGCAAAACAGTCCAGAAAGCTCTTCAAGTACAATCTAGTATTGGCATGCAATATACCTTGAGAACTTGTTGGACCACACATAAGAGGAGTATGTTGTGAGCAATTTCTTGTTACATATTCTTCTACTCGAGTGTACTTGACTAACAAGGGCCTCACACTATGACTCCAAGAAAATATGAATCCAAAGGTTGGGATGTCTTCACAAGCATGTGTAGAGTAGATGCATCCTAACTAAGTTCCCAACGTGTCTTTTTACTAACTTTTTGATGCCACTTTATTCCACTGTTTATTGGTCAGATAAGCTGCTCAGATTCAACACAACCAATTTCCTTATGGAAAGCCACAAGTAATGTAAAACCCATCGAGGCAAAACTCACTCGAAAACTGTTACCCATCAGTAAGAGTCCATGATGGTAGACACTACTCCAGTATTGATTTGGAACTGCAGATCGAATTCTTAACTCATAATTGTAGTAAAAAAACATACATCTACCTGTGAATTTGCACATCGCAACACCGCTAGAAGAGGTTGAATACTGGTTCGAGACAGTTTTAAATTTTTTATGGAATGTCTCATAGCACAGAAAAAATCAACTAAGCAATTCAATCATCACACTTTGTGTAATATTTTAGCGTGGAAACTCACATGGGTAAAAATTACAACCCGAGTCTTCCTGACTCGGGATTTCCCGATTAGCTGAGCTAGTAAACTGCTTCACCAAAGCCCGAGATATTTATGCATATATCTCAACCGTTTACAAAGTTGGTGCTTCACAACCTTGGATCAAACATCAATATCAACACTATAGGTTAGACATTGTAGCACAAGTAGAAGAACATGCGAGCTTTCGTCTTTCTTTCTGCTTCCATGTATATTTCATGTCCAAGAGCTTCATTGCACACTTAGGATCAGACACATGAAGTCATGCCGAAAGATGTCAACTGGAAAGAAAGAGATATAACAATAATCTATTCCAGTGAGTATTGTTTTCATAGATATCAATAAATAATAATCCAATGAAGAACAATGATATCTAGAGATAAATCATCAGAATATAACTGCATTAAGATTCACAAATAACAGCACATCAATTATATCACAGACAACACATGCAAATAATCAATATCAAGCAAATGGTAAATATCACCATGGTGAGGATGCTGCCAAAAGAATCCCGACTCCAATTATAAGAACTTTAAAGATGCGAGCGATCGAACTCTGTTGAACTGAAGAACTTTGCTTCACAACTTTCAATCAAAATATTCTTCTCGAAAGATCAATTGAATCGATGAGCATGAGGAATAATGTCGAGGAAGTCACTCAAAGAGAGCTTCTCATTTTTCGAAAGAATGCATGTGTGATTTCTTGAGTTATGTGTGTTCCAACAATGGGTATGCTGTCTCTTATATAGGGGTCTAAGAGATATGGCCGTTGGAAACAAAATAGGCATGAACTTAGATATGATTTCCTAACATGATCGATTAAGAAGTATGATTGATCAACTAAAAAGCTATGATTGATCAGTTGATGACAGTTGGGAGGGAATTCAAAACATGATTGATAAGTGTAATAAGGGTGACCAACAAGGCATGATCTATAAGTGATATACACACGATCAACAAGATATGATCAATCATTATCAAGGGATGATCGATTACTTTATGAATCCTTGATCTCTTGATTTGGAACTTTCAGTTGAATCTTGACTGTGGTCACGACTTTTCAAAACAATATAAATAAATAATCACAATAATTTGAACAAAGAAAGAAACTAAGGCTGTGCTTCTACTTCGCTTAAATCCGACTACTCTTCGCAGTCACGTCGACCTAAGAACCACGCGTCGACCTAAGATCTACACTTGTAGTCATACAATCACAAAGAATATTGAGCAACTACGTTATAATATTGTGTGTGTGTGTGTGTCATCTTTAAAATCGCGGAGAAACAAAGAACTGGCACTATCTTTCATTTTTTCTCCATACACAAGGCAAAACCGGTAAGTACAACTCCTTTGCTACCCACATCCCGGAATCCCCTTATAGAACCAATATGAGTAACAAACTTGAGTGATCGACCCTCACTAGCCACTCATGTTAATCCTATGACTGAAAGCGAAGATCAGACTACCAACCATGCATCTCAAAAAGGTGTTGTCATGTAGCAACCCCACAAGTACATCGGGGTGACATCGAGAAACCCAACGCAACTGGGGTCACAACCATTTAGCCTTCTACTCAAACCCAAGGGTACATGCTCATCCCTTACGGTCGCTAACTCTAATTACCCAAAGTACCGTAAGAAAACTAATATTGTATGCAGTCTCCTTGACATGGGAGAAGCCTCATTGTGGAGACCATCAAAGCGCCAAGCATGCTATAAAAACTCCTATCGTGGTACATATCAGACATAGTATCACACGATCATTAAAACATTAAAATATGGAGATATATGATGAGATCATGATTTCACTTACTACTCATATAAGTAGTATTTATATAGTTTAGATAATCTAACATTGTTTAAATCTCAACTAATAAGATTTAGCCTTGGAGGATCATATTACTAACATGTTACATATTTAATGGAGGATTATCGATGCCCATAGGTAGACATTGGTTTTAATTATCTCATCAAGTTTATATTTTCATTCTGACTCTGCATAAAATTTCATTGCTGTATGAATGTCGGATAGCTCAGAAATTGCTCTTGAACTTTGTTGTACAATATGAAAAATTGTCAAAGTTTCTCTCTCTTTTCTTAATTTTATTGACTATAAAAATATATATTATTATATAATTATACACTATATAATACATAATTTTTCTATTATTTGGTTTTTTATGTTTACATGATAGTATTTTTACCTGATTTTTCTTGGGTCGAGTTTATTGCATCTACAAGATATGATTAAATTTATGTCATTCTGAGTGAATATGAGATTTTTGTGGGTGAGAAAAGATTGTGCATGCTGCATGCATGTGAATATGTACATGGTGAGGATATTTTCGACATTTTTTCTTTATTTGGTAGTCAAAGTTAGTCTTCTCTGGTGTATGGGGTTACGAGAACTATCGTATTCATCTTATTTTATTTTTATTCTATTTGTCAATTTTTTAATGTTATTTATTTGTCAGTTTGTACACATATACATATTGTATACCCTTTCAGATATTTCTCATTTTTTGAGTTTTATGGGGTTTTGTATTTTTTGTTTGATTTTTTAATAAGATGGGATTTTTATTCATGCATATAGAATTACAAAAAAGTTTAGCTCAAATAAATATTATCCAGCTGGTGTAAAGAAGTAAGTTGATTGGAGAGTTTAATGATGTTGAAAAATGGAATCACCATTCCAAAACATGATCGTCAAGGAAAAGTTGTGAGATGCATCTTTATAGTAATTGATGAAAAAATAGAGACAATAATGCATCTTTACGAGAAAGGAGTTTAGTTGTCTGGGATTTTTAGATAGCCGATTGACGAAGAACTTAGCCAATCAAGGCAAAATAGATAACCAGTTGGAAAAATCGAGAATGTAGGTTTTGGATTTTCAAGAGTAGTTTACGCAAAGCGAATTCAATAAGCTGGAAAATTAATTTCTCGATTGATTTATTTTTGAATAGGTTTTTGCTTGTGTATAGAGAATATATAAAACTAAAAAAAATACCTTTTTAGATAATAATAAAAGCTACATAAATCACCCGACTTCTCGATTTTTGTAAACCCATCCTTATTTGTCCCCTATTTGTTCTTAGGCTTCCGAGTCTTCAAATCGTCATTCGATATGTCTATGTGCTTTTAGCTTCAAGAGCTATTCACAACTTCTTTTGCCTTGATTTCACCATACTACAAAAACAAGTAATCAATCTTCACTTCATCATTATTAAAATCTTAGTCACTTACAATAACAACAACAAGCAAACTCACTCAAATATACTAGGGGCATAATAGATCATACACATTAGGTGGCATACTAGAGTTGAAAATGATGAATGTTGCAATGGTGACAAGTACTCTTCCAACCCTCACTAAACAAAGCGAGGGAGAATATATCACTCTGGACCTGAGCTGCGTGCCAACAAGTAGCAAGAACCAAGTAAGCAAGATTGGAAAACCCTCTAAAGTTGATTCTAAGACAAATCTATGCAAAAATGACATATTATAGATCTTTAAACATGCTAAGCATATCTTTTCATATTGATAAAAGATGCTGTAGTTTTCTGAATGTTAATCGAGCATACATATTATAAAGTCAGTCGTATATAAACACTCATGATGTTGCCACACAAAATCGATACAGTCTTGCTTAGGGCTAGCTATCGAGCCCAACGAGCCCGACCGAGCTGGCTCGGGCTTGGTGAGCTCGAGCCTCTTATCGAACTAGCTCGGGCTCGATAAGGCTTGAGCTGAACCTGTTATCGAGCCTGATCTGGGCTCGAGCCAAATCTGGATCATTAAGGGACCGTCTTCCTTACTAGTAGGTCGTCATCTGAGTTACATTTCAAAAGTTATATTATATTATATATTGTAACAATCTATTTACTAATAAAAAATACTAATTTGCTAATTATAACCTAGAAAAACATAAATATACCTGTAGCTATATATTCCTTAGAAAAACATAACATTGGTCGACACGTTAGTGGATAATAAATATATTATCAAATATGTTCCTATTTAAAGATGTATAGTAACACAGGATCGTAATTAAGTCCACAATATAATATATATGGAATATTGCCACGTTGGAATTCGCATTCACATATATGTACATATATAGTTTCAAGATGTCACGATACAAAATTATATCGTTCTGCAGTTTGATTGGGTATAATATACATATTTAATTACTACCTACGTAGACAACTACAACTATAGCTATATGTATCGATTGTTGAACATGCAACTCCTCTTGTGTGTGTTTCATATATAAATATAAAATATTATATATAAATATCTTGTCGAGTTATTGAGTCGAGCGGGGCTCAGTCGAGCTCGTCTTGTTAAACTATCGAATCAAAATTCTGACTCAAGTTCGACTCAATAGCTTAATGAACCTGACTTACGAGCCTTTATCGGACCGAGCCTGAACCATCATTGATCCTTATTCAATAGTCAGCCCTAGTCGTGCTTCCATTCTTGCATGATACCACAGCTCGATAAAAAAAAGATTGCGAGTGGTACTGATGATGCTATTTAAAGCTCCTAATCATGTTGCATTAGGGGTATAGAATACCTAAACACCGTCACTAAGTCCACTCATCTTCCCGGAGCTGCGAGCCGTTCACTATCATCTCCACATCAGCCATCCACTTCCCCCCTCCCATTTTGAAAGCTTCTCCAACTTCGCTCCGACCTTCTTCCTCCACTTTCGGCAATCGCGCTTCCCCCGCTGACCAATACAATCCCACCGTCGGGGTAAAACTCTCCCGATCGTTCGTCCCCTCCCCCTCCGCCCCCCGCCACCGCCGGCGCCCCTCGGAGGAGAGGGGCGAGATCGGCCGTCGCTTGTAAAGGCTCCGGTCTCGGCGTTGGCGGGGAGTGGTGAGCGGGATGGATTGCGGTGGCATCCCGTCGGGTCTCAATCGGATCAAGACAAGTCGCGAACGCCCTGCCGAATGGTCGAGCTCCGGTGGAGACGATTCGCCGGCGGCTTCCGGTGGTGGGGATGGACCGGTTGCTCCTGCTGGAGGTGGGACCCAGAGGGTCGATAAGGGTGAAGGTATTAGCTTTCACTCGAAGGAGTATCGGAAAATTTAAATTCTGTACTGTTTATATCTTCTGTGGTCATACTCGTAGTTTATGATTGATGGCTAATGCGGTGATTAAGTATTTGTGGAATTTAGACTTGAATAATGTTTGAGGGGTCGGGATTTTATGGAATAACGAGCCTTAGTGCGACCTTATTGTGTTCATAGTAGGCTTGTTCTGAACCGATTCCCTGTGGAGGATCAATGCCATGTTAGATTGTTGCATCTTAGATGACGAGTTTTAAGAGGAAAATTCGCAAGGCGGTACCCGTGGAAACTTATTCCACGTGACGTCTAGGCAAGCTTATAATTTGTTAAGTACTCCAAGGAAGCTGTTACTTCAACTCGGCTTCCACTGTTGTTTGTTTACATGAAAAAAAATCACACGGAAGCTGCCTCTTCAAGAGGTGGCTTCGATTTTGATCAAAGAGGCAGCCTCCATATAAACAAATCACATGTAAACAAACCCCAAAGGAAGCCGTGAGTTGAAGTGACAGCTTTCTTGGGGTACTTAACAAATTATACGTTCGCCTGGGGGTCATGTGGAATAAGTTTCCACGGGTACTGCCCATGCGAATTTCCTCCGAGTTTTAAATCATGATTTACTACGATCCTATTATCTGGCAATTTTACGATAGGAAAAATACATGCATCTGATCTCTATTGCTGCTCATTGTGATTGCCTCATGCACTAATTATATGTTAAGAATGCCAACCTATCCTTAGGAGAATCATCAATAGGTTGCGAGTTTTTATCATGAAAATATGTTTTTAGATTCATGGGAAGAGGAGGAAGGCTTGGTCCTATGCATCATCGTTTTTTGCAGTAAATCAGTGACATATTGTTTTTTAAACATGATTATCCCTTCTTTGTTTCTTGTAACTTCTATTTCAAGGAACCAAACAATCCCCAAATCTTGCATCACGGAATTTTCTGCAAGAGTATGCTTCATGTCAGAAATGACAAATCCATTGTCCGTTATAAGCATGATATCATCAACATCGATCCAAAGGATAATAGTCCCTTCCTCTCTCTTATGTACAAAGAGTGAGTGATCGAAGAAGAGCGACATAGCGGATACCTTCTACCACTTCAAAGAGCTTCTGAAAGAAATGTCTTGGTCCTTTTTAGAAAATCTACCGCTTTATGCAGTTTATACATCTAATACGACACATGAACCTCAAATCCAAGCGGTTGTTTCATGTACACTTCCTCCTAAGGATCACCATATAGGTTGGCATTCTTAACATATAATTAGCACATGAGGCAATCACAATGAGCTCGTAAAGGCACATTGAAATGTCGTTATGATGATTCTCGGCACCACGAGTCTTGTCTGAGAAGGGTCTTCTTTCTAAAAAGGGACACAAGCTCTCGATCATGGCCTACATAAATGCTGACTATGCTTAATGGATGTCTAATAGAAAGCCTACAACATGCTTTTGTAAGTACGTGGTCAGGTTTCTAGTTAGAGGAGCAAGAAGCTAACTACAGTAGCCTAATCGAGGGCAAAATTAGAGTATCAAGCTATGATCCGAAGTAGCATTGAATTGATGTGGGTCCATTTTGTTCCGAGTGACCTTCACTACTGTGAAAAATAGATCCGAGATGAGATAAGTTGCCATGTTGTTAGCGGACAATCCATTCTTCCACGAACGACACAACATGTTAAAGTAGATTTCCATTATATACAAGATACGATTAAGAAAAGATTCATACACACGTCCTACTTTGTTTAGAAGATCAAGTGCACACTTATTTATCGAAACTCTTCTAAAGAGCTAGTTTGAGTGGTGGTGCTCCAAGCCGAGCTTGATATACATCTATGCTCTCTTATTATGAGTTTTAAACGTCTCTAATTCAATTTGGTCCTCTTCGTGTTATGTTTATTACTATCCTTGTTAATTAGAAGGATTCTAGTTGTAACTTTTCCACGGGTCTCTTTCTATTAATATTAATTAGGGGTTAATTGTTTTTTTTGAGATTAAAGTGGTGCATGCGAGATGTTCCACACCCTAATTTATTAAAAAGTATTTATAACATGAATAGCTACAGCTACAATGATTCAACAAGATCCTTAACAAAGCAAGAGGTCACACACTCGCACCTTTCTAGATGCAAACCTTGAGGCAACACTCCCCAATGAAGCATCGGAATCCTTTGTCGTAGAGGTATCCATCGAATCAAATGGCAGCTTATAATCTGAAATTAGCTTGTAGTCATGATTCGAATTACTAGAATTGCGCATTTTAGGAGTAGAAAGACTCTTATAAGCCTTCTTCATTGAGAAGTAATCATCTACCAAAGTCCACTAATCGATGCCATCTTTAGGCCCCACTACTCTCTCAAGCAGGCAAGTCAACATAATAAAATCCTGGAGCCTTTGCTCCAAAAAAGAAGAGAAAAGGGAGTCCGCATCCCATTCACCCTTGCTGTTGCAAAAGAATGATCACGATCTACCACCAACATGAGCAACCTTGCTATAAGATCCCCAAGGATCCCACTAACTAGGTATCGAACAAAAAATTGAACAATTCACCACTACCCGCCATGGGTTTCAAAAAGGCACAACCTCCAACAACACAGAGCAAATCCCTTACCAGAAGTTGGAAGGAAACCAATATTCCCTAATCCAAATATTAATGCTTCGACCATTCCCATAGATGCTTTGCAGTTTGCACCAATAATCAATTGTTATTGCTTCCTTGAGTTTGACCCATGAAATCTACCAAACCTAGTAAAAAAGAACCTCGCAATTTTGTATGATTTGTGCTTTTCTTTTGATACTACAACTTGACATAATTAAGGTAGATGGAAAAGTGCTCATCAAATTGGCTCTTCCCCCAAATGTGCAGAATCCACTCGGCCAAAATGGCCTTCATCGTCTCCTTGAGTCGCCACATCCAAGCCACCATCTATTATCAATTGATTAAATGTCTCCTATTCCACCATTGCTATGCCACAAAGGTCATGAGTAGATGATGGCCAAAAGAAGCGCCTTACCAAGTACTCCAAGCGAATCCTAATCCCCCCTTGAGAACAAATGAGTTAACATGAGAAAGATAAGGATGCCAACATAATGAACTTGAGGAGCATAAGCCGACTAACACTCGACATGCATGACACCTTCCAATTAGCCAACTTCTTCTAAAGGCTCTCCACGAATAGGATACAATTTTCTTGCTTCAAGCGCCTCCTAACTCCTGAGAGATGGAGACCTAGGTAAGTGAGTGATAAAGAGACATAATGCATGGCTTGGGGCGGGCACCTGTACTCTCCCTCTTGTTTAAAAAAATGCATGCCGAGGGTCAATGCACAATCTTCCTTTTTACGCTAGGAGGGTTCAAAAGGGGCAAAAACCAATTTCTCTTGATTCACATGGAGGCTCAAAACACCCTTAAAAAGTTGTAACACCATTAAGATCCCTTTATACTCAAACTCCTCCATCGATGACAAAATTAGTGTCATCATGGCTACGACCATTAAGACGAGGTTGAGTTACTTTTTTGTAGTGAGTTGCAGATTATTACGGAGAACCTAGGCATACCTCTGCAACACTATATTCTCCCCAATGGGGAACCCAAAGTGGCGGTGACTTCTCATGCACAACTGCAAAAAGGCCACAAGAGCACTTCAAGATGGAGCCTCCTCTCGCATGCGTACCTTGAATGCATCTCATGTACTCCCATTGCAACCCCAATATCCGAGCAATGCTGATGACCATGTGCCTCCTCCCATGTTTTCGCCTGTCGAGTGCGGTACTCCTTCAATTTCCAATTGCCTAGAGCCTTCGTCTCCACTCACACATGTGTTCCCTCAACGATCTCTAGCACAATCTTCCTAGGCGCAAGCGCACACAAGCTCCCTTGGTGATGACCTATGGGTTTCCCCATTAGGAACCCTAAGATAAGAGAAGGTGTGGGGGGCATTTCCCTTTTTGGGCCTAAGCATATAGGTTTTTTTAATTTTATTATTTATGTATTGGACCTTTGGCCACATCGGTTGGAGGGGGCATGAATGGTGGGGAAAAAGAAAAAGAAGAAAAGAGAACCAACCAAAAAACTGGGTGAAGCTGGTCACATAAAAAAGATAGGGTGTACAAAAAAATGAAAGTAGTGAAAAAAGATGATTGGAAAAAAAGGGAGAGCTGATTTTTTCTTATTTAATCCCTCTCTTCATTTCTTTTACCAACTTAATCGAGTATCATCATTTTCCGACAAGTATGGGAAAGGGGGAGTATGGAGTAGAGGTTTTTGCCCTATTGCTGTTTGAGGTACTCTACATTGGAGTGGCCCATTTTCTCATATCTCTAAAGATTTGCACTCTCCATCCTTTGCGATTGTGTACTTTAGTATGAGATCCTCTTAAGATCCCTACGAGAATGTCCATTTCTCAGATCTATATATGGATATTCCCACACTTTCTTTGTATATCCCTTTAGACAGATGGAGCACTCTTTGGTCTTCCACATATTGCATAGTTTTCCACATGTTGCGGGTCAGAGTAATCCATGAAGGAGAGTTATTCTGGTATTGGTGACTGCGATTGATGCAGATTTAGAGTACACAAACCTATTGTCGATTCAGAGTTCTTTACGATCATCATGTACTCTCCAACCCTCTAGGTCATCCTCACTAGCTTGACATGAGAAACACCGTCCTTAGTGGTAATCGACGGAGTGTGCGTTGAGTTGATATTGCCTAAGATGAGCATTGCATGAGTACGTTCTTTCCGTTTGTCTAAGATGAGCATTGCGTGCTCTAGCTTGCGGGGGAGTGTTAGATAATGCATGTAGATGGGTAATTAGATCTCTCCAGTATCCAATTACTATGTACTAAAAAAGTTTAGTTTCACATCATGGAGTGTGGGATTTGGTCACACTAGTGGAGCTATATAAATAGCCTCATACCCTTTGTATTTATTGAGAGAAACATAATAGAATCCCCGACCGTGCGAGGCATTCTCCTGTGTTTTCATCCTACTTCATAGGGAGTAAGGTTCCACATATAAACCTTCGTGTTCCTTATCGTTATATATTTTCTTTCGTATTATATTTTCATATTCCCGAAAGCCAATAACTTTAGGGCTATTGCCAGGTTACCGAACCGATTATCCCGAAATTCAGACCAAAACTTCGCAACTATGAAACGGAAACCATCTTGCAAGAGCCATGCATGCGCAATCCTAAGGAAGCTCGATGGTCTAGTATCCTCCCTAGAAACCACAATAGATGCGTATGATCATAATGGGCTTGGGACACAACCCAAACCGATGGTAACTAAAACAACTGCATTGCTTCCACATACTCCAACAATGATTGATACATGAGTTCGAGCTTGAGTTCCTTAAAGTATATCTATAGTTAGTGACATCCGTCGCCTTTAATCGAAACTCATTTACAAATGAAGTGAAGTTCATGGAGCCAGGGTCGTAACCCCTTGCATGCTCATCATGTCCACAGATAGTGAAATCACATTGAAATATCCCTCGACTAACCACATGTCATTGGGTCAACATGATGGGCGACTTGAACTCGACGCATGTCCTCCCATAGCTCACCTCTAGTCGTATTGTTAGTTTGGTCATAAATGTTAGTGATAACCAATAAAAGCCCTTCAACATTTATCATGCGTATCATATTTAAAGATCTACACCCAATCCAACTCAGCCTCAAACCGAAAGACCTCCCCATTCCACAATGTAAGAAACCCACCCAAGTTGCTCACTGCATCCGCTGCTTTTAACTATGTTAAATGAGGGTCATACACTAATTTCTATGTGCGGTTATTAAAATGTCCCAGCTTGGTCTCATGTACATGTAACACATCGACATGCCAAGACATGCGGCGAACACCCATGGGTCTCCTCTTTTCAGTTTGTTCCAAGCCCCCGACATTCAATGCCAAAAGTGTCATTTGGACTTTCCTTCTATACGCCCATGAGAACCACATAAAGACACGAAGCCATCTCTCCCATGAAGCCTCTCGGCATCATCTGGAGGCACATCCGTACCGTATGTTAGCAACTCAGCCCCATTAGGCTACAACTTCGAACCACCAACCATCTAAATCCTCTCGTAGTTTGGGACTCGAAAATCTATCCGAACCTTCTGCTTGCCCATTCTCCATGTCATTCTCTCATCTTTAATTGACATCTTCGTCAAGAATTAGACCATGCTTTCAGTTGGATTATAATTTGATTTAACAAGAAAAGACACCATTTAAGGTGTACCTATATTCTTGGTTATTGAGGACGAAGAGCATGGTGACGAAGGCTTATAGAAGTAGTTATGCTTAATCTATGGACTGGTGTAGATGATGCATTCCATATATTCTTTCACATGGTGTGGATTGGTGTGGATGTCGGCTGTTGTGAAGCCTGAAGGTCCCTAGCCACATTAATGTATTTATTTGGCTCATTCGTACATGATGTATCTTAACCATCGACCGTTGCTTCACTCTTCCTAGGCACATCTCAACTTTGCTCACTCTGCAACGAAGAGGTGGAGATGATTGCTCACCTATTTTTCACTTGTGAAAAGATGTCGGGAGTATGACAAGAATCGGGTCTTACCTGGCTAAACCTTCAAAATCTTCAGAATTTCTGGGATACTCTCTTTATGACTAAGCATTGCCTCAGTGTGGAACTGCTCTACTCGTCAGTATTGTTTAGGAGATTTTTCTGATCAGAAATGGAGTTATTTTTGCGTCGGAGAGTTTCTATGTGGATGATGTAAATTTTCATGGTAAAACTCTTCTTTAGTCTTGGCCACTATAAGTCCCCTTTATCTTTATAATATAATATAACTGGGGTGGGCACCTTAGCATGTTTCCCTCTCTTTTTACTTCGAAAAAGATCATATATTCTTCCTATCTAAATCCATGCCATAGCGCCAAATATCATCAAAATTCGATCAAATTTCGGTTTCGGTATTTTTTTGAGAAGAAAAAGGATGGCATCCCGAGATGGGGCCTACCTCAGACAATATATTTAAATATCAGAAAAATCATGTTGCAACATTCTAGGTTGAACACAATGCTTACAATTTTCTACAACATTCTCCGAATAAAAACATTGGCCCGAATGATGCCCTCATTTCTACCACACTAGATAACCCACATAACCACAACGGATATGAGCTGTCTTCATGACCATTGCCACATACCACTCTAATCTCCAAAAGCTTGTGTCACAGTCCGACCGAAATGTCACGGAAATGCGACCGAAACAGCCGATATTTCGGGCTGTAAGGGGGTCCACCGAAGAAAACGGGATTGAAATAATCGAGATTTCGACCGAATTTCGATCGAATTCGGCTTCGGTTAGTCGCCTACTCACCGATATGGTGACCAAAACCATTATTTGAGGCTTTGATCCATGCCAAGTCATGTTTAGAGATAATTGGGATTATCCTAGGTGGGATTATCCACCATTTAGCTTTGCTGGATTTGGGAGGAGTTTCAGGACTAGAAGAATGGACAAAGGTGAGTAGGCTTACAGAAGATGTCTTAATACAAGTCATCCATGAGTGCTTTGGTTGTCTTTTTTTGGGAAGAAGTTTTGTTTTGGTGATTTTGTAGTTTTTGCGGGTGTTCAATATCCTGTTTTGTGTGTGACCAACACCTCTGGGGAACACTTCTGGGGAGAGCAAACTAGGTAGAGTTCTTCAAATGGGAAAAAGGGTTAAAGTTCCTGCTGCTAGATTGGTCATGTTAGATGTCATGAAAAGTTATGTTTCATATTACTGGTTTCTTATTCATTTGATCATAAAATTCTTTTACTATGTTTATATTATTAAGCTTAGTTTATTCAATGAAGTTTTGGATTGTGCTTTTTGTCGTTTAGGATTCCGTAGAGGAAAGAAGATAAGCCGTTGGTTTTCCTCCTATCTCATCAATAGAGGCTCTAGCAAGAGTTCCAACATTCTTCCTTCTAACTCAAAGGTAATTTCCTCATATCTGCATTATAAGATGGTTGACTAAAAAAAAGATGGTTGGTTGCCATGCCGGTTTCAGTTTTTTTATGTTTCTCTAAGCTATGCAACTTACCTTGCAGGTAAATGAGAAGAGACCAGATTTTATAAGACACAGTGAAAAAGAATGTTTAGAAAATAAAGATGATAGGAAGAAGTTGGATAGGAGGAACAGCATGAAGGAAAGAACTTACATCAAAAAGACGAAAAAGGGACAGAAAAGTTTTTCACATGAACTGGGACCAAGGGGTGGTATTCCACTTGAGCAGCCTCGAGCCCGTAGCTACAATGATTTGGAGGTATACCACAATTAATTTCTTCTTATTGGCATGGACACCTATCTTCCTATAGGTGAGATTGACCTTTTGCCCAACGCAAAAAATTACCACCATTTGATCTGGAGGTCACATGTTTCATTATATGAACCTCTTTTTGCAAATAAAGCAAGACTGTACATCCTGTACCTAAAAGCAGTCTGTCACTTCAAACGATTCTCACATGACCGGTGCTTTGTGCATTGGGCTGACCTTATGCACATGTAAAGAATACCAAAAGTGTTTTTGGGCTGTTTAGATTTTTGCCATATGAATACTGATCAGACTCTTTTACTTAAGATGTTGCTGTTATTTTTTTTGCTATTTGAGAATTAACAGATTTTTCTATCTAAAATTTATCTGATCATGGGATCAGCTTGTGTTTAATTCAGGAACTTCTAAAGTCATTACATTCTATGTATAATGATGCAAAAGAAGAAGTTGATGCAGAGTTGGCTTCGCTTTTGGTGGACATTCTGGATGTCCTTGAAAAAGATACATATATGGAATCACGGGAAACAATCACTGATCTTTTGGTACTGGCACGCCAATGCAGGGAGATGCCTTCTCTCGAGTTCCGTGACAAATGCAGAGGAATTGTTCAAGATCTTGCTGACAAATGGAAACAATGCCCAGAAGGATGGTTGAAGCAAGTTTTCACACGCATGCTTTTCATTTTGACAAGATGTACTAGGTTATTGCAGCTTCAGAATGATGGCAAAACAATATCTGAAGATTCAATTCACAAATTTAAGCAGTGTCTGGCTGGCGTTCCTATGGTTGAAACGGGCTCGGTGTCAAAGCTCAGGCATGCTGATTTGGGCTTTCCTAATGCACCAAAGCCATACGATGCTCCTCAATGTAAATTCGAGATGGGAAATAAGGTAGGCTTCGTTATATGCATATGCATTAAGGTATTATTTGATGCCCACAGTTTGTGTCACTCATAACAAAATTTAATCGGTTGATTTTCATAGATAAGTATTGATTCAAGTGACAACCATGTCATAGATTCTGGGGTTGGCATTTCAGCATCTCCTAAAAGCCATAAGCATATGCCATTGTATCCCAAAGAGGTTATATCGCTTCATGATCGAAGTTATAACAGCTTTCCTAAAACACTCCAAGACCAGAAAATATCACCACTTAACAATTACGAGGAACTATTGCCAGCATCTGATTTCGTTATGTGCAGAATATGTGAGGAGAATATCCCCACAAATCATTTGGAGTCTCACTCATATATTTGTGCATATGCTGATAAATGTGATTCGGAAGGTTTTACTGTTGATGATCGCTTGCTAAAGGTTGCGGATATATTGGAGCAAATCGTGGAGTCGTATAAACAGAACTTTCATCTAACTAGCAGTCCAGATATACTGGGAAATGACAAGGCAGTCTGTGATACAAGATCCCCTAAGGTACTGGAGTGGCACACCAAAGGTGCTGAAGGGATGTTTGAAGATCTCCATGAGATGGACACAGCTTTTATTGATGAATCTCAATCAGCATGTTTCAGTAGTTTGAAGGCCCATCTAGTTACAAAGTTTGGGATATCTGATGTAGCATCCAATGGAAGCATGACTCCTGTCTCCTCAGCATCTACCCCAAAGACAAACTATTTTGACTTGTTTTGGTTGGAGTACAATAATCCGTCTGAGCAGGAGGATTCGAAACTGGTTAGTTCAGTGATATTATTATTTTTTCTTCTATTTCAGTGTGGATAAGATTTTTTACTGGTATTATCGTGACTACTATTTTAACAATGAAATAATGTACCTGGTTCATGTTTGAACTTATCTATAAATGTACTAGGTTCTGTTTCCTTTTCTCCAAGGTGCGATGTGAGATCTTAATAAGAGATTTACTTCTGTGCACATTGAATTTACGGTAGACCAAATTCAACAATCTATCAAAACTTGTCCATCCTCTCAAGCCAAGACATTTTGAAGCGTCACAGTTATTTTATTATTGACATTTTCTTTTATTCATTTTGACATTTTCTTTTATTCATTAGTTGAGTCTTGTAACCTCTTCGGGGGTCCTTTATGTAATACTCATCTTTTATCTCTCTAGGTTTTCACGACATATAAGAAACTCTAGATCTATTGAATAAAACAAGCAATTCATTCTCTTCTCTTTTCTGTACATGGTATCATGCAATGGTCCTAGATTGGGGCTCGTATGTGCCCGTCGTCACTGCTAACCCCTCTTGATGCTTGGTGCTGCCACCATCATTGTCAGCTCTAGGGCACAACAACCCTTTCTAGGATGCCGTCGCTGTCTGGTTCAAGCACGACAACTCTTTCAGACCGCAATCACATGGTTTGGGCACAACAACCCTTCCAGGCCATCGCTGCCTGTTCTAGGGGACAATGACCCCTTCAGGACATTGCCCTTCCATGCGTGGAGGTGCCTGACTTTCTTTAGTGTTGCCGTCAACTGTTCCAGGCAGCAACCCTTTCGGCCATGGCTGCCAGTGCTCCAAAGGGCAATACCAGGTCACACAAGGCCACACAAGGCCACACGAGGCATTCTAGTGGAGGTGTCTAACCCTTAACTCATTGCTGTGTGAGGGATAAGTCTTTCCCTCGTGTTAAGGTGTCTAGCCCTCCTCGATTTCTATCAGAGGTGTCTAACCCCTCTTCGATCTTTACCGAAGATGTCCATCCCTCCTTGATTTCCGATTTCCATGACGTCCAACCCTAATGAGACCAAATCCCTGTACACTATGTCTTCTATGCTGGTACAAGGGTTCACCATCAAACTCAAGGGTATTGACAACTACATCCTATGATCTCGTGCACTCAAGGTGTTTGTTACGGTCAACAGAAGATCTCCATCCTTATGAAGGAACCCCTGGAGGAAATTGACAAGGACACTATGAGTCTTGGCTCAAGAGGTAATTATTAGGTAAATACTTGGATGATCAATAACGTAGAATTACATATTGGTGAGTCTCTTATACAAAGAGACTGGCCAAGCTTCCCCTCTGCACCTTGCAGAGAACTTTGCCATCTTAACCTCTTTAGGGCGAGGCGGTCAACACAACTTTTGTAGTGGATACGACTATGATTCTGGTAGGAGATGTGATCGTGACTCTCTAACTAAGGACGCAGACGAGAGTCCATCCAGGGACGTGGTCGTGGAGTTGGTTATCCTCCGTGTACTCACTACCAACGAACAAAGCACCATCCTAATCGTTGCTAGGATAAGTATGGATATCGCTGTGCACATATCGCTTCTACAGACTATGATACAACATGGACATAGTCGTCTTTTGATGGAGATCGATCTGGGGAGACAATGCAACTCACTGGTGCTGATTACTCTCATTTGATGCTTCTGCTTCTGAACTCCAATGTCTCTTCTAGGGACAAGAGTTCTACTGCACATTTAGTATTATTTCAGGTACATTAGCAATCCAGTCATTACCACAACACCTGCTTGGATTATTGATTCCTCCGCTTCTACTCACCTAACTAGAGAAGGTAGATTGCTGACCCCCTCTCAACTTTTTCCACTATGAAGTTGGTCGGTATTGCCAATGGTGCTCATTCCTCTATTACCACAATTGGGACCATGGAGTTCTCTTCCAAACTCTGTCTCACGAAGTTCACTGTACCCTTGATTTTCCTTTGATCTTGATTTCTGTTTATAAGTTGTATACTGAGCTGAATTGCTGCGTGATTTTTGATGAGCTCTATATTTTTAGGACATCTGGAGGATGCATATTTTAGGTTGGGGACATGAGAAGAATGTACCTTACTACCTTGATATCCCTATATATTCTACTTTTGCTGGTGCCACTTCCATCTCTACTAATTTGTTCCATGATCTAGTTGGTTACCGTTATTACATCTCAGTTGATGTCATCTTTTTTAAACAGGCTAGATACTTCATACATTCTGTTAGTGAGGTACGCTTGGAGTTACCACCACCACCTATCATCTATAAAAGAAAACACTCAACCACTCTCATGTTATTCCATTATTTGTTCCCTATTTGCAGGAAAATATGCCTTCTTCAAGTGTTCCCATGACTGGTGGTCCAGATGTGCCACCCGATCTTCCTACAACACTATGATGGCCAAAGAGGCAATGTACTATGCATCTTATCTCTTTTTTACTTCAGATGATAATCTCTCCAGTTGTGACAGATGTTTTACAGATGCTCTGATGGCTATTACTGTTCCTTGTGATAAGGAGCGGGATAAAATCACGAGAGAACGCCTCAAAGGGCTGATGTGTCTATTGCACTTTCTCATCTGATACAGAGGGTGAAGAGCTTCTTATATAGCCCTCACTGAGTCTCCACATCTCACAACTGGTAGATGTGAGAGTAAAGACTAGGATGTGATAAATGGATCTTGGAGCGATCCATTTACCCATATACAACTAAAGTGACACATATAACAAATACTCCAACACTCCTCCTCAAGCTAGAGCATGCAATGGTCAGCTTGGACAAACAGAAAGAAATCTCAACTCACAATACTGGACACTACGGACAATATCAACTCAACGTGCACAATTGTCGGCTGCTGTCGAGGACGTTGCTTCTCATGCCGTGCAAGTGCGGAGGAACACTGGGCTGATGTGTGAGTCAAACTGGTGTGTTCTGGACGACGCTTGTCAGAGCCACTGAAACTGAATGAGTCTCCACGTCGGAGTACTCTGTCCTGCCACAACAAAACCATTGACAATTAAGAATTAAAAACTTCCATCCAATATTTAATGTAAATCAGATTTACATTGAATTCGATAATTTTGATCCAATTCACATTAACTTGTAGGAATGGTGCGATGCGATAGCTGAGCTCGAGAGTTCAGCTGAGCTCTAATGCGCAGGGTGTGAGTCGGCGGGTGAACTTCTTAGACAGGGCCATGTCTCATGCCTTCTTTCCTTGCTAATGTCAAGGACTCTTTCGCCCGTGAAAAAGTCAGGGAGGAGTTGGCTAGAGTTGACAATATATACGAATTTGATAAAAAAGCCTTCTATACCACTTTAGTTAGGGGGCACTTCACTTTAACGCTCGCTCGACATTTATATGATTTTTTTGTCCTTTTCCCATTCTATAATTTTCTTGATTTCCATGAGGGTTCTCACTTCGAGGCCCAGATATCTAGTTCGAGTTGGCAACTAAATGAGATAATTGTCTCGCATGGGTGAAGGTAAATTATGAATCTCATTCATAATTATCTCTTTCCGTGACATTGTGGATCATATCCACAATATCAAAGATTATTGCAGATAATGCTATCGACATTAATCCTATCCTTGATAATTAAATCCAATTTAATTATACATGATATCTCTTTATATATGTCTAAATAATGTACATTACATCCACATTATTTGTGATAATTAAATCCTATTTAATTATCCAATTTTTTCATGCATAGATAAAATTACTCATGGAACAATTCTCAAATTCTTTTAAGAATTGTGTGCATTCTCCTTAGATACTTGGAGATAAGGTCATGATGATTGTATATACCATGTATAATGACTTGGATAGTAAGATCCAATAGATCTAAAAGACCGTTTAGAGGTGTCTGATAATGTCAGACATACCATCCGATCTTCTCATTGCATCCGAATCATATTTGGATCAATGTCCAACAATTGGATCAAGGTCGGATATCTAGTCCACTGATAGGAGTCACTAAAATCCAAACCTGTTTCATCACTCCCTCAGAATGAAAGTTGTAGAAGGTGAGAAAAGAAAGTTATATTTCACATAGCCCTAGAACCCTCTTATACAGGAAAAAGACTCTAGGGAGAAATTACATATAGAAGACGGAAACACTAGAGAAATATAAGTAAAAACAAAAATATATAATTCTCTCAACACTCTCCCTCAAGCTGGAGCATATATATCTATCATGCTCAGCTTGGAACAACACCGAATTGCGAGAGTCTTGGTAAACATGTCTCCAATCTGCTCTCTTGAAGCAACATGGGAGGTGGAAATAAACCCCTTTGGATCAAATCACGGGTATAATGACAATCAACTTCGATGTGCTTTGTTTCTCATGGAAAGCTGGATTATTTGCTATGAAAAGAGCTGCTTGATTATCACATTTGAGGTGCATTGGAAGACACACCTCAATTGCAAGATTAGTCAGAACGGACTTGACCCACATCTTTTCCGTGCTCCCTTGGGCCATAGCCCTATATTCTGATTCAGCGCTGGATCGAGCCATAACAATCTGTTTCTTACTCTTCCATGAGACCAATGAGCTACCCACGAACACAGTGAAACATGAAGTGGACTTCCTATCCTTAGGACACCCAACATAATCTGCATCTGTATATCTAGTAACTGAGAGTGACGCGTCTCTTCTGAAAAGTAGACCTACACCTGGAGAAGATTTAGATATCTTAAGATCATACAAACTGCATCCATATGAACTTGTTTAGGTTGCTCCATGAACTGGCTAACTCTACTCACAGCAAATGATATGTCAGGCATGGTAATGTAACATATAGCAACTTTACTACCTGTTCCCTATACCTTCTCTTATCTATCTCTTTAGAGTCATCTTCATAGAGTCTAGTATTAGGATCCATTGGTGCAGTAGAAGATCTGCATCCTGTTATATCTGTCTCATCCAGAAGATCAGTAACATACTTCCTTTGCGTCATAATGATACCCTGCTAACTGTGTGCAAACTCCAAGCCCAGAAAATAATGTAACTTGCCAAGATCCTTGGTCACAAACTGTCGTCCAAGGAAATCCTTAGCTACTTGAATACCCTGTTCATTGCTACCAGTAACAATAATGGCATCAACATAAACCAGAACAACAACCGTACCTCTTTGAATTCTCTTAACAAAAAGAGAATGATCTGTAGTAGATCTGACAAAACCATTTCGTTCAATCAACTCTAAAAGCTTCTGAAACCAAGCCCTCAGACTCTGCTTGAGGCCATATATAGCCTTGTGAAGTCGACACACCATACTAGACTCCCCTTCAACAGCAAACCCCAGTGGCTGTTGCATTTTAACTTCTTCCTGCAGATCTCCATACAAGAAAGCATTTTTCACATCCAACTGGAAAAACAGCCAGTCACGTACCACAACAACGACAGCAAGAATCTGCAATGTGGAGTGACGTGCAACTGGTGAAAAAATATGCTGGTAGTCCACTCTATACGTTTCGGTGAATCCACGAGCAACCAACCTGGCCTTACATTTGTCAACTGTACCATCAACACGATGTTTCACAATGAACACCCACTTGCTGCCAACAATAGACGCACCTGGAGGAGCCTTCACAGTGCTCCACGTACCTCGAGATTGTAAAGCTACCATCTCGTCTTCCATAGCTAGACGCCACTGACTACTCTGCTGCGCCTCCTGATAAGTATCTCTACAGCTGACAGCCCCAGAACGAACTGCTGAAAGTCCTCGGAGAGGCGATCCAATGATACATGGGAAGCAAGAGGATGCATAGTGCATGCACGCTTATGCTTCCGTAGAGCAATAGGCACATCTAGATCTTCAGTACTTACATGAGATGTAACATTTTGGTCATCCTACACCTCACGCTGTATATGAAAATCACCATTGCCATTAGAAGAACTCAAATGTTCAAAACATACCTCGGGTGTGCTGGATGATTGGTGAGGCACATGAGCACGATGCAACGCTGATAAACCTTGAGAAAAATGGAGGTGGAGGTGGTGGTGATGGTGGTGGAGGGGATGTAGGAGGTGGTGGTTGAGATGTAGGAGGTGGTGGGGGGGGAGGAGGTGCTGATGATGTTAGAGTAGAGATCAGAGGTAGAGGCATATAGACCTCTTCCCCATCTTCAGAAGAGTCGAGCTTGTCACCTGTAGGAGAGAAGTACATAAAAGACTCAAAAAATGTTACATCAACACTAACATAGTACCTTCGTTGAAAAGGATTGAAGCAACGATATCCCTTTTGGGTTTAGGAATACCCAACAAACACACATTTGACAACTCTAAGAGAGAGCTTGTCAAGACCACAGGACATCTGATGAACGAAAGCCACTGAACCAAAAACTCGAGGTGTAAGAGAGAAAAGATCCTTCTCGGGAAACACAATCAAGAACGAGATCTTTTCTCCCAGAACTGAAGAGGGCATGCGATTAACAAGATAACAAGCAGTTAGAACCGCATCCCCCCAGTATGAATGAGGAGCACGACTCTGAATCAAAAGAATCCTTGAAACGTCCAGAAGATGGCGGCGTTTTCTTTTAGCCACCCCATTCTGTTGCGAAGTATGAGCACACGATGTTTGACGGACAATACCATGATATGCGAAAAATGTTGCAAGCCGATTAGTACAAATCTCCAAGGTATTGTCAGAACGTATATACTTGGTTTTTGCTGAAAAAATATTCTTTATTTCATTAATGAAGGACTGAATCACATGACCAACATCAGACTTGTTTTTAAGAAGAAAAACCCATGACAACATTGAAAACTTATCAACAACAATGAGATAAAATCTATGCTCTTGATGATAAGGGACATGAATAGGACCCTAAATATCAAAATGAACTAACTCAAACATACCATGACTATTTCGACCCTGACGGCTCTGGAACGTAAACCGACGATGCTTCCCAGGCTGGCATGCCTCACACTAAAAGGTTGAGCGAGGGGAAATCTGAGGAAGAACGTGAGACAACTTTTGTAGAGGAAGATGAATAAAACGAAGATGCCACATGCAAGGACATGCAGACCCAGTGCGAATGGAAGAAGCACCTGCGTAAGGAGATTGCACTAGTATGTAGAGACCTTGGTCATGACCCGAACCAATCACCCTGTCCGTTAAAATGTCCTGAAACACGAGAGCAGACGGATCAAAAATGGCTTGACAATGCAAGTCCTTGGTGATTTGACTAATAAATAATAAATTCATTGAAAACTCAGGAGCATAAAGAACATTCTGAAGTCTCATTGCAGGAGTTAGATGCACTTCCCCCTGATTAGTAATGGGAGAATGTGTTCCATCTGCCATCGCAACAAATCGTCCGGGTTGGGTTGGACCGAAAGCACTAAACTGACTTATATCACCACAGAGATGATGTGTTTCACCTGAGTCCATAATCCATTTTGACAAATCTCCTGTAACAACTAGTAAAGGCATATGCTATACCTGGTGAAGATGCTGCAACAGAGGTAGCTACCTCTGAGGATCCTGAGGGAGAGCTAGATAGTCTAGGAGTAGGCATGATCTCTTTGAGTCTGGCCACAAGATCGTCAAATCTCTGATCAACAACATGAGAAGGACTCCCAATCTGTTGAGTCTATTCAGTAACTCTAGCGGAAGCAGGAAACCCATGCTTAGAATAACATGTTTCCTTAGAGTGGCCAGTCCACTGGCAGAAGGTGCACGGCTGACGGGGTCGGCCACCCCTTGCTCTGCCACAGTAATATCCTCCCCCACTATGATATGGAGTATGGTTCCCCCTACCACGAGAGGCAGCCATGACTGATGATGTCTGAGACTGTACATTACCACCAAAGGATATAGATAGCCTACTCAGTCTGCGATATGCCTCCTCCATTGGAGGTATGGTAGCATCTGTAAGAATCTGAGTGCGAGCTGAGTCATATTTAGGATCAAGGGCCACTAGAAAGGCCCCAGTCATCACAGAGTCTCTATAATCCTTGAGCTGTTCAGGCGTAACAGTCAAGGGAATGTAGTCGTGTAGCTTCTCAAACATGCCCCTCAAGAAAGTGTAGAGGGTATGGAGGGGTTGACCATTATGCTTCGACGTAAATATATCATGCTGGAGCTGCAATATCTTCGATTCATTCTTCATTGGAGAGTATGTTGCAGCGAGAATGACCCACATAGCCTTTACAATAGGCTGGCTCAATATATCATTTACTCTCTCTATAGACACAGTCCCAGATAGCCATACACATGCATAGGCATCGTCTGCTTCCCATGAGGCATTTATCCCAGTCTTGTCGTTTGGCTCCTCCACTGTGAGGATGTGCTTCTTGACATTACACTGCATCAGACTCATGAATTGCATGACCCACAGTTCATAGTTTGTTTCATCCATCTTGATGATGGGGGCTGGACCTTTGAAGGCCCACAGGGATGGAACGTCAGCTTTGTTGTCAACCATGATGACAACTTTTTTTTTGAAGCTTTGAAGAGGGGGAGGCACTCGAGGGTGTTCGCCCCAATGTATTAGGAAAAAAACCAAAAAGAGAAGATACAGAGAAAACAAAAAAAGAGAAACAGAAGAGAGCAAAAACGATGTACACAAACCGGCCTACCCGAGGGGGTAGTCAAATCCAATGGAAAGACCCCCAAAAAACCACAATTGTCTACCCCTGGGTCCAATCCTCCAGAAGCCGCAAAGCTCGAATAGTGGTGTTCTCCCTGTAGAACCGTTGAGCCGAAAAAATTGCCTCGTTCCGCCCCAGCCAAATACTCCAGAGTGTAGCGATCGGCTCGAGTAAGAGCTTTCTCTCCCTCCCCCGTGAATTAAACAAGCTCTTGCACACGGCAGGAAAGGAGACCGCATTAAGCCACGTAAAATCAACCCACAGAGAGCGAACATGTGGGCATTCGAAGAACAAGTGTGAGATTGTTTCCTGCTCCGTAACACAAAGACCGCACATCAGAGTGATATTCGGAAAGATGACTGCACATCGGTCACGAGTCAAAAGCCGGCCACGACGCAGAAGCCACAAGAATATACCAATGCGTTCTGGAAGTTTTAAGCCCCACAAGAAAGTGCAGTCGCGCGCCAAGATATCGTCATCAGCAATCAGGGACGAAGTGAGAGCAAGATACGCCTTCCGCGGAGAGAAAGGCCCGTCCTTCCAGGCCCAATGGTCACGCCCAGTTGACGGTCGAGGAGCATCGTCAAGCTGCGACAATAACGAAAGAAAATCGTCCAACCGAAGGTCCGAAAGGGTCGCTGCAATCCAAGGACACCAACTACCGTTCTCCCAGCAAGAGGCGACCGTCGCCGCCTTGTCTTCCACTAGAGCATAGAGGCGCGGGAACATCAAGTTGAAGGCACCCCTTCCGGCCCAATCATCGGTCCAGAACCTGAAGGAGCTCCCGTTGCCCAACATCGGCATAAGGAGATGGCGATTTTGCCCAAAGACAGTCGACACACCGCGCCAGAAGGGAGTTAGTGACGAAGAAGAGATTCCCCTAAAGCCGCCAAGGAAATCCGCACCCAGCAACTCCCGCAAGACATTAATCATAAAATTCTCCTCTTTGCCCCGTACACGAGCATCCCATTTAAGCAAGAGAGCTTCGTTAACCACCTCCAGCTGCCTGACCCCCAAGCCCCCCAACCGTTTTGGTCGAGTGACTACCTCCCATCCCACCAGATGAACCCCCCTTCTCCCTGCACCGTTGTGTCCCCACAGGAACCCACACATACAGCTCTCCAACCTCCGGCGAATCCCTTTGGGCATATCACGGACTGATAAAAAATAAATGGGGATGGAGGAGAGGACCGCTTTAAGGAGCACCAGCCGCCCGCCCCTGGAAAGCAGGACCGCGCGCCAGCCCGCGAGGCGGGCTTCCATCTTTTCCACAAGAACCTTCCAATCGCGCAGACGAGAACGGCCAAAAGAAAGCGGGAAGCCAAGATAGTCGAACGGAAGAGAAGTGGGGTTGGACCCCAATAGAAGAGCACAATCCAAAGCCTCAGCCTGCGACATTCCAAAAGGAACCACTTTAGACTTCGACGCATTAATCGTCAGGCCCGATGCTTCACTGAAAAGCTGCACAGTCATGGCCATCCCGGACACCTCATCGGGACCCCCCTCAACGAAGCATAAAGTGTCGTCCGCGAACTGAATAGAAGGTACATGGAGGTCCCCAATATAGCAACCCCGCGTTAAACCAGCCGCAGCCACCCCTTCAATCATACGCGGCAGGACATCCGCCGCCAAGACGAAGAGGAGAGGAGCGAGAGGGCATCCTTGCCGCACCCCCCGACGGGGCTGGAAAAAACCCCCCACAGGGCAACCATTCAACAAAACGGATAGAGAGGCCGTGGAAATACATCGACGCATCCACGAGATCCACGTTGCCGGAAAACCCCGCCGCCGCAGGACAGACCACAGAAACCTCCAATCAAGGCAATCATACGCCTTGGCAAAGTCAATCTTCCACAAAATCCCCTTCGCATTTGACCTTCGCCACGCCGCAACGAGCTCCGAGCCCACCGCGTAGCAGTCAGAAATATGGCGACCGCGGATGAAGGCCGCCTGTGTCGGCGAGACAAGCGACGCCAATATGGGAGCAAGCCTCCTTGCTAATGCCTTGGCGATGATAAGATAGATCCCATTGGAAATAGAGATCGGGCGAAAGTCCTCAATGTGATTTGCCGGATGAGCCTTAGGAATCAGCACGATGAGGGCCTTATTTATTTTGTTAAAACCACGGTTATTGGTAGAAAATTCGTGCGCAACCTCCAAGACATCGCCAGCCACCATGTCCTAAAAATCGCGGTAGAAAACCACGGAGAACCCATCAGGTCCCGGCGCGGCGTCGTCATTAAGATCCCATACCGCATCTTTAAGCTTCACCAAAGAGAAATGCCTCACCAAGGCCGAGGCTTCCGAGTCAGAAATCGAAAGGAGCCCCCCGCCCCAACCACCGCCAGCGTCGGGGCGATCTGGAGCCAAAGGCATTCTTGAAATGGTCAACAAAGGCATCGCCAATCTCCTTATCGCCAGTAATAAGGGAGCCACTCACCCAAATAGAACGGATGGAATTGAAGCGACGACGACCACTAGCCACCCTGTGGAAGAAGGCGGTGTTAGCATCCCCCTCCTTAAGCCATCTCAAACGAGAGCGCTGCCGTCATTCGATTGTTCGCTTCTTATCCTCAGCTTTAACAACGTCAAGAACCGTGGCACGCTCCAGGAGTTCCACCGAGGTCAAATCGCGGTCGTTCTCGACACGGTCCAGCCGCATAATAGTATTCTCAGCCGTATTTCTGGCCGCCACACGGGCAAGGCGCGTCACCTTCTTGAAAGACGCCAAGACCCTACGCAACAAGGCAAGTTTTTGATCCAAACGAGCAGCTGCAGGGCCCTCACAGGGAATCTGGAGCCAATGATCTCTCACCATATCTTTAAACCTTGGCTCCAAGAGCCAACACCTTTCATATCGGAAGAGACCCCGAGGATGAAGCTCTTCCCCAGATGATAACTATCACCAAGATGACAACTATCACCAAGACTGGGCTGCAACAACTAATACTTGCGTCTATACTGACATATGGGAAGATGGTTGTGGTGTAGACTAATACCACTGCCTCTTCCATTCTCTGAAGATACCTTTGGATAACTAGGATGTTTTTAGATGATGGGATTTTTACACCCATAACCCTGAGTAATTTCGCAATAACATTCATAACCCTGCATAATCGTGAATTACATGAGAAACTCCGAGTATCGCTTAACTCTTACATGACATAACCCTATGTTAGGTTCCGTTCGAGATGGCCGTTATATTTGACGATTTTTGTTAAAAAAGACAACGTTGCCCTTAATAGTGATTCTTATTTGCAAATCATGCCATCGTGTTCTCTCCATCACTTTGGAGGGACCGGCGACCGGCCTCCTCGCGCGTACTCCACGGGAATCCGCTATCGATCCCCACCCACCTGCCGTCGACCTCTGCAGGCTGCCCACGATCAAACATCTGCAAACCCCCGTCCACCGTTGCCATCAACCTTCGTACCCTTCGAAACTCTTATGCAGGCCACTCCATTGTTGGCATGACGTCTGGTCCTTAAGCTCTGAAGCAGAGATCGAGGTAACACAATGCTCGAGAATCTGAAGCAGAGGATGAGGTCTCCTCCTCCTCGAAGTCGTCGAGGAGACCCCCCCCTCCTCTGCCGAAGCAAGCCCCCTCCCCCCCTCCTCCTCCGGCCCTCCGCGTCGATCCCCTCCCTCGCTCGAAGTCCCCCCTGCTCGTCGATCCTCATTGAAGCTCCCCGCGTGCAGCTCCTCCCTCTTCCTCCTGCCGATCCTCCCCGGCTCCCTGAGCAGCTCTCTTGGAAGCCCCCTGCCCCCGCCGCGTCGGTCCCCTCCCTCGCTCGCTCGAAGCCCCCCTGCCCCCACCGCATCGATCCCCTCCCTCGCTCGCTTGAAGCCCCCCACCCCGGCCGTACCGATGCCCTCCCTCACTCACTCACTCGAACCCCCTACCCCCACTGCATCGATCCCCTGATCCCTTGCTTGCTCGAAGCCCCCCAAACCCCCTCCCCCGCCGTGCTGATGCCCTCCCTCACTCCCGCCGCATCGATCCCCTGATCCCTCGCTCGCTCGAAGCCCTCCCAACCAAACTGCAACGAAGCTGTTAGATCATAGATTGTCATTTTTTTCTTTCGTTTTTATTTTGACTAATCCTAGCCATTAGATGATATATTGGTTAGATTAACTCATTTATATGATTGAGTTAATGTATTTCATTAACGGAGGGTTATGAGTGTGAGACGGAGTTACTATGCGGGGTTTCTCATGTAATTCATGATTATGCAGGATTATAAATGTTATTGCAAAATTACTCAGGGTTATGGGTGTAAAAATCTCTTAGATGATCACGCCACACCCTAGAGGCCCAGGAGCGGTCCTAAACTGAGATGAACGGTAGCAGCAAGGGCAGGAGAGACACACGAGCAACGGCCTGCAAGAGGCGGCAATAGCCTGAGGGGCAGTGACAACTCGAGAGATAGGTGCGACGACAACCCGCTAGGGGGCCCGCGAGGAGCGTGTGGCGACAACCCACGAGGGGCCTGCAAGGAAGATGGCGCGTACAACCACCTGTCCGGGCGACGACCCGCGAATACCAGTGGCACGTGCGGCCATCAGCGAGCGGGGGTAGCAGTTTTTGGTGGGAAGGTTCTAGGGCTAGGGTTAGGTCACAGGCTCTGATCTAGGACCGTCGCTCTGATACCATGTAGAAGGTGAGAAAAGGAAGTTATATTTCACGTAGCCCTAGAACCCTCTTATATAGGAGAAAGGCTCTCGGGAGAAATTATATAAAGAAGACGGAAAAACTAGTGAAATATAAATAAAGACAAAGATATATAATTCTCTCAACAAAAGCGTCACAGTTATACAATCGTTTAAGATCACATCACCCTCAGATATTCCTAATACCCATACATCCTGCATACTGGATGACCTATAATAAATGTGAAGTTCTGATCTCATTTGAATTATCTTTTTCAGGGTTTTCTAGTTAAGTTTCTCATTTGATCATTGGGAGTCGGTATCGATCATATGCTTTCCAAAAGCATATACCATACCTACAAATCCTGTCATACTTCTAAAGCATGATGACCATGCATGGAACGTTGTTGATCCCAATATCTCACGAGTGAGTTCATGTCTCCCGATTTAGTAGTGAACTTGTATGATCTCTTTGACAGATCGTATTTCTCATATATCCTTGTATACATACCTTCTCACTGGTGTGCAGACCTTAATTAGGTCATCAACCTAACGGTTAGCCTAATATACATAGTCAGTCATATGGTAATACATTTATCTTCGGTCAGATGATGTGTGCCTATATCATGACAACATACAATATAAGTCTTAGTTATCTCGATCTCGTCAAGTCAACTCTTTGGCTTTACTTATCTGAAACCTCCGAATCTCTATTTTTATACAGAGGACATGCATCAAGAGGTCGGTCGGATATCAACCTCTGGAGTAAGGATTGCCATCTCCTTATCAGGCTTGAGATACTCTCTTGACAATCACTTAACAATGCTAGATAAGTCCTCAATCTAACTCTTTAGATATCATCTAAGTGCCAACCTTTATGATTCAACTATTGAATCAACAACTGTATGATTATCAAGACGACCTTGGTACATTACCCTAATTGTACTAAGGGACCTTATATGCAAATTAATTATTCCTTATTTCATACTAGGGAGTGATTTACAATAACTCTTATTGTAAAATGGCTCGCCATGTGCTCACGTGTCCAACACATATAGGGCCCACAAACATCACGATGGAATAAAGTAAAAGTAGCAGTACAATGTGACCCAACATGAGCAAGAAAGGAAGCTCAGTATTGTTTCTCAAACTCACACGCCTCACAGTCAAAGGTCTTCAAAGTTGGGAGTTCATGGAACATCATGGAGATGGCCCTAGCAGAAGGATGGCCAAGACGATGATGCTAAAGGAACGGATCAATGGATATTGGATGCAACACCATCAAATGTGGAATCAGAGGGCATGCCACGATAATAGAGATCATTCTTCTCACATCCTTCAGCAAAAATCTACCCCGTCCAGGTGTCCTGAAAATAACAGTAGGATTCATAAAAAATCACACCATAATTAAGCTCAGTACAAAGCTTATGAACAGTTAACATGCTCAGATGGAAATCAAGGGTACAATGAACTCTAATGAGTCAAAGCTTGTTGGAGAACTCCATAGTCCCCATCGTAGTAACTGGGGAATGAGCTCCGTTGGCGACCCACACTGACTTCATTGATGAAAAGGTTCAGAGAAGATTAGTAGACTACCTTCTCCTGACAGATGTATGGAAACTCTTGAATCAATAATTTAAGCAGGAGAAGAAGCAGTGAGTTGGCTATTGTACTTGAAGTGGTAGCCAGGCCAACAATCAGACACTATTGGCATAGGGTGGATAGCTAAACTTTGCCTAACAATGCTACGACAGGTGGTTCCAACACTGGCAGTGGATGTACTGTGGGTACTAAGAGTGCTTGTGTCATGCCCTTGGACATGATCGGAATCCTGACCACAACATGTGTCACGTCCATGACCATGACCAGAATCACGGTTTCGACCTTCTCGAAACTCTGTCATCCTCTTCTCCCAAATGAAGCAAGGTAGACAGGATTCTCTATAGGAGGCAGAGTAGAAATTCGTTCAGCAGATGTCTCCGATTCCTGAGGATGACCAAAGATAGTCTTGATCGATGACGTGGTATCAAACATTAGAAATTATTCCTATACTGCTTTGCTATCGAGGATGTAGACCGATACAAAAATGATAAGCCTGTCAAATCAAATCTCTCCTACACATGTTTAGTACAACATGCATGCTCAAATATCACATGCTCCTCGTACAGACCCGTGACATGCCAGTAATACTCAACTAGAGTGGATTCGCCCTGTGATGCATGCCAGATCCACACATATATACCGGCGAGGCGAGACTTGGTCATTGTCTAGGAATATATTTGTTCAAGTTCTCCCCACATCTCCTTGATCGTGTCTTTATAGAGCGAATTCGCAGCAATGCGCCGTTCGACACTGTTTGTCATCCAAATAATGACATGATAGTTGTCTCCAAGCCATGTATCATATTCTTTGTCTGTCTCATTCAGAGGATCTTTCGTCAAAATGTAGATCTTTCGCTGATCATCGATGAACACCTTGAAGGGATAAGAACACAACACAATGCTTTCCGTGTCCTTGAGTTTGATAGAAGTGTCATGTATCACCATAGAAGACGTAATGTACATGGGTAGGAAGAGATGGCATCATGGTCAAATAAAAGTATTCGGAAGAAGAACCAGTTGTTCAATCAAGCATGTTGGCGACCTAGATTATCGTTGCAATGCTAAAAGATGACTGTTTGGTATCAGAGGCCCTGCTGTGGTGACCTTACACCTTGTTGATGATGCATATGTTGCTGGAGATCCACAAGTGGTGGCACACAGTGATTGGGAAGTGGGAACTCACAGGGATGGCGTGCGGTGGTTGGGAAGTCACAAGCGGCTATAGAGACGATCCAAGAGCCCCCCTCGAGCTTTCTTTGCAACATACGGTGGGTGGGAACTCTAAAGCAGTGGTGCATAGTGGTTGGTAAGTCACATGTAACGACCATTGACAACCTTGGAGGGCCTCTCAGGCATGGAAGGCCATATCGATATCGATATTGTTTCGATATCGTATCGATACGATATTTCGACGATATATCATTGAAATATCATCCATATCGACGAGCCTTTATGAAGAAAATGCCTGGAAATCAGGATATATCGCCATATCGGTACCCATATCAATCCCATATCGATATCGGTATATCGGCGATATATCCTGATATTTCCTTCCATGCTCTTAGGCTTGGTAGGCTGCACATGATGGTTCGGAGTACTGCACGAGGCCCTAGAGGCACCCTAGGCCCATGTAGCCAAGGAAAAGAGCCTTCACACGGTGTCTTAAGTAGAGGGAAGGGACCACGCAAAGGCCCGCGAGAGAAGAATGGGAGAGTGGCTGGTGGCGGTATCAGGATCTGGGTCAAAACACCAATCTAGGACCATTGCTCTGATACCATGTGAAACAAGACGTGAGAATGAATAACTTGTCTTATTCCATGAGTCGGGTTTCTTATATAGCATGGAACCCTAAAGGTGCGAAAAGAAAAAAAATACATACGTACCCCGAAGGGGGTTATGGGACCGAAATAAGAAATAAAAAAAATATAAAGACTCAATAACTTTGACTCTCTCAATGGCATGAGGTCCTTGAAATGGTTGGAATAATTTAAGCCTATTGAATTTAGCCTTGTCTTGTAAATTTGTTTGCAAGCGTTTTTTTCCATGACTTGAATTATGACCTCTAGGTTACACTGCAATTACCATCGTACCAAACTCCCCTTTGTCTAATTTTTGTACTTCAAGAAACTCTGTTAAGATATTCATGTTATTTTGTCATTTTCCTATATTGTTTATTTCTATTATCCTATTTATGTAATTTGCCCTTAAAGCTTTTCTCCTATATAAGAGAGCTCTGGTGTTAGATGGAATAAAACTTTATTTTCCCCTTCAAAATGGTATCAGAGCGACGATCCTAGACCGGATGCTGTGCCTTAGAATCCTGCCCCCATCAAAAACTCTAACCCCCTCGGGTTCGCTGCCGCCGCCTAGCCCCTAGCATCGGGCTTGCCGTCGTCACCTAGCCTCGGGCTCGCCGCCGCTGCCCAACCCTCGCGGGCTTCACATGTATTCACGCGCGGCTGTCTTCCGCCGCCTCCAGTCGCCGTCGTCTGCACGGCTTCACGCGTGTTCACGCACGACTGCCTTCTCCAGCCTCAAGTGCCCGCTGCCCTTGTGTAGTGGGCGGTTCATCGCCCACATGTAGCCGTCGTGCAGATCTTTGGGTACCTAGGGTGTAACGTGAAGCCCCAGAAACATCCTAGCTACCTAAAGGTCTCTTCAAAAGAATGGAAGAATTTGTGGTATGAGTCTACACCCACAAGCATCTTTCTGTATGTCAGTGTAGATGCTGATATCTCTTGTTTCTAGCCCAGTCTTGAAGATAGTTGTCATCGTGTCCGACAACAAAGTGGAAGTTCCATCCCTGGATACCTTCAAAGGTCTGGCACCCATTGTCAAAATGGAGGAACCAACTATGACCTGTGGGCCATGCAGTTCAGGAGTTTGATGCAGTGTAATGGCAAGAAGCACATCCTCACGGTAGAGGAGCCACATGACAAGATTGGGACGAATGCCTCGTGGGAGGCTGATGATGCGTATGCTCGCGTATGGCTATCTGGGGCTGTATCCACAGAGGTAGCTAATGATATTTTGAGCCAGCCTACTGCAAAGGCTATGTGGGACATTCTTGCCATGACATACTCTCCGGCAAAGAATGAGTCGAAGATACTACAACTCCAACACAATATCTTCACATCGAAGCAGAATGGTCGCCCCCTTCATACCCTCTATACCTCCTTGAGGGATATGTTTGAGAAGTTACATGGTTACATACCCTTGACTGCTACACCAGAGCAGCTCAAGGCATAGAGAGACTCTGTGATGACTGGAGTGTTTCTAGCAACTCTGGATCCAGAGTATGATGCAACTCGTGCCCAGATCCTCACTGATGGTACCATACCTCCAATGGAGGAGGCGTATCGTAGACTATATATAACTTCTGATAGTCTTCTGCAATCCTAGACTTCTTCAGCTATGGTGGCATCACGTGATAGAGGCAGTCATACACCATATCGTGGCAGGGGAAGTTTCAATCGCGGCAGAGGAGGGGGTGTTCGACCTCGTCAACAGTGCACCTACTGTCACAGGACAAGCCATTCTGAGGAAACTTGCTATTCTAGGCATGAGTTTCCTGCATCAGCTAGCGTTGTAGAGCAAACACAACATGCTGTGAGTCCATCACCTGCATTTAATCAGAGGTTTGACGAGCTTGTAGCATTACTAAGAGAGATCATGCTTGGCACGTCTGGATCTACTAGTTCTCCTTCAGGATGCTCAGAGGTTGCTGCCTCAACATCCACGTCTACATCATGCATAGAATATGCTTTCACTAGTTGCTACATGGCAACTTATCGGAATGGATCATGGATTCTGGCGCATCCCATCATCGCTATGGTGACAGAGGTTAGTTTAGTGTTTTTCATCCTGCTCAGCTTGGACGATCATTTGTGATAGCAGATGGTACACATTCCCCCATCACTGGTCAGGTGGAGGTGTAGTTGACTTCTATATTGAGGCTTCCTAATGTTCTCTATGCTCCTGAATTTTCTATTAATTTATTATCAATTAGTCAATCATCAGAGATTTACATTGTCGTGTCGTATTTGATCCATCTGCTCTTGTATTTCAGGACATACTCACGGACAGAGTGATTGGAACTGTCCGTGAGCAGGGGGCCTTTATAAACTAGTGCAGTCTCCATACGCTGGCGCCTCTTCTTCTCTACGCATTGGATCTGTTTCTCCGTATATGTGGCATCTGCGATTTGGTCATCTTCCTCTGCAAAAGCTGATTCATGTTTTCCACAGATTTCTCCTCGCTCCACTTTTCAGTACGAGCCTTGCCAGCCTGGGAAGCATCATCGGTCCTCTTTCCAGAGTCGTTAGGGTCTGAGTAGTCATAGTCTGTTTGAGTTTCTCCTTTTCGATATTTGGGGTCCTAGTCGTGTCCCAGATCATCAGGGACACATATTTTATCTTGTTGCGGTTGATGAGTTTTCGATGTTGTCTTGGGTTTTCCTTCTTAAAAACAAGTCTGATGCTGATCCTGTTATTCAGTATTTTATTAATGAAATAAAGAACATTTTTTCTGCCAAAGTCAACTACATACGTTCTGATAATGAACTAAAATTTTGCAATACCCAACTCTCTCAATTTCTTACATCTCATGGTATTGTGTATCAGACATCATGTGCATATACCTCCCAACAGAATGGGGTGGCTGAAAGGAAACACCATCTTTGAAATGTTACCAGAATTCTCTTGATTCAAAGTCGTGCTCCTCATTCCTATTGGGGAGATGTGGTTTATCTGCTTGTTATCTGGTAAATCGTATGCCTTCTTCGGTGTTAGGGGAGAAGATTTCGTTCTTGATCGCGTTTCCCGAGATAGATCTTTTCTCGCTTACGCCTCATGTCTTTGGTTCTGTAGCATTTGTTCATCAACTCTCTACTGGTCTTGACAAGCTCTCTCCCAGAGCTGTCAAATGTGTGCTTGTTGGGTATTCCAAAACCCCAAAAGGATATCGTTGTTTTAACCCTGTTCGATGAAGGTACTATGTCAGTGCTGATGTCACCTTCTTTGAGTCCATTATGTATTTTTCTCCTACAGGTGAGTGGCTTACTCCTTTAGAGGATGGGGAAGAGATCTATTTGCCTCCACCTCCGTCATTACCGTGTTCTGTTCCATTACCTCAACCCCCATCTCCACCGCCGCCACCATCACCACCACCACCTCTACCACCGTCTCCTATTTTCTTTCTACAGGTCTACCAACAAAGTCCCCATGCTCATGCGCCTCCTCCATCATCCAGCACGCCCAAGGTATGTACTGAGCATATGAGTTCTTCTAATGGCACGAGTGATTTGCATGTACAGACTGAGGTATGGGGTGCAAATACTATCTCAACTACTTTTACTGAGGATCTGGATATGCCTATTGCACTTCGTCTGCAGAAACGAGCATGTACTATGCATCTTTTTGGTTCTCATGTTTCCTTGGAGTGTCTTTCCAAGCAAGGCCCTAAATGTCGATTTCGTTCACCATTTCGGTATCGATCAAAACAAAATTTCGGTGGAATTTCGGTGGAATTTCGACCGGAATTTCGGTCATTTCGATCATTTTTGTACTAGGATCCCCATATTTCGGTCATTTTGGTCATTTCGATCGAATTTCGATTTCGACTGGATACTGATATTCGACAGAAATTCGATCGAATTTCGTTGAAATTTGAGGCCATGTTTCCAAGGATTTTCAGCATTTTGTTGTGGGGTTTTCTGCTATAGAAATACTGCGATCATATTAGGAGGCACTACAAAGTAGCCAGTGGCATCTGGCTATCAAGGAGGAGATGGTAGCTTTATAGTCACGAGGTAAGTGGAGTGTGGTCCATGCTCCACCAGGTGCGTCTGTTGTTGGAAGAAAGTGGGTATTTACTGTGAAGCATCGGGCTGATGGTACCTTTGACAGATACAATGCCAGATTGGTTGCTCGTGGGTTCACCCAGTGTGAACCCCTCAGGATCCGGGTACCCGTTTACGCGCAATTCGCAAGATATCATTCATGTTTAATCGCACAAGTCGCACAAATACAAGGAAAATTTTTCGCGCAACTATGACATTCATTCTCAATACATGACCACAAGTAAAAGAGACAATATGACACCAAAATTCTTTTCATTAATATTCATATTAGTTTTCAACATGTACAAGGATCTTCCATTTTACAACATATAATCCCAAAGTGTGATACAAAAGAGATATCATTTACATCATTCTCTGAACAAAAACTGAGACAAAGTAATTCATACCGTCTAGTGTATACTCTGTCTCCAGGAAGCATGTATAGCTACTGAGCTGCAGGCTGTTTGCCTGCCAAACATGTTAGGAAAGAAAAGGCGTCAGCGGTTTCTGGTACCTCCCAAAAACTTATATAAAATAACATGCATTTATTATTTACAAAAGAAAGCAAGTAGAGAGGCAAGAACAACTCAATTTAAAATTTATTTCTACTTTGCAAATGAAAAAGGTTTTTCAGGCTACTTGTAAACATCTCAAATGTTTGTCCCATACCCCAGCATTTTCCACATGTGACATACTTTATAGTACTTGAGTATTCATGAGTGTCTGAGTGTGAGCACATATCTATTCAGAGATCACGTTGGTGAGTGATAATGGAAAAGTTATGATTTGAAAAGATCTATTAATTTATTTCCATTCTTGGGTAAAGAGAATAGTCATGTCCTACTAACCCTAACTTTTGATCGTAATTTCTCAAATTCTTAATTTCAATGTTTCAGATATAACTCCAGATGATGTAGATGTAGCTATGGATGATCTAGATATAGAATCACCAGTCTGTTGACGAAGTAAACTCAAGCGGTGAAGAAGCCTACAAATGGCTCTTCTGTCTCGCCCTCTAATTGGAAGCGCGGTCCAATAGAGGGATATGTCTATTCTCCAACTACGCCACTGAGACGGGTGAGAGAGACTCCCTAGAAAAGTCACTCTAGAAAACTGCCCGACTAGTACGGGCGGACGAGCTCGTACGTAAAACTGAAAACCAAGGATCCCCCGCCTGGGCATCCTAAAACAGGGTCAGCGGAACTGGTCTAAAGTCTGGATCCCAACGAGGCGTAAAAACACTGCGAGCTCGCGTAAAACCGAAAAGGGACTGGGATCCTAGACCCGCGCACTTGGCGACCGCTGCCCTAACTGGGCTTCCTATCTCCCGCCCAGGTGAGGGTCACCGCGCCCTCGCACGGTCAAGTGTAAAAGTCACCATGACCGGCATAACTTATTAACATCATCGATTTACCATCATATTTATTTGTGACTTGATGCGTCACCCAACTATCTAACCCAACCTCTCATGTTACACAATCATCGTTTAACATACCTCTGTTTGTTCTGTTTATGCTTGACCAATCTACATCCTTTTAAATGCTCGTCTGTTCAAATCTCTTTTACATGTTCCCTCTATTAACAAAAATATTATCATTGTTTAGTTTATATATATATATATATACACCTCTCCAAGCTGAATATCTAAATCACTACAATTGTGTTAATTGAATTTGGTTATGCATGTGTTATTATTCTAATGAGATGACCTCCGACCAGAACTGTGGGTGTACCATATCAAGAGTCACCGATATATTTTCTAGAATAGAGTATAGCAGACGATGCTAGATAATGGCAGTAATTTAGAAACAGATGAGGTGATAGTGGCTTTCGATATTTGCATGATCTTTTCGATCCAATGGGCTGTAAAGATATTCTTAGGTAATGGTCCATCAGAAGCCTGAGACTGGTGCCCATGATGTTCTGGTGATCAAATTAATATGATTTGTAGGATGCAAAAGAATGATATAATGAATTCTATGGCTTTCTTGTGTGTATTCCCTAATTCAAGTAACAAGTATTCAACTTGCATGTGCCTGTAATCAATTACCATTTTGTTAGAGATGGACAATAAGTACACTCTTATTATATTAATAATAGTGTTTCAGCAACTTCATGTACATAATACGTGCTTTCCTAGTAGACTGGAATTTTGGCAATTGTCAATCAATTGTAAATTATAGAAGTCTTACGGAATGGAAAACTGGGAAGATAATCAGGGTCTGGAATCTAGTGGAAATCTCATTAAATTTAGTAAAGGAATCAAGTTTCAAAATGGACATGTTTTAAGTCACACTAGTAGCAAGATAAGAACATTATATATATACACATATATATATATTTATTTACAACGACATTTATGACTATTTTTATTTAATAGTATTATAGGAGAAATGGGAGTTGTTTTTATCTCTGAGTAAATTATAATTTCACTCATTTGTTACAAATTTTACTAACAAAAATATAGCCCAACCATCTTAATTATAATATATCATATCATATTGTTAAGTATCTATAAATCCATGCTCAGTGAATTAGATTAACTATTGCCAGATTCCAGGAAATATATCTGATTCTATTGTTAAACAATAACTATTAATTCATGATTCATGAGTTAGATTTAAACTGTTACTATACTAACACCTCCTGTTCCACCTTAAATTTGACTACTTGATTGATAGAAATTACGGGCATCAGAAGGCAGATCAGATGCTTGGATCAACATAAGGATCATCAAGAAAGAGTTTTAACGTGTGTAAGGACATGCATGGCAGCAAGTAGGAGGGTAAAAGGGAGTGTACCAATTAATCTCTCTGATTTCGAGATTAAAAACTTTGCATGCAGAATTCTGAAGTTGTAGAGAGCAGCAACTCCTTTGGCCTCATGTCAACAGCAGCCATGGATTCTAATCAGCTCCTTCAGATAACTGTAGCAAAGAACTTCAACCGAAACTGCTGGATATTCTAGCAGCAGTAGCAGCTGCTATTGGTAGCCATAAGGAGCAACTTCAACAAAAGAAACTTGAGTTGAAATCAAAGATTTCCAGCCGAAATTTGGAGGGAGACTATGGTTCAGTAGATTGGGAATTTAGGAGGAAGGAAATGTGGAAGAACAGGGAAGAGATAGAAGAGAAAAAGGAAAAGCTACGGCTGGAGTGGCTGATATTTATAGGGAGAAAGGGAGAGAAGGGCTCTACACGTTGGGGCTTCTTTCGAGCCACTTGTCTTCCTTTTTGGATGACATTAGCCATGACATCAGCATGCTGATGTCAACTGGCTGATGTCATCATTATATTAATATATATTTTTAGAAGCAACTTGCTACCACCGAACAGACTGTTGTCTGTTATTTATTATATATATATATATTTCTTTTTCTCTTTTGTTTGATAAAACTAAATTCATCCGCATACGCGCCTCGAGCCTCCGATTTCAATGTGTAATATCTTGATTTGATCGTCTTTAAACGACGATCAAAGTGAGTATAATATTGATATACTTTCGGTTGGGTTTTGAACCCCCGAAATTTTCGGATACGGATTTTGTTTAAGGTTAAATTTTATGATTTAAAAATATCAAACGAACTCCGATTGATGAACGGTCGATTCCGTTGGTCTTGTTTTGTCGAATCGGATCTTATGACGGTCTTGGTTTGTTTCGCGATTTTTCGAATTTGCGTCGCGGCTATTTCGCGGCGCGCATTACGAAGCGAACGATTTTTTGTCGAATTCGCCCGAACGACTTTTGATTCATGATCAATTGGTCGTTTTAGGTTGTTTAATATTGACCGTCAATGTTATTAGGTTTATTGGACCCAAAATCGGACGAGTTCGGGTTTGTAGAAACCCGGATGTTACACCCAGACTTATGAGGTGGACTATCAGGACACTTTTTCTCCTGTAGCGCATCACTCTACCTTGCGGATTCTTATTGCTGTTGCTGTGGTAGGTGATTGGCCACTTTTCTAATTGGATGTCAAGAATGCTTTCTTGTATGGTGATCTGCAGGAAGAGGTTTACATACAACAACCACCTGGGTTTGCTGCTGAGAGGGAGTCCAGTATGGTGTGCCGTCTTCATAGGGCTATATATGACCTTAAGCAGAGTCCGAGGGCTTGGTTTCAGAAGCTCTCAGAATTGATTGGACAAAAGGGGTTTGTTAGATGTACTGCAGATCATACTCTCTTTGTAAAGAGACACCAGAGAGGTAATCATACTCTCTTTGTAAAGAGACACCAGAGAGGTATTGTAGTCATCTTGGTTTATGTTGATGACATTGTTATCACTAGAAGCGATGAACAGGGCATTCAAACAGCTAAGGATTTCCGTGGATAATAGTTTGTTACCAAGGACCTTGGCACGCTTCGTTACTTCCTTGGCCTGGAGTTTGCACGAAATCAACAGGGTATGGTTATGACACAAAGGAAGTACGTTACTGCAAGGTCCTAAATGTCAGTTTCAGTCACCATTTCGGTATCGATCAAAACAGAGTTTCGGTGGAATTTCGGTGGAATTTCGACCGGAATTTCGATCATTTCGGTCATTTTTTGTAATAGGACTCCCATATTTCGGTCATTTTTGTTATTTCGGCCGAATTTCGATTTCGACTGGATATCGATATTCGACAGAAATTCGACTGAATTTCGCCGAAATTTGAGGCCATGCGTTACTGATCTTATATCTGAGACAAACATGACAGGATGTAGACCAGCTACTACCCCGATGGATCCTAATGCGAAGCTCCATGATGACAGATTTTAGGAGGTGGACAAGAGACGGTACAAGGAGCTAGTAGGGAAATTATTGTATGTTACTATTACTTGACCGGATATATCTTTCACTGTGAGTAGAGTAAGTCAGTTCATGGAGCAACCCAGGCAGGCGCACATGGATGCAATATTCATGATTCTGAGATGTCTGAAGTCATCTCCAGGTGCTTGGCTTCTGTTTAGAAGAGTTACGTTTCTCTTAGTTACAAGGTATGCAGATGCAGATTATGTTGGGTTTTCTAAGGACAGGAAGTCTACTTCAGGCTTCATTGTGTTTGTTGGCAGCTCACTAGTCTCATGGAAGAGTAAGAAACAAACTGTTGTTGCTCGATCTAGTGCGGAATCAGAATATAGAGCAATGACCCAATGTAGTACTGAGATGACGTGGGTCAAATCTGTCTTGACCGATTTAACGATTGAAGTACCTGTTCCTATGCACCTTAAATGTGATAATCAGGCAGCTTTGTTTATAGCTAATAATCCAGCATTCCATGAAAGGACAAAGCACATTGAGGTGGACTATCACTACACTCGTGATTTGATCCAATAGAGGCTTATTTCAACATCTTATGTAGCGTCAGGAGATCAGATTGCAGACATATTTAATAAGGCTCTGGCTAGAGGTCCTTTTCATCACTGTTGTTCCAAGCTGGGCATGATAGATATATATGCTCCAGCTTGAGGGGAAGTGTTAAGATATTCATGTTATTTTGTCATTTTCATATATTGTTTATTTCTATTGTCCTGTTTATGTAATTTACCATTAGAGCTTTTCTCCTATAAAAGAGAACTTTAGGGTTAGATGGAATAAAACTTTCTTTTCCCCTTCAACAGTATCCATCAACTTGTTCCCCTATAACATGATTGAACTCTAACAACACTAAGAGGCACACGTGATAAACTTGTGTACATGTATAGGGTTAGATGTTTTTTACAAGAGATTTCTACACTTGTGCCTTTCCGAGTTTTTCCAGTTTACTTATGCAACTAAACTTATATTCCTTTATTCTTATGAAATTCACTGCCCTATTCATTAGTGTAATATTGAGGCAAATTCCTAAGCAATACCTTGGGATTATAAAAATCCCTTGGTATTATAGAATCTTTTTTTATTTGAGTACTACCGGTGTATCACATATACAACATGCTATATAGAGGAAAGTTTTTTTACTTGAGTACTACATGGGTATCACATATACACAATGCGACATCTATATTGCATACTATCTATGCAATATAACAAACTCTCTGGAAATGAATAGATGTTGCATGTCATGTATGCGATATGCAAGAAACATCCTGGAAATGAATACTATGGATGTCGAATATTGTATATGCGATATGCAAGAAACGTTCTGGAAATGAATACTATATATGTCGCATATTGTATTTGTGATTTACTGGAATCACCTTGGAAATGAATATAGACGTCCCATATCGTTTATGCGCTATATAAGAAACTTCCTGGAAATGATAATGTATTCTGTCATACATTGTAAGAATCAAACAACATCTATTTCAGCAACAATCACACTGCACAAAATGAACATTTATTCTACCATGCATTACAAGAATCAATTAACATCCATCTCAGCACCATTCACACTACACACAATGAACATGTATTCTGACATGCTTTACATGAATCAAACAACAACCATCTCATAAAACATAATCCAACATTCAAACAATATTACAAATTTATTATATTCTTGAAGTTACAAAAGTCTCTATAAATAGAAATAGCATCACATAATGCTGTACAATTCCAAAAAAATTGGTGCTCTACATTTTCACCTCCTTCTCCGTTGATATGTCCTCATTGTCTCTGGTGGATCAAAAGGTTGTAAACGACTGGCCTTATCAATCATCGATGTCTGGGACGTTCCCGCACCGTCGTCCTTGAATATCGGCATTAGTGGTTGTGTAAGTGTGCAGTAAGTGGGTTGAGTACCCCTTACGTCCTCTCCCATCCTCATCGGTGCCTGTGGTGATTTCATTTCTTCAGTTGACGGCTCGACAACTGGTGAGACATAATCTGGTAGCTCGTGATCTAGATCCAATGGAGGCCACGTTTCCCGATCACCAATTGTAAAAAACCTCCCTTCGTAAACCTTCACTTGATTCTCCCATGTGTACCATTCACCAACATACGTGTGAATCTCTGATTGACGTTGCGAAATGACATCGATAACGTGAGAACAAGGGATGCGATGAATTTGCCATTTATTACACGTACATGTTGTTTCCCCAAGTTTATAGCATGCCGTTTGTGGCCTCGAATCCCATACTTCGTACATCGGATACCACTCAAAACCTCAAACAATATGTCCGTCTGTCTTTGTATGCGGGTTGCTGTGCGTCCATTTGTAGCCGTACTCCACCGATTTAGCTCTGATGCTGCGAAATGCATGGATTTTTGACTTGGAGATCACCCACATATCATCGAATTTCCTATAATTACCTCGTAGATATCAAACACATCCTTTCAATTGGTTGGTGCAAAAAATAGACCGGATCAAGGTGATGGATTCTTTAATCATGAAGTCGTTGTGTACAAGGATGTGATGTTTCTTCACAATATAAATCAAATCATCTTTACACTTGAAGGTTCTGCCCTTTCGAAGTTCAACGCCATCAAGTCTGAATTCTTTCGAATTTCATCCTCATATGTTGAACACGTTTCAGATCCTTTGACCCCAAAAAATGGTAAAGGAGGAACACTTGCTTGGGGAATGGGTTCATCATCTCCCATCTGCTCATTTACGACATTATCTTCAACCTCACGATCACTTTCCTCGCCCAACTCATCGTCCATTATCCTAGGGATGATGTCTTCCAAGTCATTATTAACCTCTCTCAGGAGTGCGTCACTGTGACATTCCGTTGGCTGCGATATGGGGTCACTGGTGCTCCGAACAACGGAAGGACTTGAAGGGAGGCGATCGTCTGCATCAACAACATTCGACACCACATATGGACCCGATTAGAAGAACAACAACAAAGCCTTTTCCCACAATTAAGTAGGGTCGGCTACATGGATTCTTCGCCTCCATTCAGATCTATCTTGGGTCAATCTCGGGCTTATATCCAAAAAACTAAGATCCCTTCGGGCTTATATGGACCCGATTGATTATCAATAATAATGTCAATAGGTGCCGATTTCCCAATAGTCCGGGCATACACAAAAACTCCTTATACATCATCGTCATCCACGATAGGCATCTGCGTAGGCTCTTCGCCTGCCCCACATGGAATGCAATGTGAGAGTTTAATTTGATGGTTGTTCTTGTCCCAGTTGAACTTCCGATGGACTAGATTAAGCAACTCATCGTTGGTCATGGTCGACATTAATCCAAAACCACCAACATTGGCCATCAATGGATCACTAATAGAATCCTTCAAATGGAACATGCAATAAATCGACTCCTTTTCGACCTAACGCGTGGGTACTCTGGATTTATACCCAACATCACAAGAACATAAAATTGAAAAAAATGTTTAGGTTATATCCAAAACCTGACACCCTAATATGACATGTGTTGTACCTAGGCCTTTGAGAAGCAAACAGGAGCATGGTAGAGGAGGTGGCATACGGAGTTGACCTACTGTCACGCGGTGCACGACAAGGGGGCAAAGGAGTTGCCGTATGGAGAGAGGGCGGTAGTCGACGTTGAAGTCGCACGAAGGGTCATGTTGGGAGTCTTTGCGGGGAGGGTATGGTGGGCAGAAGTGACGAAATGCAAGGATGTGAAGGGTTTACGTTTCCAGTGTGTAACACATGTATCATATATCCAACATGGGATATAGATGTCACATTATGTATATGTGATGACCCTGTAGTACTCAAGATATCACATGTCGTATATGCAATACCCATGTAGTACTCAAGTAAAAAAAGTTTCTGTAGTACCAACGGATTTTTGTATTCCCAAAGTACTACTTAGGAATTTGCCTTGTGTAATATATGGGCTAATATAAATTTTGTAAGAATATAGTGGCACAAGTGTAATTGCAGAAGCGTTAGGTGGCACAAGTGTTATTGGATAAACTCACAAGAGTACAAGTGTAAAAATCCCTTTAAACAATACCTTGTTTTTCTACTTTTCCACGAGTTTCTTATTTTTGCCGTGATAAATTTCTTCTAGATGTCTCGCCCTTCTTCCTTTCATAATTTTTTCTTATGCAATATCATTGACTGCTTCATGTGATCATGAGCTTTTGTTTGTCATCTGGCAGATGGGTAATTTGGCTGATGCAGCTCGTAAAATTGCAACATTGGATCTTTCCAATGAGCACTCACCTGAGAAATTGAGAGACCATATGAATGATTTACAACATATCATGCAAAAAAGCAACCTTAGAGCCCTTGTGATCGATACCTTTGGAAATCGTATACTAAATTTATTGAGGTAGGATTTGGTAGCTTTCAATTTATTAAAAGTAAATACATTTTCAGGAAACGACATTTAACTGATTGCATCTCCCTTTGTGCTATTAAGGGAGAAATATCTGTTAGCTATTAAGTTTGCAGTTCCTAAGAGATCCGCCAAAACCCAATTAGAAGCAGCCACAAAATGCAAATCCTGCATTGAATGCACTGAATCTCCGACAGCTTCATTGAATACAGATCTTTCTTACAAGGAGAGAATAAGTATTGATGACTTTGAAATTATTAAACCCATAAGCAGAGGAGCTTTTGGCAAAGTTTTTCTCGCACGGAAGCGAACTACAGGAGATTTGTTTGCAATAAAGGTAATTCTTTGCTTTATAGAGGTATCTGTTTAATTTTCTGATGTTCTTATAACACGCGCAATTCCAAGCATGGGTGCAATTTCTTTTCCACCAACTATGTTTAGCCAATATACTGGTATTCTTCAGTTTGTGACTTATAATGGGGATTCTCTTGACAGAATTGTATGTTATAAGGTTGAGACCTGGGTAAGATAACATGATTGGTTTTCTGTAATGAGATTATCATGGTAGTAATTGGCATGGGAACACACAGGTGATATGGGAATATCAAGAAGTCAATCTGTACCCCTGGCCGAGGTGTGAGAACATGTATTATGAGCTTCGCATGAGGGTTGGGAAAACCAAAAAGGTGGTGGAGCGTACTATATAAAAGGTCTGTAGTATAAATCTAAGCCTGAACATCATGCATAGTTTGAGGCTGACATATAAAGAGAATGCTCTTCTTTGGATGCATAGTATTTTCTTAAATTAGTTCTTAGGGAGAGACCTAATTCTCCGACGAGGAGACTTTCAGACTCCATTCTCCAGTGACCATGGACTCCGACAAGGATTGCACTCCACGGCTTTTCTAGTTCGGCTCTTCAGAGATGAAGCAGTTGTCCACATGATCTAGTCTTCTACTTGTGGCAGGCCAGAGTCCTCCAGGTGGAGACTTATTCAATTTCAGTAGCTCTGACAGGCGCAGTCCAGAGCACATCGATCTGACTCACACTCTAGCCCAATGTTCCTCCTCGGCTGCACTGCATGTAGGGATGAAAACAAATGTAAATATATTCGTATCTGATCCGCTATCATATTCGTTTTATACATATTTTGATATTCGTATTCGTTTTAAAATGGATGCGGATATGGACATCACTTTGACATTCACTAATATTCATATTCGTATTCATATATTCGTTTTCGTACATAAGTATAGTGATAAATTTATATATAACTATGTGTAACAAAATTTTATGATTTCATTTTCCATTGCTGATATAATTGTTATGAAATAACTATATATGCTATATCCATTTATGTGTAAACCATCCTAAACATGTATATTTTAGTCAATTTATTAAATATTTCTGTTATTATCGTATCCGATTCATATTCGTTTTACATTTGTATTCGTTTTTACGGATATGGTAACACATTTTTCACATTCGTTAATATTCGTATCCACATTCGTATTTTAACATGGATAAGGATATGATAATACCTATATTCATATCCGTATCCAACCGTTTTCATCCCTGACTGCACGGCATGAGAAGCAACGTCCTCGACAGCTGCCGACAGTTGTACGCGTTGAGTTGATATTGTCTGTATTGTTTTGTATTGTGAGTTGAGATTTCTTTCTGTTGGTGCAAGCTGAGCATTGCATGCTCCAACTTGAGGGGGAGCGTTGGAGTATTTGTTATATGCGTCTCTTGAGTTGTAGATGGGTAAATGGATTCTTCCAGGATCGATTTATCACATCCTGTGGTTTATTCCCACATTTACTGTCTGTGAGATGTGGATACTCAGTGAGGGCTATATAAGAAGCCCCTCACCCTTTGTATCAAGTGAGAAAATGTAATGCATATATTAGCCCTTTGAGGCGTTCTCCTGTAGTTTCATCGCTCTCCTTAGGGATTAAGGTTCCACGTAAAAATCTCTGAGTTCATGTTTTATCTTTCTGTAGTTTATGCTATGTTTATCAACTCGCTTCCGCATTCCTATATCTAACAGATATGATAGAAAGAAGGAAGATTCAGATACTATGTCTCCAAGAGACCAAATGAGTTGGAGAAAAAGAGGGGGAGATCGAGAAGACATACTTTAATCTTTGGTATTCAGGGAAAGATAATGGTAGAATTGGTGTTGGAGTGGTTGTTCATATGAATTTGAAGGATTGTGTGGTTGGGGTGCAAAAAATTGGGGATCAGATTAATATAGGCGGGTGGAATGAGAAGCTTAATAGAACAACCGTCAACCTTGGCTTTGCTAAAATTGATGCTTGAAGAAGAATTTTTGAATATCATTTCAGTTTACGCACCGTAAATTGGTTTAGATGAAAGGATTAAACAAGCTTTTTGAGAGGATCTGGATAGAATTTTGCAAGGAATCCACAAAGTGAGACGATTTGCCTAGGTGGAGATCTTAATGGACATGTGGAAAAGGATGCTTCAGGGCATGCTAGTGTTCATGGAGGCCATGGCTTCGAGGATAGAAATGAAGAGGGAAAAGTCATTATGGATTTTGTAACGGCTTATGATCTTTTCATAGCAAACACTCTCTTCAAGAAGAGGGAAGAACATTTAATTACTTTTAAGTGTGTCCCGTCTAGAACACAAATAGATTATTTTGCGTTGAGGAGAAGAGATCGGTTGTGTTGCAAAGATTGCAAAGTAATCCCATGAGAGAGTTTGACAACCCAACATCGCATGTTAGCATTGATGTGCAAACAAAAGGCTGGTAAAGAAAAGAAGGGTTTCTAAGATCACTAGATCTAGATGGTGGAATCTTCAACAGAAGCAATCAAGATTTAGGGAGAAGGTTTTAAAAGACTTACCTTGGAATTGTAGCGGAAGTGCAAACTAGATGTGGGAGGCGGTAGCATCTTGTTTCCGAAGGGTTACCAAAGAGATGGTAGGCGAGTCAAAGGGAGGAGCTCCAAGACAAGGAGGCTTGGTGGTGGAGTAGAGGTGTGCAACGATAGCGCCCCCTCCTCCCATTCTTGGTGGTGGTAGCGTCAACCCACCCCTCTCATTCTTGGCAGTGGCGACCCCCCACACTTCTTCTCGGCAGGGGCTCTTCATGGCATTCGTAGAGGCCCGACGAATAGTCGTGGTTCTCCTCTACTCCTTTCTCGCATAAAGGTCTGATTGTGGTAATGGATTTGATCGCATAAGTCTGCACATGCGATCGAATCCCTATATGTATGTATATACTTATTATTGTTGGTCTATAAAACCCTTGTTTTCTCCAACTAGCTGTATGTCAGAGAGCAAAGTTGATATTCCCGCTACTGGCACTTTCAGAAGTCCAACGCCGATTGTCAAGATGGATGGGACGAACTACGAGCTTTAAACCATGCAGTTCATGAGCCTTATTAAGTCTACGGGCAAGAAACTTATTCTTACTGAGGAGGAGCTGACAGAGAAAATATGGATCTACGCCTCATGGGGGTAGATGATGCATATGCCACGGTCTGACCTTCAGGTACATTGGCGATTGAGATTGCCAATGATGTGTTACATCAGCCCACCGCCAAGGCGATGCAGGATATCCTCCCTGCCACTTATTCCTAGGCGAGGAATGAGACGAAGATCCTGCAGCTTCAACATGATATATTTACCATCAAGCAGAATGGAATGCCCCTTCATTCACTATACACGTCCTTGCGTGTGATGTTTGAGAAGCTGCACAGTTTCATGCCCCTCACTGCTACTTCTGAGCAGCAAAAGACATATCGGAATGCTACAATGGTTGGTGTATTCCTTGCCGCGCTAGACCCTGAATATGAGATGGCTTGTTCATAGATCCTCACCGATGCTAGTATTACTCCCATGAAGGAAGCTTTTCGCAGACTTAGCAGGATCACAATCCCATCTACTGTCTCGAGTCAGACTTCTTCTGTGATGGCGGCCTCCCGAGGTAGAGGGGGATCTTTTCAGTATTGTTGTCATGGGCCTTGTAGTAGAAGAGATCGTATTCGTCAACCGTGCTCGTATTGTTATTGTCCTTGCCACACATATGATAAATGTTACTCCAAGCATGGTTTTTCTGCATTAGCTCGTGTAGCAGAGCAAGCAGATTCTTGGGTTGGTGCTTCTTCAAATCAGAATTATGATGATCTTGTCACTCGACTAAGGGACATTATGCCCTTGGTGAGTTCCCTTGATTCTTCGCCTACTCCAGGAGGCCACTTAGATATTGCAAGACATCATCAAAGGGAGGAACTTCTTAAACCCATGGCAATCCTGTGGGCTATTTGGCTTGCTAGAAACGATGTACTCTTTTCCTCTCAACGGTTATATCGTGAGAATGTTTGTGCTCATTTCAGTACCCTCTTGGAGTCCTGACTTCTGTAAGATCTTTTTGTTTCTTATAAGCTTTGAGGTGGACACCATAGCATGTTTCCCCTCTTTTTTGGTCTAAAAAAGAAGATATTGTAGCCTCTACCTCTTCTAGTACCTTAGGTAGTACCTATGCTTTTACTTCTTGTCATGGTTTCGACATTACCGAATGGATTATGGATTCTGGGACGACACATCACATATGCGAGGATAGAGATCAGTTTGCAACCTACAAAGAGGTACCCCCAGGGAGAATTGTTGTCATAGCAGGTGAGACTCATTCCCTAATCACATGAAATAAGATTATTCTGACATTGTCAGTGCGTTTACAGAATGTGCTGCATGCACTTGACTTTTCAATGAATTTATTATCTATTAGTCAAAATACGAAGGGTATTGTCGGGCTATTTTTGATCCATAGTCTCTTATTTTTCAAGATATACTTACGGACAGGGTGATTGGCTGTGGCCTTGAGAAGGGTGGCCTCTATCGACTGGTCCGCACCCCCTATGCTGGCCTATCTTCTCATTCTAATGGTTCGATCTCTCCTTTCATGTGGTACATGCGCTTTGGTCACTTTTCGCTCCAGAAGATGTATTATGTCCTGCCTCGAATCTCCCCTCGCTCCTCCTTCCAGTATGAGGCTTGTCAGTTGGGAAAGCATCATTGATATGTTTCTCTAGTCATTAAAGTCGGAGCAGTAGCTCCATTTTTGAGTTATTTCTTATTGATATTTGAGGTCCAAGTCGTGTTCCCGATCACCAGGAGCACATCTTTTATTTAGCGATGTTGATGATTTTTCTCGTTTGTCATGGATGCTTCTTTTGAAGAATAAGTCTGAAACAAGGGATGTTATCATCACTTTTATTAATGAAGTGCAAAATCTTTTCTCTTCGTCTGTGAAGTTTGTGAGGACTGGTAATGCCTTGGAATTTTGTACACATGCTCTCTCTAATTTCTTTTCATCCGTGGTATTGTTCATCAAACGTCGTGTGCCTATACTTCTCAACAGAATGGTGATGCAGGGAGAAAGCATCGTCACTTACTTGATGTCACTAGAACTCTTCTCATTTAGAGTCGTGCCCCGCATTCCTTCTGGGGTGATGTAGTGCTTACGACGTGTTACCTTGTGAGTCGCATGCCCTCATCTGTTGTCGGTGAGAAAATTCCTTTCTCTCTGGAATTTTCAGAAAAGGATTTATTCTCCCTTACTCATGTTTTTGGCTCATTCGCATTTGTTCATCAATTGTCTCCATGGCTTGACAAGCTCTCTCCTAGAGCTGTCAAATGTGTATTTGTTGGGTACTCCAAGACACATAAGGGATATCGATGCTATGATCCATTGCACGTGAAATATTACGTGAGTGCAGATGTTACATTTTTTGTGTCGGTGATGTACTTTTCTCCTAGAGTTGACATGTTGACTCCATCTCATTCATACGATGGGGTTTACATGCCACCTCTTCCTATGGTCCCATCACCAGCCCAGTCTGTGCCGGTTGTTCCAACCCAACCACCACCACCTCCTCCACCTACATCACCTCTACTTATACCACCACCAGTGCCTATTGTTCATCCATTTCCACAGTTCTATACTCGCTGGCAATCAACTGCTCATGGTCTACTCCGTCATGCATCATGTCATGTATGTTCTAACTACAAGGTTTCTAACGATGGGTATGAAAATGTGTCTGAGTTGGAACCTTTGCAGGAGGCCAGTACTCCATCTGTGGAGATCTCTGATGACCTGGATGTTTCTATTGCTGTTAGAAAGCAGAAACATAGCTGTGCCACATATCCTCTAGCTTCCCTTGTCTCATTTGATCGCTTAACAAGGGATTTCAAGAAGTTTGCAGCTGCATTGTCTGCTGTGACAATACCACAGACTTATCATGACGCTTTAAAAGACAATCAATGGCGTCTAGCTATGTAAGAGGAGATGTTTGCCCTACAATCAAGTAGTACTTGAAGCCTAGTCCCTGCTCCCAATGGTGTATTTATTGTCAGTTGCAAGTGGGTGCTTACAGTGAAACACAATGCAAATGGAAGCTTCAATCATTACAAGGCCAGCTTGGTTGCACAAGGTTTTACTCCGACATATGACATGGACTATATGGACACCTTTTCATCTGTAGCTCACCACTCTACTCTATAGATTCTTCTCTCAGTTGTAATGTTACGTGATTGGTCGTTGTTTCTGCTTGATGTTAAAAATGCATTCTTGTATGGTGATCTTCACGAAAAAGTTTACATGCAGCAATCTCCGAGGTTTGCTACTGAGGGGGAGTGCTAACAGGTTTGTAGACTTCGCAAGGCAATATATGGCATAAAGTAGAGCCTAAGGGCATGGTTTCAGAAGCTATCGGATTTAATTGAAAAGCAAGGGCTTAGAAGGTCAAATGCAGACAATTTACTATTTATACGATGAACACCCACATGTACTATCGTTATCATGGTCTATGTTGATGACATAATCGTTACAGGTTATATTGTGCATGGGATAATAAAGGCGAAGGAGTTCCTGGGACGTTAATTTATCACTAATGATCTTGGCACCCTAAGATATTTATTGGGGTTAAAATTTACCAGGAATCAACAAGGCCTTGTGCTGACTCAGAGGAAGTACGTCACATACATGCTTGTTGAGACATGCATAATTAGGTGCAGACCTGCCACCACTCCTATAGATCGCAGTGTGTGATTATATGATGAAGATACATGCGATGTAGACATGAGACGATATAGAGAATTGATGGGAAAACTTCTCTATGTTTCTATCACCACACCTGATATCTCCTTTGCAGTTAGTCAGATGAGTCATTTCATTGAGCAACCCAGATAGGTACACATGGATGTTGCATATATGATACTGAGATACTTAAGGTCATCTCCATGTGTTGGGTTGCTATTCAGGAAAGGAGCAAATCTTACTATATCAGCATGTGCCGACACAGACTATACGGGTGTCCCAAGGATAGAAAGTCCACTTAGGATTTTGCCGTATTTGTTGGCAGTTCTCTTGTTTGTTGAAAGAGTAAGAAGCAAACTGTGGTTGCTACGTCAAGTGTTGAATCTGAATATAGGCTATGGCACAAGCAAGCACGGAGACGATGTGGATCCGAGCAGTACTTGCAGATTTACATATTGATGTTCCTCTTCCTATGCAGTTACAGTTTGACAACCAGGCTTCTCTATTCATTGCTAACAATCTTGCATTTCATGAGAGAACTAAACATGTTAAGGTGGATTGTCATCATACACGTGACATGATCCAGAAAGGCTTTATCTCTACCTCTCATGTAAGTTCAAGAGGATCAAACATCATATATCTCTACCAAGGCTCTGCTCAGAGGATCCTTTCAGAAGTGTTCATCTAAGCTGAGCATGATTGACTTCTACGCTCCATCTTGATGGTGAGTGTAGAGATATATTTGTGTCTTGTGTAATATTTCTTTATTTATCTTTACTTTTGTCTGTCTTATGTAATTTACCTGTAGGTCTCTCCCTATATAAGAGAGTCTAGGGTTCAAGGAATAAACAACTCTTACTTTTCCCAACAGAGTCCATTTCTTTTTACTTTGATTATGGACTAGGTGACAAGTCACATTCAGGATGAGATGCCTTGGTGTATGTTATTTGCTGATGATATTTTGTTGATTGATTAGACTAGAAATGGAGTAAATGAGAAGCTTGAGGTCCGGAGACATGCATTGTAGACTAAAGGATTTCGTATAAGTAGGGCCAGGATTGAATATATGGAGTGTACTTTTGATGAAAACAATGATGAAGGAAACGAGGTGAAGATCATGGACGATAACTTTCAGAAGAGAGATTCTTTTAGATACATGGGATCTATTTTGCAACATGATGGGGAATTTGATGGAGATGTTACTAATAGAATAAATGCAGGCTGGATAAAGTGGAGAGGGGCCTCCGTTGTTCTCTGTGATAACAAAATTTCTTTAAAAATCAAAGGAAATTTCTACAAAGCAGTTGTAAGACTTGATATGCTCTATGTATCTGAGTGTTGGCCTGTGGACCATAGACTTGTGTAGAGAATGACAATAGCAGAAATGAAAATGCTAAAGTAGATGTGTGGACACACACAAATATAAAGATCGAATTCAGAATGATGCAATTAGAAGGAAAGTTGGTGTAGCTCTGATCGAGGATAAGATGCGAGAAAACCTCTTAAGGTCGTTTGGCTATTTGCAAAGGAGGTCAGCTGATGCATTGGTTAGGAGTTGTAAGTTTTGGGATGTTGAGCTGGCTAAAAGAGGGCGAGGATGACCTACGAAGTGTTGGAATGAGACTATACGAAGGGATCTTAGTTTCTTGGATATAAGCCCGAGATTGGCCCAAGATAGATCTGATTAGATGCAAAGAATCCATGCTGTCGACCCTACTTAATTGTGGGAAAAGGCTTTGTTGTTGTAAAGTTCTACTCATTGTTTAAGGTTTACAAGAATTTTATACTGAGTTCTCACATGTGCCTGGAAAAGATGAGAACATCTGACTATTTCTTAGTTACAACATATGCCATTGTAGAATGGGTTGAGAACCACTTGGTCTTGGCTCCCCAAACAGAGAATCTCCGCAAGTTGGGTCTTTGGCATGGAGTCACTGCAGGCTATTCTCTTGGTGATATCAGTGTGTCGCTATTACAGTATGCAGATGACACCATCTTCGTCATTGAAGGTGGCAGAGAGGAGGCTAGAGTGATAGCTGCAACCCTCGAGATCTTTGGAGAACTTTTTAGGCTTGTTCTCAACTGTAACTGTTAGAGAATGTAAGGTGGGTAATTGGGTATCACCAAGATCCAATTACCCCACTCATGTTTAGTCCCACTTGGATGAGCAGTGGGACGTCAGTCTGTCTGAGGAGTTATATAAGGAGCCCCTCACCCCTTTTACTCATTGAGAAATTCAATAGATTATCCGCCCCTATTAGGGCTTCTCCCGTGGTTTCATCCCGCTCCTTAGGGAGTAGGCTTCCACATAAATCTTCGTGTTCTTCATTTTTATCTTTCGTGTTTATCGATTCCGCTTCCGCTTCTCAGATTTCAACATGGTATCAGAGCGGGTCGATTCTCGAGGATGTTTATGTTATCTATTTTTTTCGAGATTCGAGATACAATTCTAGGGTTTCTATTGAAACCATATTTTTCCTGTAGATCTTTTTTCAAGATTAAAGTTCATGTTCCAAAGGAGATAAGTTTTCTTGAAGATTTGGTTTGAAGATTTATTCCTGTCCCAGATCCAAAGTTTTCTGAACCCTAGAGTCTCAAGGCGGCGCACCCTCTCTGAAGTTCCTCCTACACGCCGCCACCCTCAACGCACCGCTCCAGATTGAGGCATCTCCAACAACCTTAAGGGTGCGTTTGGTTAGCGGGTTAAGGCGAGTTAAACTGGTAGAGGGTAACCTGTTTTTGGATTTTGGTGTTTGGATAGAGGGTTAAACTGTGGGTGGGTTAGAAGTGTTGTTGTGATATGATTGTATTGAAGTTTGAAAAAGTGAGTAGTTATTGTGTTGTGATTGTATTGAAGATTGAAAAAGTGAGTAAAAGTGGAGTATTTTATAATTTTTATATGATATGATGGTATAATATATTATTTTTTGATAGGATTGATGATGTACAATTGATTTATTTAAATTTTTAAAAAGGAATAAAGTGGGGCCCACGCAGGAGAGAGGGGGAGTGGGTTAAGGGGGGTACCCCGTGACCCGAACATGCCCTAAGGCTCTTCTCCACGGGTCTCCAGGCAGAAACACTCGCCGCCTTATGCAGCAGCATCACTACGCGATGCCACGACGACCTCCCTCTTCTCCTTGCGCCGTCGCTCGACCTCCAGCAGCTCCAAGCGGTGCACGCACGATCAATAGACCTCCAAGTGGCTCCACGTGCGTGCTCATCTCCCAGCAGCTCTGCCCCGAACCCTCGTGCGGGCTGGCATCGCCACCTCTCTCCATGCTCCAGACAATGCTGCTGGCGGCTCTCCCCTGATCTTCCAAAAGGCAAGAAGAGCAGATCCCTATAACTTGGCGACGACGCCTTTCCGAAGAAGCCCTCGTTGCCAAGAGGGGTCCCCAAGTGGGAACCCTAAACACGGTTTGCCCCCAAATGGGAGCCGCATATTGTTATTAAAAAAATCATGCACGCCCCATAGTGGGATGGCTGCTGCTTTGTATAAAAGGGAGAGAGTCTTAGGGCCCAAGTTGGGTCGAAACATATGTTAAAAAACATAAAAAAGGAGGCACTTACAATAAAAAGCCGTAAGTAGTTTGAGAACGAGAGAGAGAGAGAGAGAAAGCCTCTTTGGAAGCAGCGACGACTGCAATGGGTTCCCTTTGGGGAACCCTAGCCTGTGAATAGAAAGGCTCGACACCCTTTCTAAATGGAGGTGGGCTCGTAGGCCCTCCATAAAAAAGGGTGAGTTTGTTTTTGAAAAAAAGAAAAGCCGGAAAAAAGGTGTTAAACAACTTATTTTTTTTAAATGTTGTGAAAACTATAAAAAAATGAATAAAATAGCGAAGAAAAAAATGAAGAAAAAAATTATATTAAGAAAAGTCGAAAAAAGTGTGAACGACTTGAAAAAAGAAGGAAAAGAAAAGAAGAGAATAGTAAAAAAAGGAATGGCTATAAAAAATGATGATTTGTAAAAAAAATTCATGTTTTATTTCTTCCAACTTGATGTTCCAAGCTTTTTATTCTATCCAGTATTGGAGAAAGGGGGAGTCAGAGCTATATTCTTCCAGGAATCTGCACGTCCACAACTGACTGACCGACACTCCAGATTTCTTTGATCATCCATCTTCACCGAGCATCAAATTCTTCATCAGGGCGTATACTTTTTCTTTTACGACCCGATCAATTTCTCATGCTGGATTTCTTCAACGATTCTTTTCCAGGCACGACAGAAATACGTTCCAGTGACCTGAGAGCTGCAGACCTGTCCTTGATGCGAGGTCTTCTACCAACAACGTATATGAGTTCTTGTGATGTATTGTGAAGATGTATTGCATATTTTCTTTTTGTTGCAAGCTACAGCTTTCTCAGATCCTGCTTGAAGGGGGAGTCTTAGAGAATGTAATAGGCGGGTAATTGGATCTCACCAAGATCCAATTACCACACTCATGTTTAGTCCCACATGGATGAGCGGTGGGACTTCGGTCTGTCTGTGGGGCTATATAAGGGGCTCCTCACCCCCTATACTCATTGAGAAATTCAATAGAATATCCACTCCTTTGACAGCTTCTCTCGTGGTTTCATCCCGCTCCTTAGGGAGTATAGTTCCACGTAAATCTTCGTGTTCTTCATGTTTATCTTTCTTATTTATCGATTCCGCTTCCGCTTCTCATATTTCAACAGTAACAAATCTACTGCTTTTCTGTTGACTTATCATAAGTCACATGCTTATAGTGAGGAGTTGGGTACGGAATGCTGGTCCTTGCCGATTCGCTAACTTGATCCACCTCTTTTTGAGAAGAAATAGGATGTTGTTTGATAAAGTGCTAATAGACTAATCTATTTCACTCTCATTGTAATACGAGCCGATTATCATTACATCAGAATCATGCTAGAAATCTCTGTGAAGAGGTCTTGACTTGAATTTTTATCTTGGATAAGTCCAAAGTCGAACACAAAGACACAAGCAATTAGTCTATTTGATTAGGGTTAAATAATCTAGGTTAAGTGATTATGAAGTGTATCTAGATTCACTGTGTCAACACATATGGATGCTTAATTTTTTTTATGGATTTTTATAAAGCAAGTCAGGTTAATTGTATGCTATGAAATGTAATGGAATGACAAAACAATACAACACACCAGTACAAATGATGCTCTTGATTTAAATGTTAAATTAACTGAACTTGGTGCATTAAATCAATTAATCCAAGAATACAAATATTTAGATAATGCCAATATTTAGATGCTCTTGAAATTGATTTATCAAGTTAATACTTAAACATTTAAGTCCTTGGCTTAAATTTAATCTTCCTATTTATACAATGTTGAGCATAGCTTATAATCATTTAAAACTCATTTAAACATGAAGTATTATGATTAGAATTGATTCACCTAGGATAAACTATTTAATTTCAAGCTTAGCATGAATTTAAGGTAGATTTATTGTCATATAAGAAGCAATGTAAACAAATGATCAATCTTTCTTCAAATCATAACATACAAAGCATAAAAAGATAGAACATAAATCATGAATCCAATACGATTAATTTTGTTACGTCTGGAGTTCATATGCCCAATTTATTAAACGTTCAATTCAGGGGCCTTAATGCGAAGAAAACATAGTTTATAAAACAGGAATCATTACATAAAGGTCCTGGAAGGACTAAAAAGCAATAAAATAAAGCTGGCGAGCTTATCTTGATATTTCCTCATGCGCATGGATATGTCTTTAATCTGGAAGCTAGGAGGGCTGGACTGCAAAATCTCCAAGAACTCACACACAGGTCACATGCGGCTCAGGCTCAGTGGCTAATGATGGTCGGGCCACGTGGTGTGCGCTGATGCCTCGCTCCAGGTGCGGGTCACATGAAGCCGAAGACTCGGAGGGTGGTGCGGATCTGGCTGTGGATCGTAGGTTCAAACTAATAAAACGAAAACTTTATGCTCCTCCTCCTTCGCGAAGGTCTCCTAGGAAGAGCATCAGTGAGGCTTCTGCTCCTCCCTGCTCCTCTGACTCATGTGAAGGTCGATGCAGCTTCACAACTGCATGGTTAGGATGTTCGAATGTCAGAGGAGGAACATGGCGACTTGAGTTAGCTGGTCGATGCTTGGTCATCGGAGCCAGAGCAGACGAACTGAGCTACTTCGAAACTTCGATCATTGAAGCCATTTGGTCACCTGCAGATGTTAGCTCAATAACTGAAGCATTTGGGTTGCAAACTTGGGGTATAATGGATGGAATGGAGGGATGAATCGACGAGAAGAAGATGATGCCCTAATGGGTTCACCTCCTGAGCAAGGAGGTGATCGGATCGAAGTGGAGGAGAGTCTAGAGAACATGAGGTGAAGCCTTGAATGGCCGGCGAGGATCAGGGGTAATTGGTGAAGGTGAAGAGTGATTCTGATGACCGTGAAGGTGAGTGTACGTGCGCGATTAATTAGGAGATAAAAAGATGGGGGACAATCTGAGATTACCTGGGAAGATGGACAATGTCGAAGGATGGATTAAGAAGGCATCTGGTCTTCGCTCAATGCCACGACAAAAGGGCGGACCTCCAGTAACGCTATAGGTGGCTGCGACACGGCTAGAGGAGCCGAGCATCTCGTCAGAATGCAATCCCCCTCGTTGCTTAATATCTCACTCTCACTCTGTCACAGAAGGCTGTGAGAAACTTCGTGCAAGGCTCGTGTGGAGGCGGATAGTGTGAACGGAGGTTGGAGTGAGGGTTTTGCTTGGAGGAGGATCGATTGAAGGGGGTGGTTTCAATTGCTGTAGATTATCGGAACAGAGGTGGATGAATGAGATTAAGAGGTTGGCAAAGAAGAGGAACATTGGAGCTTTCGTTTGACACTGGAATCGTGCCAAGACGACATGTGGACTGAAGGAGAGAATAGGGAGAAATGCTCACTGTCGAATAAACATGACTCTGTAGAAAACTGGCCGCCTAAGGAAAGCGATGGACCAATGCCCCTGTATCTGGGATCCAACGGCTCTAATTTGGGCACGATGGGGACGATTGGAGCCGCTTGATCAAAGGATCAAGCGGCTTTGATGCGAGTAGTGATGAGTGAATCAGAGCCATGCCCATATGAAGGGCAGAGCTGAATGAAAGGCCAACATGTGGGGCTCAAGATTGGGCCGCATTGTCCAATCAGAAATTAAAGAAATGCACAATTAAAGATAATTAGAAATAAAATAGTGAATAAAATCAAACTAAAACGTATTCAACATGAAGTTGTATATTTTTTTAAGATCTACGACATTTATGTAGAACCCAAAATCAAAATATATCATTTATACATACTTAATATTTTGTAAGTATTTTTAAGGAATAAAATTACTTTTTATTTGTTTTGTTATTTTTTCAATATTTTAGAATTGATAAATAATAAATAATATATTATATGCAATTTTAGACAAATTTTATGGGATTTTTAATAAATAGAGACTAGGAAAAATAAGGGAGACATTAGACACATATATACAATAATTATATACTTTATTAATATACTATAATTAGACATAGTTATTTACAAGATTTTAGAAGTTAATTCCAATTAATTAATTAGTTAATTGATTAATTTAAGATAGGGGGTTAAGTAATAAAAATAATATTGATGAATATGCGATTCATCATTATTCTGAGCTGGAATCCACTGCCAAAAAATAAATCACCTTGATCTACCTTTGACCAGTGGCAGACTTAGAATAGTTGATTGGCTGCCTATTATTAAAAAGATTGAGAGAAAACTGTCAGGTTGGAGAGTGGCCATCTCATCACGTGGAGGCCGTCTGGTGCTTATAAAGGCCGTGCACTCAGCAATTCTTGTCTTCTTCATGTCAGCACGTCTTTTCCCCGCGGGTATCCATCGTCATTTGGAGATGATCATGTGGAGATTTTTGTGTGGTAAGTCAGGGCCACTATGGGTCGGGAGTTCATTTTGCAAATTGGGAGATTGTTACACTCCCCATGATGACATGCGGTGTCAGGATTTTCCATTTGGGGACCACTAATCGGCCACTTCTTCTCAAGTGGATTTCTAGGATTTGGGCAGAATTGAGGACCTCTGCTGCGGACTGATTAACAGAATTTATGGCATCTGGGCCCAAGGTAGTTTATCCCATCACCCACTTTCTTTTCCTCGCCCGTTTGGAAGGGCATATGATTTGTGAGGCCGCATTTTCCGGATCTTTTTCATCCCATTCATGGAGACGACAACTCTATCGCTTTCTGGACAGACAAATGGACATGTGGTGACCCTTTCTCAACCCGCTTTTCGTGCCTCTTTCCTTTGTCTGCGGATCGAGAAGAGCTGGTGATTGATTGGTGGTGGATTGCTGGATTGAGGGAAGCTGGATGTCTTCGTTCTTGTCAGATTTCTTGGATCAACAATTAGAGGATTTCCTTCATTTTTTGATTTCCTGAGCAATGTAGACGACCCGATTGATGGTAGAGATTGCTGGGTGCAGAATGAGAGAATGTTTTCAGCGAGACATGCATATAGAGCCGTGGACAAACCACCAGCTCCGGTTGCAGACAATTTGATTCATGACTGCATTTGTATGTGATTTAAAGCTTCCCGACACAATTGGCATTTTTATGTGGCTTTTGAGACGAAAGTGAATCTTGACGAGGTACTGCTGTGCAAGGCTTTTTAAGGGAGTCTCCGTTTCGTGCTCCCTTTGTGACATGTAGATAGAGATGTTGGGACATCTTTTCTTTCACCGTGGGAAAACTTCGCCATTCTGGCTGGAGTTTGGCTTAGACAGGCAAATTCTTCACAACTTAGATACATTCTTGGATTCTTTCCATGCGGCGAATCATCGCCCCTCATGGCTACTTTAAGTTTTTCTTATTTCACTTTAATATATTTGTGTAATAAAACAGTCGGGCCTTCAGTTTTTGCACCAGATGATGGACTCGGGGTGGAATATCAAGGTCTTGCCTGAAGATGATAAAAATGCTTTTATCTTTCATTTTCTGTGGCAGATACCGATGGTTAGATCTTCGTTGGTAGTTCCTCCAGATCTGAATGATTCGTCCGGACTCTACTCCTGAGATCAACAAAGCTGATCTCACTTCTGCAATCAATCAGTTCTTGACTCAGTTGTTATTGAGTCAGACATCAAATAGCTGCAGTGAAAGTGCCAACATGATCTGTAGTCAACTGATACTAACTTTTATAAACTGCAACAAGATTGACTCCATTTCTATTCTATCCTAAGCACATTCAGAAATACTTAAAAACATCGATCACTGAACTTTGTCCAGCTGCAAACCAACAATCTTTGAAGGTTTGTCTCATAAACTCTATTAGAGCATCTTCAACGAGAAATGATTAATTTTAATGAACACCGCTAAACTATGCGATGAGATACACCCAAAGGGAACTAATCATGGCCCTGTTACTTTCAACTTCAACAAGTTTAAAAACCAACTGATATTGTCAAAACTTCAACTTTTTTAGAATTGTTAATTGTTGAAGTATGCGTCATAGATGAGTAATTGGATCCCTGGAGGGAACCAATAACCACATCCACATATTTAGTCCCGCATCGTCTATTAGCGGGACTTGGTCATACTAGCAGTTCTATATAAGAAACACCACACCCACATGTACTCATTGAGAAAGTAACTACAGAATATCTGGCCCCGGAGAGACCTTCTCTCATGGTTTCATCCTGCTCCTTATGGAGTGCCGTTCCATGTAAAATCCTGATGTTCTTCATGTTCCCTTATCTGTGATTATTACGCTTCCGCATTGTCGTTTGCAATATGGTATCATAATGGATTTGATTCTAAGAATGTTATTGAAGATTTTATTATGTTCGTAATTATTGTTCATATTTCAGATCTGCTACAATACGAAGTGTCGTGAAAAACCCTAGGCGACTGGCAATGAAGACACCTCAGGGAGACCCCCTCTCCACGTACGATCATCCCTAGGGGGTGATTATCTCATGCACATGAACTACCCAAGCTGCCCCCCAGCACTCTGCCCCTAATGACCAGCACATGCCCCCAACACAACTGCTATGGCATCCTATCGTAACTCTATCACAGAAACTTCTGAGCGCACGCCTGCAACCCTCTCGAATACCCATTGCGGCCCTAGGGCTCGAAAGATTCAAGCATCGGAGCCCTGTGCACTCATTTCCTCTGTGTTTTAAGAAGAAGAGCCTTCGATGGCAGCGGTATCACCGACGATGGCTGCCCAGTAGTGCCTGGTAGCATAGCCTCAAATTTCGTCAAAATTCTGCCAAATTTCAGTTTAGACGGGTCACCGAATTTTGACCGAAATGGCCGATATTTCAGGAATGGGGGGGGGGGCATAGTAGAAATCCGGTCCGATGTTAGCAGGACCTCTGTCTTCATAGACGCACGATCTTCAGATGCGATTGTAGCAGCGGTGCCCCTGGTGCGGTGCTGTGATTGAAGAAGCGATGGTGGCTTGAGGACATTGGCGAGAAGAGCTGATGAAACAACGACGAGTTCTCTATGGGGAGGTGCATGTGGTGTTGGATGGTTGCTGCGAAGCCTGTAATGGGTTTTTTCTTATAAAAGCTGCAGTCAATGGAAAGGCCCGATGGTTTTTTTCTTGGGCTTCATGTTTTTGGCACAGAAAGCTATAGTCCATGTTCTAAATTTAAGAAAATGCTGAAAGAAGAGGAGGTACAGCTGCTGATTTGGACTCTGTCTGCAAGAGACCTTTTTTTTTGACACTCAAAAGAGGGGGAGACACTCATAGGTAGGGTTGGGCATGGGCCGGGCTCGGGCCGGGTTCGCCTTGGCCCGGCCCAAGCCCATTTTAGAATATGGGCTAACGGGTCGGGCCTAGGCCCATTTTATTTTCAAAAATTAGGCCCAAGCCCAAACCCGGCCCAAATAAAATGGGTCGGGTTCGGGTCGGGCCGGCCCAATTTAACACCTATGTATACGAATATCATGTCTTCCATTCTTCTTGCATTTGTGTGGTTGTTTCTTATGCATGTGTGCATGTTTAAAACTATAAAGTATGCTAACTAATTTGTGATTTTAACATTAGTTGTATGTTGGAAATATAAATGTGGTAAAAATATGGCGACTTAAACCACCATTCAATTCACCATTACATATTCTATTGTAGATGCGGGCACTATGACCCAATACAAATTGGTTACTTACAGTTGTACATGTTGTAACACTTGAGGACACAGATTCCATTATTGCATATTAATGTAATAATCTTGTATATTAATGTAATAATATCCTCAATCCACTATTGGATATGATTATTAATGTATCTAAGCATTTATTCTACACTTGAATAAGGATAGTAAAGTTATAACATGGTATTTGGAATGAACATGAATATAATTGATATAATTATACCGTACTGGATATAAATATACTTGCTTTAGAATGGATCGGGCTATCGGGCTAATGGGTTTGGGCCTTCTAAGGCCCAAACCCGGCCCGTTAATCAATATGGGCTCATTTTAGGGCCCACGGCCCGCCCATTAAATTTCGGGTTCGGGTTTGGGTCGGGTTATACGGGTCGGGTTTTGGGCCGGGTCGGGCCGGCCCAGCCCAATGCCCAACCCTACTCATAGGTGTTCGCCCCATATTATTAAGAAAGAGGATAGAAAATACTTACAGAGGGAGAAAAAAACAAAAAGTAAAGGTAGATGATATCAAAAAGGATATCATCCGGCTCCCAAAAGACGCTACACGGATGACCAATCAATACAAAAGCGATTCGCTGCGATACAAATATTTTCCTTATAAAATCTCTGCCCAGTAAAAAGCGATTTGTTTCTTCCCAGCCAAATACTCCAGATACGTGCAATGGGGATAAGTCTTTCCTCCCTCGGACGAGTAGCAGCGATAGATAAGCTCTCCCAGAAAGCCTCAAACGTGGAACGATTCACCCATCCCACGTCATCCCAAATGGGCCGTACGAGGTCGCAATGAAGGAAAAGATGGCTGGGCGTCTCAACATCGGAACCACACAGACCACACAAGGCTGTGAAATTCGGGAGAATCGAGGCACAACGATCGCGAGTAAGCAATCTTCCACGTCTAATAATCCACAGAAAAATGCCAATCCTTTCCGACAGTTTGAGACCCCAAATGAGCCTGCAGTGACTTAGAAAAGACGCATCTGAAGACACGGCGTTGGGTAGAATAGAAAAATATGCCTTCCGAGAACTGAAGGTCCCTTCCTTCCATTCGAAGTGATCACGGCCCCTTGATGGAGAAGGAGCTTCCACAAGGAGAGCCATCATGGCCGAGAAGTCAAGCAACCGCTGATCAGAAAGATTGTCCACCAAAATAGGGCACCAGGCGCCATTGTTCCAGCACGAAGCCACCGATGCAAGTTTATCCCCGGCCAGCGCAAAAAGACGCGGAAAGAGGTTCATGAGTATACCATTACCGGACCAATCCACCGACCAGAATCGGAAAGAGTTACCATCGCCGAGAGCTGGCCTAAACAGGGATCGGTTACAGTTGAAGACAGAGAAGACTTCGCGCCAAAAGGAGGGAAAAATTCCATGGGATTGCCCGCCAAAAACGGAATCAAAGGCATTCCCAGCCGCCACGCGAAGGCATTGCACCAGGAAACTCTCATCCCGACCTAAAAGCCTCATCGCCCATTTGAGAAGCAAAGCATCACGCACCACCTCCAACCGCCGAACGCCCAGGCCCCTGTCGCGTTTTGGACGCGAAATGTCATCCCACCCCACCAAATGAATCCCTCTTCCATCATTTCCATTTTTACCCCATAGAAAGCCCCTCATACATTCTCTAAGCGCAGCCGGATCCCCTTAGGCAAGCCGCCTGCCGATAAGAAGTAGACGGGAATAGCCGAGAGGACAGATTTAAGAAGAACCAAACGCCCACCTTTGGAGAGCAGCGACGCACGCCAGCCTGCCAACCTGGACTCCACCTTCTCCACCACCCTCTGATAATCACGTAAGCGCGCACGGCCCACCGAGAGCGGTAATCCCAGATAATCCAGCGGCAGATCCCCGAGGGAAGCCCCCAAGATAGAAGAGCATTCCCCTGCCTCCAATGGAGACAAAGCAAAAGGCACAATCTTCGATTTGGCCCCTATTGATGCGGAGCCCCGATATCTCGCAAAAAAGTTGAATCGTAGTGGCCATCCCCAAGGCGTATAACAAGCAACCTTTTTTCTATGGTGTAGCAGTTCGTTTCCAAGGGCTCGTCCAATTTTTTTGGGTTATTTATGTTGGACCAAACTGTGGACCACTGTTCTGAATGAGGGGAAAATGTGAAGGGGCAGAAAAAGGGGATCCAACTGAGCCACCCTTCCAAAAAAAGGGAATGATATTCGACTCATAGGTGGGCTGCTACTGCTGAAACAAAAGTGGGCAGCCCATAAAAAAAGAAGGCAGAAAAAAAGGCCCGTGAGAAAGAAATGGAAGAGGCCGATTGCAAAAGAAGGGAAAAAGAGAAGCTGGGAAAAAAGGGACGACTTATGTGAAAAAAGGAAAAAAGGGAAGAGACTGATTTTCTTCCCCTCTTCATTCATTCTTCTTAATTGGTCTAGAGTCATATTTCCGACAAGTATGAGAGAAGGGGAAAGTATTATTTAGACTTTTCAGGTTGGGTTTTTATCAGTTGTGGCCCTATGACATTGCAATATCAGTTATGCCCCTCCCTTTTTTGGATTATCAGTTGTACCCCCGACTTCTTGCCTTTCTATCACTTGTACCTCTCGGGTTAATTGTCGTTCATCTCGAATGTAAACGGACGTTAACTTTGGGAATATGAGGGAGATTAAATTTAAAAAGGGTTGAAAGGTCTTTCACCCCCCTCCTCCTCTCCCTCCTTCCCCTCCTCTTCCTCCGCCCCAACCTCTGCTAGCTCTTCCTCCCCCTCTTCCGCCCCAGCCTCCTCCCCTCCTCCTTTGCCCCAGCTTCCTTCTCCTTCGCCCCTCTCCTCTAACACCCCCTCCTTCGCCCCCTTGCTCTTCCACCACACCTGCTCCTCCACCCCTCTGCATCTCATATCAATACATATCTGCGCAGCACCTGCTTCCCAACAATCGCGACGCCCACCACCAAACCCCCTATCGCTCCCGTGACCATCGTTGACTTTGCCCTAGAAGTTGCCTTATATAGCAGACCTGTGCCAATCCTAGCCACCACTCTGTTCATCCAGTCGTCGCTATCTCTATCCACCACCATCCCACTCTCCATCCTGATGTACGTCAACTCGATCATGCCGATTTAGTTCCCGACGTGCCGCCCCGTTTATCCCAAGGAGTTCAGCATGCGATTTACGCATAATTTGAACGCATCCCTCGGTTTGAGCACACAGATCACATCGTCGAGGCCCTTGCAGGCTTCGGAAATAGCTTCGATGAGGTAGCCGTAGCCGGTGTAGTAGGTGAGATTCTCGCCTCAAGATCGATTTTGGGTGACAGACTCCTCATGGAAGAGGAACTATGGCACTGTCGAGAGGTTGTTGATGGTACGGTAAGGGATCTGGATGTCTTGGTAGGGTTTGTATAGCCTCCCGTTAACGGTGTGCACCGCAGGATCTGTGCCATGGTAATGGTCATCGCCGCCTTGGGAGTGGTGGCTATACCTAGGATTGACTATCAACGACGACGGCTGGAGCGACGACCGAGATTAGAGGTTTGTTCGAGGAAACGATGGGAAGCAGGAGGGGGTAGTGTTGGGGTGTGGATGAGGAGAGGCACCAGTGAAGGAGAGGGAGCAGAGAAAGATGGGGGGTGGTGCGGTGGTAGTCGGAGAGAGATCTTCACGGGAAAAGGGAACCACAACTGACCCATCAGTGTGAATTCGACCCCCATCTGCTGTTGAATTTGATGAAGTTTCGTGCATCGATGAGGATGACGAAGGAGGAGGCTGGAGGCTGTTTGTGGTGGAGTAGGATGTGTTGGAGGAGGAGGATGGGTGGGGGATTGTTTAAATAGTTATGCCCCTCTTAACCTCACCATGGTTTGAAAAAACATGGTTAAGTTCATCTTATTGACGGCTAAAGTAACAGAGGGGCATGAGTAATAGAATAGTAAGAAGTCGGAGGTACAACGATATTCCCCAAAAGAAGGGGCATAACTGATATTGCAATTTCTCAAAGGGGCATAACTGATAAAAATCCTTTTAGATTCAGACTCTACCTATTCGAGGCATGCTGTGCTCGAGTAATCCAGTTCTTTGACGATGAGACCTAGTGTAACACCCATTCCTATGGATCCGATGTTCGCTAAAGATCGCATTAGATTACTGAAAATTAGGAAAGAAATTTTCGCGTTTACGAATGACATTCACATTTAACTAATAAGCCACCGAACTATAATACATCACCAATTATATTGCATAAATTTCCATAGCATTTAACATGTAACAAAAGAAACTGCATAATGTACATGTATCCCAATTGTAGCGGAAGAGAAAGAAAAGTATTTATAATATCTTGAACAAAAACTACAGCATGCATACCTGATAAGATTTACTGCGGAAGCTTACGTTCAACTCTCTTAATACCACAATACAGGTGTTTTCCTGTAATTCATGCCTTAGGGAGAACAAAACGTCAAAAATTGTTGAGTAAATCTAATCAATTAAAAATAACAGGAATTTAGTGGCTACAAAAGAAAGCAAGTAGTTAATGTTTGGTAATTAAATTTAATGAGCTACTTGCACTTGAAACTGTTTTTTTTAAATTATTTGGTATGTAAATCCCCAGACTCTTTCCTTAATTCCCCATATTTATTATTTTTATATAGATTATGTGATCCATATTTAAGCTGTCACATTTTTTATTTTAATTCATTTTTGATGGATCTTAACAATATGGATGATGAGCCTCTTATCTAATCATTGTCTTTATTAAATGTTTATAATGATCGAGGATATCCAAATCTCTTTCTGATGTTTATGAATTATGTGGATGGATCATAGTAAGTGTATATGATGGGTCTGGTGTTTTGATTTTTTTTGTTGAATTTCTCAAGCTTAGTCAATAGTCTGTGGCCTTGGTCTGGGTAAGACCTCATACTATGACTCTAAGGCAGTAAGGAAGCCTTTAGGTTGGGGTGCCTCCGTAGGCATGCAGTGGTGTAAAATGCATCCTAACTAAGTTCATAACACGTCCAATAGCTATATTTAACAACTGTGGTAGTAGCTCGTGGTCTGATAAGAATGATTTTCTTAATTTGATCTTTTCTCTTCGCCAAGAACTTCTAGCGGAAAAGTAACTAGCTCAACGTAAACCAAGCTCAACTACAACCAATTCAACTATACTCAACTCAATTGAGATCAAGCTTCACTGTAACCAACTCAACTGTAGATGATCTCAATCTCAATTGTGATTCATCTCAATTCTAGCCCAACCTATTTTATGACTCTTTCCAAGCTCAATTGTAACTTCTCCAAATTCAACTATAACTGATTCAGATGTAGCCATAGAGGATTCGGATGTAGCCATTGCCAAGCATATTGGCGGAACGAGACTCTTCCGTCTCGCCCTCTAAGTGGAAGTGCGGTCCAGTAGAAGGATAGGTCTACTCCAAAATTACGCCATTAAGACGAGTGAGACTCCTCGAAAAAAATCACTCTAGAAAAACCGACCCGATCGGTACGGGAAAACGAGCTCGAAAAACTAAAATCGAAACTGAGGGCCCTCCAACCTAGGTACCCTAAAGAGCGAGGGTCAGCAGAATCGGTCTTTAAAAGAAACCCTGTGGATCCCAGAGAGGCGTAAAAACTGCGAGTGCTCGTGAAAAAACCTAAGAGAAAGATTGGGATCCTAGACCCGCGCACTAAGGGGCCGCTGCCCTAACTGGACTTCCTATCTCCTGCCCAGCTGAGGGTCACCGCACCCTCGCACAGTCAGGTGTAAGGGTCACCATAACTGGTACTCATTATTATCAGTCATAACTGACTTGATCATTTCTTAATCCTTTCTGTAGTTGATGGATAGATCTTAGATCTTTTGTCAATAATTATCTATAGTTAGCGGACAATCCAGAAGCGTATATTGAAACCCTCATTAATGTTTGTATCATGGTGGTCTTCCATGAGATCCCATACTTAAAGTGTTTACATATATTATTACTGCAGGAGATGTATAAGATTAGTTCTTGATCATTCATTAACATATGTGTGTAAAGTCAGGTGGTATCTAATATATATATACACACACATATAGAGGTAAATGGGGCTGCCCCCAGGGAGTAGCCAACTTGGCTACTCCCACCCCTATTTTCCCCTCATTTTTTTATTTTTTTTGGAAAATAAAAATTTGTATATTCATCATTATATCCCTCTCACATTCTATTAAAATTTTGTCAGAAACAGCGACTCCTACGGCCTCGATCCAAACATGGTCGATTTAAAAAATCCTGCGACCGTTAAAAAAATGACGTCTGGATGGAGGGCTTAGGAGTCTCTGTTTTTGACGAAATTTTAATAGAATGTGGGAGGGATATAATGATGAATATACAAATTTTTATTTTCCAAAAAAATAAAAAAATGAGGGGAAAATAGGGGTGGGAGTAGCCAAGTTGGCTACTCCCTGGGGGCAGCCCCATTTTACCCATATATATATATATGGGAAAAAGGAATATGCTCCCTGGGTGTAGCTAACTTACATGCTCCCACCTCTTTTCCCCTATATATATTTTTTATTTTTCTGAAATGAAATCTATTGGAAATTAGATCACAATATGTCACCATGATGTCATTCAAATTTCGACTTAATTCGATACTTCTATCCCCTCCATCAAGACTGTCAAATTTTAACGGTCTCAGAATTGCTGAAAATGACCCCCTTCAGATGGGGGCATAGGAGTCTCTGTTTCTGACGAAACTTGAATGACATGTTAGAGGGATATAGTGATGAATATACATATTTTTTATTTTCCAAAAAAGTTAAAAAATGAGGTGGCAGTAGCCAATTGTCTACACCCAGGGTGTAGCCTCATTTAACCCTATATATATATATTAGATCTAAAATCTGCGGTATCTAATCTTTTATAATATTAAAGTAAAAAATTCTTCTTACATGATTAAATCTATCTTTGCCAGGGTTGAGTAAAACTGACCATTGCAGCAATTCCTGCATTAAATCTTACCCATTTGTTTGCATAATTTCAGATGATCTTTTAACACAAGATTCTAGAGTTTAAGACAATGTCCACCGAAGTTCTTTTTTTAGTTTCCCCACCATCAAGATTCGTCGGACTACCTAGTCCAAGTTAACATGCCTTAACATAAACCATGGTACATTTTTAAACTGTAATAAATATTTTTTCCCTATCTTCACAGCGACCATGCACAAGCCAAAGGTGGTTGGTCGTGTACATTTATTATGGTATCCCCTCTTAATAAAAATATAGTTCAAAGCCCAATTAATTTAACAATCTGAGCAGCAAGACATTGATAGATAATATTACCTCCTATTTTGGTATCAAATTACTTTCCGACATATTTTTTTAAAAGAAAGTTCGGATTAAATTATGTTAACCAAGATCCATTCACCATTATTTTAGTCCAGAGATGGGTTTGAGCTGGAATCTGCATGGGCTCAAACACGAGTAGATCACAAGTTCAACATTCTTAGTTAACAAAACCTTGCAACCATGTTGCAATGAAAGAGCTAGAGTAGCACAAGGGGAATGTAGAAAATAGATCCCACAGTGCTCGAATCAATGAAGTATATTTGAATTTGATCTAGCGCCTCCTTTGGCTACAACAAAATGAATAAGCACCTATGCAGAATACAAGTATATCTCTTGGACCAGAGATAATGTTCAGACTCTAGTGCCAACACACAAGAGAGCAGCAACCAATTATAGCACTGGGAAAACTGCAGCTATAATGACATGAATAAAACTCAACCAATATACATATTCCTGAAAAGATCAGTTTTCGGTCTGTAAATTTAAGCCTATATCACGTCCTTCTATGGTATCCAAAAGAAATAACTTGGATTGAAAGGTCTCACCCATTCACGCCATAGCTACTGCTTCATTAATGTTGTAACAATTTAAATTTAGCTACTAGGATAGGATTTCGTGTTCAAATTATAACGGCCAATCAAATCTGAAAGTAGTGTAGTTATGGAAAATACACTTGGGCAATCTTGGCAATTACTGGAGCGGATACGAAGAAACAACCAGATCTTAGTTAAATCACATGTATGTCAGGGTTGGATTGTATAAAAAAACATTGATTGCAGCAAGAGGTGGGGGAGATTATACCTTTGGATTTGCTCCAAATTAGAGAACAAATGGTATGAATGTAGCCTGATTTGGACCAGTTGCATCAACACTTGATTGATTTGAACTCTTGGAAAAGAGGGCAGCAAAACTTCAGACCTACTTGACAACATCAACAACTCCAGGAGAGTTTCACAGAAGCAGGAGGCGGCAGTTGCATGGCTCTTCCAGCTGATGGCAGCAACTTCAGGCCATCATAAGGGCAGCAACAACTACATTTGAGTTGCTGGATAGCAGCCCAGTAGGAGCAGCAGCAGTTAAAACAACTATTGTGGTAGTAGCCCCAAATCTGAGAAGAGCAACGGATGGTTGCTGGCACAGCTTGCAACCTGCTGCAGGTTCGCAGGAAAAAATAGGAAGGCGATGGGGGTTGGTCTATCGGCCGGGGAGTTGGAAAAAAAGGAGTGATGTTTTGGGTGGTAATTATAAGGGGAGAATGGCTTTAAGTGTATGACAAGTGGAGGTGAGATTTAACCAAGTGGATAGGGAAAAATGAGGACAATTGTCAACTGCTGTGTTCTGTAACATGTACTAAGCCTTCTCCAACTATAAGTAGGGTCGGCTACATGGATTCTTGCTCAAATCCATGTTGAAGGATTCAGCTATTTTTTACGCTGGCCGTCGACTACCTAACGTAACCCCTGCAAGAGTGGGATTTGAACCTTGGTCTCTTGTGTGGTAGACACACTCTACTACCACTAGACCACTGTACCCACTTAATGGTTTAGTGGTAGTGCAACATGTCTTCCACACAAAAGACTAGGGTTCAAATCCCACTCTTGCAGGGGTTGTGTTAGGTAGTCGACGATCAACGTAAAAAATAGTCGAATCTTTCAACATGGATTTGAGCAAGAATCCATGTAGCCGACCCTACTTATAGTTGGAGAAGGCATAGTACATTGTTTTCTGTAACAACATAAGAATATATATTTTTTTAAAATATTCTCCCTCTTATTTAGAAAACCGAAGTGGTCCGCATTCGTACATTGAGTCTCAGATTTTGGTGTACAATAACTCATTTTGACTGTCTCTGAATGATGATCGAAATGAGTATAATATTCATATACTTCGGGTCAATGATGAACTCCCAAATTTTCGAGATACCGTCTTGATTTATGGCTAAATTTTGTGGATTTAAATTAACAAACGACCTCCGATCAACGAATGATCGATTTCGTTGGTCTTATTTCATCGAGTCGGATTTTTGTGTCGTCTCGATTTGTTTTGCAGTTTCAATTTACGTCACGACTTTTCTGTGGCATGCATTACGGCGCGATCGATTTTTGGTTGATTGCGACCGAATCACTTTTGATTCATGATCAATTGATCGATTTAGGTTATTTAATATTGATTGATAATTCTATTGGATTTAAAGGGACCCTAATCGTTTCGGGTTTGGGTTTACTTGGATACGGATGTTACACCTGGTGTCAGGCTTCATTCTTCAATGATCATGAACTCTGGTACGGGTTCCTTTTGAGGTTCCTTTGAAAGGGAAAACTTCGAGGTTCCTATGAGAGGGATTCATCTTCAGAGGTCTACACATGGATGTTCCCACGGCGTTCTTTCTTTGGCCCTTCAGACAGATGGAGTGATCTTCAGTGAAGGAGACTTGTTGCATGATATAGTTCTCCGACGAGGAGACTCATTCCAATTGTAGTGACTTAGACAGATACCGAGCACAAGTTCTTCCACGAGGAGACTCATTCCGATTCAGGTGACTCTTCCTAGTACAGAGCGTACATACTCCAATGTTGAGACTCATTTCGGTTCAGGTGATTTTACGTAGTACAGAGCAAACATTCTCTAACAAAGAGACTCGGTTACATTACTATGACTCTAACAGACACAATATGGAATACAC